>JAEIFT010000581.1:0-159198 GCA_018904225.1 Lordiphosa mommai
AAAGGCAAAGCTATACATACATATAGTGAGAATGTGAGCTAAGATCGGAGGAAGGTCATTATAAACAAAGTAAAGAGTAGGGGACCCACTCCTGTGGTTTTCAGAAGTTAACAAGTGTTTTGGAAAGAGAATTTAAATAAAACTTTCTGTGTTCTCGAGTTCAGATAGTCTGATTCAAGAAACCAACCAAGAAGGTCAAGTTTATGCAATAATAGCTCATGATTAACAGAATCAAAAGCTTTACTAAAGTCAGTGTACACTGCTGTTTGAAGCTGATTTCTAACTATTAATGACAAGAGTAGTGAACCCAAGTAAATTTGTAGTAGTGGATCTGCTCTTCATAATATTTGGTTTTTCGTTTTACCCACGAATCGCACTTCTACAACAAAAAGAAATACAAAAATAATTATTTTAGAAATGGAAATAACCAGGCCTGTAAAATAACACATTTTTTTACACGCAAGATATTAACACAAAGTAAAAATAAAAATATACAACACAAAATTTTTCATATGAAAAAATAGTTTTTTTCGTGTAACTGGCACGCATTTCTGAAACGACTGTTCTTTACAGGCGTCAAGAAGAGCAGCTAAAATTAATGACATGCCTGTAAAAGACAATTATGTCAAAATGCTCGTTTTAGTTATATGAAAAATTTTTTTTCACATATGAAAATTTTTTTATTTTCATGTCTGAAAATAATTTTTTTTACTTTATCATAGCGTGTGAAAATAGTTTTTTGTGCATTTTACGAACCCTGCAAATAACATTATCATAGAAACAAAACCTAACTAGAATTTAATATAAGAAATGAAAATTTCCTGAGGCTTAAAAATTCAGATTTCTGTGGCATTTTGTCAACGAATTAATTAAAGTTATGCGGAACTGACAAGACCCTTTAAGTGCGACAAATGAATACATAGATGCAGGTACAAAATATATAAAATGCATATAAAAAACACTGGTTCTTTTAGGGCAGCCTGAATAATTTATTTTATTTGAATCATATTTATTAACTTTTTGAGCCACTCTACAGTGAGTCCAGCACTAGCCTAGCTCGCACACGCTCGTCTTCATTGTCTGCCTTCGTTAGACCTCCCGACCTGCCCTCGGCCAAACTAAAAAAAAATGCAAGCCCAGAATGGTTCTGTTTCGATACTACAAACTAAATACTTAACTTGCTCCTATGCTGTTGCCTTTGATTCTTTTTTAATTTTCCAACATGGGGGGAAATTACCTCTGTGTCTGGCAGCACTTACGGCCTACGCACACACACACATATACGGACGGAGGTGAATGGGAATGGCTGGAAGACAGCTGTTTGCAAGCGTAGCCAATCACATTCACTGTGAATGCAGCGGAACAGCAGAATAAGTCGGTCTTTCAACGTTAGCGGACGTCTAGACGAACCAAATATCGCTCATACGCGCGTGTGGCGCGATCGAGACGCGGACAATGCGGAAGTGAAAATTGTTTTCTGATTGAAATGTAAATAAGCGGAATGCCGAGCCAAACAAATATTTAGCAGCAACGTTTATCAATTTTCGTAAATGCCAAAACTTGTGCCACACAAAGTGCAATCCACAGATTGACGCATGCAGTCTGTCTTGTTTATTTTTTTCAAAAATTGTTATTTTCAAATTGTAGTAACTACAAGCAAACAATTTTTAAGTTGAATTGGTTTTGGATTTACAAATTGTTTTGAAGTGAAGAGTGATTTGCTGACAGACAGCCATTAAGAGGCACCATGGTGCGAAAATAACTAAATAAAAAAAGATTGATTTATTTTAAAATTATTTATTTATATTGTTTGACTTGAATTTGCCCTGTCCTTGTCTACCCATAACAAAAAAAAAAAAAAAAAAAAAAAAAATCATGGCATAGCATTGAATATATCATTCAATGACTTGTATTAGTTGTTTAGTCAGGTGTTTAAAATTAATTACACATGCTCTTGTATAAATAAACATGTGGCGAAAAAGCAATTAGGCAATTTAGACATAAATGATTTTCAATTAACTCAAAACAAAGCACAACATGGAATATTCTTTTATGAAAATGTCTCAAGTATTTAATTTGACAGATTTTGTCTAGTTATGTGAGTCGAATTCGGCACTTTTGAGTTCTTATTAAGTATTTATGGACATTTGAAAGTGTTTTGACTTTGACTAGGCATTAATTTTATTTAGTTTTACCTTCAAAAAGTATCAAATTTATGGAACACGTCCAAGTGCGGGCATGCTAAAATTCGATTATCTTTCATCTGATCTGGAAACTGTTTATGGATCGATAATAATGTACGATTAAAAATATATGCCTAAAGTTCAAACACTTATCTTTAAAATTTAAGGTGGTACGATATTGCTGGCTGGGTGGCAACTCAGCCAATGTTCATCTGAGCGGAAAACAATATCTATGGGGGGTTCATAATTTAAAATAACGTAGAGCATTTGTACAGAAAGTTTTTTTGTTTTCAAATATCTGGCGGGTGGGCAACTCTACTATCGTTCATCTGATCGGAAAACGTGTATGGGGTCCGAAACGCCTAGTTAATTCAAAAAACCTAACTCCAAAATTGTGGAAATTTGAGTCTTTCAAATTGTGGGGGTCACATTCATCTGATCGGAAAACGATGTATGGGGCTCGATTAAGTGATGATAAAATATAAGCTTCGAACAACCTAACTCCAAAATTGTGGAAGATATACGAATTTGCGATGGAGGAGGGAGAGCGTGGCAAAAAAAAACTATACTTGATCTGCCTGCAGAAATAGAAAAATTCTCTCTCTCTTTCTCTGAGATCTCAGTCGTTATACGGACAGAGACAGACGGATATTTCTATATCGACTCGGCAACTGATCAAGCAGTATATATACTTTATAGGGTCGGTGCTTCCTTCTGGCTGTTATACATTTCAACCCAATATACTCTTTGTACACCTTCGGTACAGAGTAAATACTTTGTTCAATATTTTTTGTTTCGTTATGTTTTTTGTAAGTAGTGTGACCAACACCCAGTTAATTAAAATACAACACGAATTTCTCTTAAAATCTGGTCACATTAGACTTACGTTCCACTATTAAAATTAAAATTACTTACCTCACAGGTCCGTATAGGGCTTAAAGAAGTGCGAGGAGTGCGCTTTTCTTTTTCTGTGTGTTCGTGCTTCATCGTGCTTAGCACGAAATTGAAAAAAATTGATATTTTGCTATATACGCGGAAAATATTGCAAATAAAGGAAATGAAAAAGTATAGTACAGTTTCTATACGTATCTATTGCGATGACAATTGAGTTGTGTGACCAACACCCAGTTAACTGAAAAATACCACGAAATTCAAGCAATGGCGTAATATTTTTTTTAAAATCTGGTCACATTAGACTTACTTTCGACCTTAAAAATTATAAATACTAACCCACAAGGTCCGTATAGGGCTTAAAGATGTGCAAGGGTGCCTTTCATTTCCTGTTTGCGCGTGCTTCATCTGTAGCACGTAATTAAAAAAATTGTTATTTTGCTATATACGCGGAAAATATTGCAAATAAAGGCAAATGAAAAAGTATAGTACAGTTTCTATACGTATCTATTGCGATGACAATTGAGTTGTGTGACCAACACCCAGTTAACTGAAAAATACCATGAAATTCAAGCTATGCGCGATTTCTTTTAAATCTGAATCACATTAAGCCAGTTCATAGGCTTAAAGATGTCGGGGTGCGCATTTCATTTTGCTTAGTGTTCGTGCTTACACGAAATTTAAAAAAATGGTTATTTTGCTTTATACGTGACAAATATCGCAAAAAGGCAAATGAAAAAGTACAGTACAGTTTTTCTAAGAATTGATTGCGATGACAATGGAGTAATGTGACCAACACCCCAGTTAACTGAAAAATACCACGAAATTCTAGTTATGTCGTGATTTCTTTTAAAATATGTTCACATTAATTAAGTAATTACTTACTTCGCAGGTCCCTATAGGGCGTAGCGCGATTCCAAATCAGCTTTTTTTTTTAAAATAGATTTACAAAATGTCGAAGCTTTCGTCCCTAGAGTGGTTCCCTTTCTAAAAGAAGAAATTGTGCACAATTGTAGTAGATTTTCAGCAAATCTTTGTAGGCGTTTTTTTCAATGACACGTAAAAAGTATTGTATATATCAATCGCTGTTCGATTTGCCAATTATATGGCCAATAAACAAATCCCACAGCGCCAACCATGAGCTCACATTTAAGACGTACGCAATCTCAGGTATAACGATCTAATGTTAAACGTATTTCGATCTGTTTATGTGCCGACATGTCTAATAGGGAAATTGGCCAGAACCAAATGAAACTATTTCCACCAAGAAAAGTACAATCGGACAATTGGTTGTCTGCTTCGGTATAAAATAAACACAAAAAAAACAAAAAGAAGGTACAATAAATTGAGGCATACATATGTATGTTTGTGTGTGTGTGAGGGAGCAACAAAAGTACAAGAAAATACAAATATCGAACACAATGGAAACAAAATAATGTGCGAAACGATTGGAAAATGCGCCACAGTCCCTGGACGGGCAGCGGCAGTGTCAGCGTCCGCTTCAGTCTCATTCAGTAGCGTCAGGCGTCGACAACAAGTACAAACAAGTCTACAATTAAATCGATTAACGAAACGCGAGTGAACATTAATTTTCAAATTTTTTTCAAAAACCATTTCCAAATAGTATTAAGTATCGAAATATTGCTTCACCCCATGCGTACAATTAAGCCGAATCCGTATGTTATTTCCTGATCCAGTGTTAAAGTGCAATGTGCTAATTATGTCACACGGGGCGTATGCTTGTTTGTTGAAACCAAATCCAAAGTGAGAAAAGAAAGAAACACAGAAACGACACAAAAGAATTATCGTTTCCCAATACTTGTTGCTTGGAAATGTCAACAGCCAATGCCCTGAAAGTGTAAAAGAAAAAAAAAAGAAAAAATGAAAATGAAGTGTCAGCCGATTTGACGCCAAATTATCATTTCTGTGATTTATCTGCTGGCAGACAACAAAAGTGAAATAATGTCATGCATTGGCTCGACGGCATTTCTTTGGATGACAATTTAATTAGCGGACGCCCCAGCGGCAACGGCGACGACAACAGCGACGGCGGCAATCAACGGAAATCAACGCAAAGCTCATCGCCCACAAAAGCAAGTAGGTTGCACCTATGTTCTACAAAAAAAAAAACAAACTAAAACCTGGCCAACATTAGCACAAATATTGCCTGGTTGTGGCTGGTTTTAATTTGTTAGCGTGAGTTTAAGCGAGCGTGTTTATTTAGCTTAACGAGAAAGGTATTCCTCTTTACCAGAATTTTTTACATACAAAAGTATGTAAGCGCAATACGGAATGGAAAAGTGGGTTAACAAATTCGAACTTATCGAAATACTAGATGGAAAAAACCCATATTATTTTCAGTTATTTATGATCTTTGGATGGAAATCGTAGAGTCTTCTCATTATCAAAATCGTAGATGCTCACACCAATTTTTTGCCATCTCTTTCTTGTGGTTGTTGTTGTTTGACAAATCATTTTAATAATATGTATTAATGTCTGCTCTGCCTTAAGCATTTTGTGGGCACGCCTAATCGAAATCAAGGAATATATAATATTGATTTAAGACCTTTTTTTTAACTCACACAAAATTAACTTACATTAGGAGAAATCGGGGTATTTAAGTCTAAGAAAATAGACCTCTTCAATGATCTGAAAAACTGCAATTTCACGGTTTATGTTATCTATAAAACAGAGGTGCCCAAAGCCTATAAACTGCGGTGCATAACTATGGCCGCACCCAATTTCAGTGTACAAGTACTCAGAGGGGGAGATCAACTATTTTAGAATTTTACAGATGAAAAGAGAATAAAAAGAGTCGGTCAAGCCGACTGTAAAACCTACCTGTATTGTGTTCGATAAGTAATGATGAGTTTACCTGAAGTCTAAGTTCAAGGAAACACCTAACTCTAAAATTGCGGGATATTTACGGGGTTTTTTAAAAATTGCGGGGGTGGCAACTCTACTATCGTTCATCTGATCGGAAAACAATGTAAGGGGGTTCGATATGTAATGATGAGTAGAATATCTGAAGGTTCGAACAACCTAACTCCAAAATTGCGGGATATTTGAGGTGTTTTTTAATTGCACGGGGTGGCAACTCTACTATCGTTTATCTGATCGGAAAACATGTATGGGGTTCGATAAGTAATGATGAGTAGAATATATGTATAAGGTTCGAAACACCTAACTCTAAAAATGCGGGATATTTGAGGTTTTTTTCAAATTGCGGGGGTGGCAACTCTACTATCGTTTATCTGATCGGAAAACAATGTATGGGGGCTCGATTAATAATGATGAGTAGAATATATGTCTAAAAGGTTCGAACAACCTAACTTCAAAATTGCGGGATATTTGAGGTGTTTTTCCAATTGCGGGGGTGGCAACTCTACTATCGTTCATCTGATCGGAAAACAATGTATGGGAGCTCGATAAGTAATGATGAGGAGAATATATGTCTAGAAGGTTCGAACAACCTAACTCCAAAATTGCGGGATATTTGAGGTGTTTTTCAAATTGCGGGGGTGGCAACTCTACTATCGCTCATCTGATCGGAAAACGATGTATGGGGAGCTCGATAAGAAATTATGAGTAGAATATTGTCCCAGAAGGTTCGAACAACCTAACTCCAAAATTGTAGAAGATATACGGTTTTTTTCGATTTGCGGGGGAGGCAGGGGGCGTGGCAAAAAAAAAAACTAAACTTGATCTGCCTGCAAGTAAAAGAAATATATGTTCCATACACCTCAAACCTCTATCTCTTACCATCTCTGAGATCTCAGCGTTCATACGGACAGACGGACAGACGGACATGTCTATATCGACTCGGCTGTTGATGCTGATCATGAATATATATACTTTATAGGGTCGGAGTGCTTCCTTCTGGCTGTTACACACTTTGCACAAACCAATTTTTATTTCTTTCTTTTTGGACAGATCTACTTCGAAAAAGGAAAATTGGCAACACTGATGCAGATAAAACTCAAAAATAAGTAAGTGTACGAGTACTCAGTTGGAGAGAACAATTGGTGAAAGCAGTAAGTAAACTGAGATCAGCGTCGATAAGTGAGCTCTGCGAAGCAAGTTTTTATTTTCGTTTTATGCTTGGTGTACAAGCTGAACTCTTCGCTTTAGTCGCGAGCATTCGAATTATTATTTTTTTTTTTGTATTTATTTATTTTTATTATTATGCCATCGTATTGCAAACAATTTGTTAACTCCGTATTCAATAAAATGTAGTTCTTCAGGTGCTAAAAATTCCAGGAGTAAATTTGGTGCTACCGAATCTCCATCTCAATAATGATAGAAATTCTTGGAATAATTTCTCAAAATAAAGTATATTTCTCCCCCACACACACACACACACACAGACATTTTTATTTCATATTAATTTGCTCGTATTTTCGGCTAATTTAGTTGTGGGGTATTATTATGCTGATTTATAATATTTCCCCAAAGCACACTTAAAGACACCTAAATACTGGGTCAAGCAGCTAATTAAAGAGGTGAGAGAGAGAGAGAGCGAACTGAATGCTATTTAAAGCCTAGTCAAGAATAAGATTTACATTTATTTTTTCTTTTGCCTGTAAATTATTTCCAAAATACAAACAATGCGTCACACAATTTGGCTTTTGCTAATTGAAGTAGGGGGAACAACAACCAGATCAATGCGATTTCTGGCCCCGATCCCAATGATCAAGGTAACGGAAGCGAAACCAATTTAATTATCGGAAAGAAAACATACGATTTGCTGTTGTTGTTCACCCATCGCAAGTTCAACGAGCCGATGCGGCTTTTGCAGTGCAAAATGAAATGCAAATTATTTTCAAACGATTTCCCCATTTTAATTTCATTCACTGCTAATTGCACAGACTAAATGGAAATTGATGAATATGTTTTTAATCATAATTGAATATGGAACAACAAAAACAGCCAAAAGCTAGTATAATGTTAGGCCAATTTACCATTTTAATACAATAAATATTTCCATTTCGGTTACCGATTTCATAAGCAGAGACCTAATAAATTCATTGGCAAATTGGCCAGCTCAGTTGGAAAAATCAATTTAAAATATTTTCAAGTACATTTAGCCAAAGTAATTGAATGCTTTTAAAAATATGTATATTATTTATGAAAGGTTGGCAATTTTAATTGGAATGGCCCAGTCTGTGCACAGGTAATCTGCTCAATAGATTATTCCGTTAAAAGTCAAGCAAATAGATATGTAAATATAGATTACATTTAAAAATTCAAATAATTCTGATGATTAGTTTTCAAAAAATAGCAATCTAAGTAGTGGGGTCCACATTTTCTTTACATAATAAAGTTAAAGAAGCTGGCAATTTACTTAAAGTTACTAAACGTTTATTCCAAAACTCACAGACATATCAAACTGCCCTCTCATTCCCCACCCAACCATTTGCATTTGTCGTAATTCGAAACTAAACAAATTATAAATGTCATATGTTGGCCACATTTAACTCTGCAAGGAGTCAGCATCAAAAAAAACTTTTACTTTATGTAATTTAAAAGATTTTTACATAAATTATGGCATCAAACCGAAAAATAGGCGCAAAAAATTGTTATTACGAGCCAGACGAGACCCACTGCCCCCATAATAGAATCATAAACTGCAACAGGCGATGGCATGAGAAGCAAATACTAAAAAAAATCCGACAGAAAATCTTGTGCGTTTTGCTTATTTGTGCGAGTTTTTGTGCATTTTGTTTGCTTGTTTCGCGGCTCAGCATGTTTTCGTTACATGAGCTTCACTTTTTGTAGTCTCACACCCACACTCCCTCTCTCTCTCCCCCCCCCCACTGTGTTTGGGGTCGTCTAGCCAGAGACGAGGAAAAAGAGCAGATATGTATACATAAGTAGACAGTGGTGGACAGAGTTGGGGAACAGGGATATTAAGCAGGGACCTGATATTAGATGACATAAATTTATTTTTTCTCTCACTATTACTACGTTTATGCACAAATAAAAAATATCATGATTTTTGCCCTAAAGTATGCTATGTTTATGAATATAAATAATTGGAAAATATTTATTATTACTTATTATTATACACGGTATATTAATTTTGCCCAGAAGTTTGTAACGCATAGAAATATTCATTTCCGACCACATTAACTATATATTCTTGATCCAGGACGAAAGAGCTGAATTTAATTTCGTCTATCGTCCGTCCGTCTGTCCGTCTGTCTGTTTTTACGCGAACTAGTTCTCACTTTTAAAGCTTATTGAGCTGAAATTTTGCACATATCTTTTACCGCACGCAATTATGTCGGTTCGACTATATCATATAGCTGCCATAGGAACGATCATCTAAGAACTAGTTCTCTATAGAAAACCTGCTTTCCATCGTAGCGTCACCAATCGTGGTATTTATTAGTTTTATATACTTTCAATTTAAAAATTTATCAAAATCGGATAAACTATAGCATATGGCTGCCAAATAAACGGTTGGTCAAAAAACTACTTCTAGTGAAAAAAACTTTTCATCGTAGTGTCCCCAATCTTGGTATATATTATATGCTTTCACATAATTCTTGACCCGTATCAAAATCGGATGACTATAGCTATAGCTATATAACGGTCGGTCAAAACTTATTCTAGTGAGAAAACTTTTTTATTTAAACATCGGCGTAGCCGATAAAAAGCACTTATTCTTTAAAGTATGCTATGTTTATGAATATAAATAATTAAGGAAAATATTATTATTACTTATTATTTTTGTATGCCTTTAATTTGTCCGGAACTGACTTTTAATAATCTCGTCCAAAAATAATAATTGAAAGAAAATAAAGTTTGCAAACTTTTTAAGGCAAAAGCATGGATTTTCTATAAGCATAACGTAGTATTTGCTTCAATAAATTAGACAGCTGTTCAAAAAGCATTCGATTTCAAGCTCTACAAAAGTGTTTCTATTCATGAAGCATTGTGAAGAAAATAATTTGTATGTCATCCGGGGAATAGCTTATAATCCATTTCCAACTAAAAAATATTTGTCATTTAAAAATTTATATGGGGTGGCTATATAGGATGCTGCTACCAAAACAATAAGTAATAACTTTTATTACTTTGTTTTGATTTTAATTTAAACGGTAAGAAAGTCGGTCAAGCCCGACTGTAAATACTCTGTACCCCTTGTACCTCCCAGGTGGTTCCGATAAGTACTGATGAGTAGAATATATGCCTAGAAGGTTCGAAACACATACTCTAAAATTGCGGATATTTGCGGTGTTTTTCAAATTGCAAGGGTAATAACCTACTATCGTTCATCTCGTGGGAAAACAAATGTATGCTGGGGTTCGAAAGTAATGATGAGGAATATATGTTCAGAAGCTACAAACAACTTAACCCGATATTTGAGGTGTTTTTCAAATTGCGGGGTGGCAACTCTACTTCAACACCCGATCGGAAACGATGTTGAGGGCCTGATAGGTAATGATGAGTAGAGTATATGCCTAGAAGGTTCGAACAACCTAACTCCAAAAATGCCGGATATTTGAGGTGTTTTTAAAATTGCGGGGTGGGCACCTACTATCGCTCATCTGATCGGAAAACGATGTATGGGAGCTCGATGAGTAATGATGAGTAGAATATATGCCTAGAAGCCTTGAACAACCTAACTCCAAAGTTGCGGGATGCCGGAGATGTTGAAATTGCGGGTGGCAACCTACTATCGTTCATCTGATCGGAAAATATCGTATGGGGGGCTCGATAAGAAATTATGAGTAGAATATATGTCTGTCTCAAAACAAAAAACACCTCCTACAAAATTGTAGAAGATATACGGTTTTTTTTTTTCGAGGGAGGCAGGGGGGCGTGGCAAAATAAAAAACTCAACTGATCTGCCTGGGGGCAAGAAATATATGTTCCATACACCCTCTCTATCTCTACCATCTCTGGAGATTCAAAGGTTCATACGGACAGACGGACGGACAGACGGACAGACGGACATGTCTATCGACTCGGCTGTTGATGCTGATCACATATATATACCTTATAGGGTCGGAGACTCCTTCACAGCCACATACATTTGCACAAACCCACTTTGTACTTTCGGTACAGAGTATAAAAATATGATTGAGGTACGATCAATTCTGATCATAACCCCATTTGCCGTTTTCAATTCCGATATCTGGCTTCCACTTACAAATCCAAAATTGGTTTTAAAAGTACCAAAAGATTCGTGCTTAATTTCACGAGTGGCGTTTGAAATAACCAATACATTTTAATTTTATTTTTACAATATTTATAAAATAAATGGTTTAATTTCCCAACTAGCTGGCCCCGACTGTATTGTAGTTTTGTTTAAGAGCCACGCACATTTCGGCAGTTTGGTTTGCCGTATGCAGTGCTCCCTGCCCTCCTTGTTTAGAACTTACCCACACACACAAACATACATTTCGAAAAATCAACAAATAAAATGCAAATATTTAACGCTGTAAAACGCAGAATACAACTCAAAAATCGAGTTCCTAGTCGCGTGCCCGTCAGGTCACAACGTATCCACTTCGCCTGCGTGCCGTGCCGTGTCGTACCGTGCTTGCTGCATCTTTGTCAACGCAGGTTGTGTGGGTGTCGTCGCATATTTTTTTAAAACCGCGCATCGTAGTGTTTTCTTCTCCACCTTCAAATAATCAATTTTACCCAAAGTATGCTGCCGGTTTATTATAAATTATTTTCCAAGAGCGCATTAAATTAAAAATCGCATATTTGTAAATATTTATGAGTTCTTATTACTGATATTATAAGTTTATTTATAAATTAAAAGCCAACTGCTTAAATATGATTTGTTTATGCCCCCCCCGTAGGTGTTATGGTTACTGAACATATGTGGGCAATATTAATAAGGAAATATAAATGTATGCTGTGACATTTTGTAAAGAAATTGTTATATGAACAATATTGGTCAAATTTGACAATAAATATATAAGATTCTGCTTTTATTTATATGGCTGTTGCCAAACTATATCACAATTAGTTTGTAGACTCACTTGCTTGGTATTGAGCCTTCAGACTTAAGCTTTTTGATAAGCTTTTTCCTTGTTAAGAAAATTTTTGTGCCTCTCTTTTTAGTAATTAGTGAAAGCTGGATCCATACCGGTTTACCAGTTTTTTTTATTTATTTATTTATTTTACATATATCAAAAGGCTGTTTTTTTCTTAGTGAATACGATAGGTTGTTTACTAGTTCTTTGCTTTATTAGATATGCCGCAGGCCTCCTGTTTAGTCGACGCCTACTCGACTCACTCAACAACTAACAAATGATACTACCTTTCTTACTGCGCTTCTTGATCCCTTAATATTAGTTCAGTAAGTTTAGCCGTTTGCCTAGCGTTGATTTATTAAAGTTTTCAGCTTACTTGTGTTACTGGAAATAGCGGAGAAGAAATTTGATCTTTTGAGACGAAATTGGGATATTACAGACACAACTACTACGTTTATACACAAAAGTTTATATGATAAATGCCCATAAAAGTATGCAAACTTTTATTTGCTTAATATTTCTATTTAAACAAGTCCGGTTATGGAAACATCATTCATAGTTTAAACAGCGCATGTGTTCATATTGGCAGAGAGGTATAACAAGTTAGGGCGGCGCTCAAAACCTGTGTTTGAAAAACTGAACTTCAGAGCGTTTGGAGTAAAACATACATTAGCGTTTTCGAGCACATTCGGTGTTTTTAAGCACGGGCTTACAGCAAAATTTATGTTGAATATTAGAGTGAAAACGGGCTTAAAAAATAAAACTTTTTATTAAAAATAATTAAAATCTTTTTATTACTTTTTGAGGGTTTTAATCTTATTTTAGGGTAAAAGTTAATAATAATTATAATTATTTTTTTTATAAAATTTTTTTTTTTAGTTATACAAAATAAATATATAAGGCAAATATGAAAAAGAAAAAGGTTCCTTAAAAAAATCCTATCATACGCATAGCATATTTTAAAGGGCATTTATCAAGATATATTTTGGAAAAGGTCAACCATTTAATTTTTTTAAAGTTTTTTCAACCTTTGATTACAGCCTTTTTTTTTTACCATCAAAACCAGGGATGGTAACAGTTATAACTAATAATATAAAGTCCACCTTTAAGAGTTATTTTTAGAGTTTTAAATATTACGCTTCAAATAACAATTACTGAAGACTTTTATTTTACTCCACAGAAGTTCTTTGATACTTGCTAATTGACTTCGTCAGTCAGAGACTTTTATTTTAAAGTCAGTCGGAGACTTTTATTTTAAAGTCTTAATATAAAAGTCTTCTTATTTATTCCAAGTAATAATGAGGAACCCCCAATGAAACATTCACTCAGAGCGGAAAACCGCTGAAGCTGTAATAAATTAAAAGACTTTTATAGCAAGGCTGCAAACCTCAAAAATTTTTGAAGGAGGTTCGGTTCGGAGGTTCAAACCCGTGAAGATTTTGGGATCGGTTCGCGGACCGGTTCCTAGATCCTTGGAAACCCAGGTTTAGGTTCGGACCTTGATTTACTTATCAATCCCGTGTGTTGTTGCACAAAGCCTATTTCCAGTTAAAAACAAACATACCCGAGCAAAAAAAACAGAATAATGACAGAAATTTCAGATTTGGAAAATCCGTACACAAGTTAATCCTCTCTTACTTGACATTAATGGGGATTGATATTAGTCGAAATATCTCTGGATTTTTCTTCTGTGTAGGCACTTTTTCTTCCTGGAGAAGTTTATCTATACGTGAACCAAGTTTTTAGGTCTTCGTTTTTAGATCATTTCGAAATGATTTGGAATTTTGAAGGAGTTGTGGAGAATGTGTAGCTATAAAAAAGCTTCTCAAAAAAAACTTTTGACGTTCGGATTCGGCGTTGTAGGTCCCTTTCTCTTGAGCGAAAATTTAAAGACTCACGAGCCAAAAGATTGAGAAGCTCGTTCCCCCCCATTGGGGGCTGTAACGTAATTTTAACTTTAACTATACCATTATTGACATTATTTTCTTCTTTAGAAACAGTCGTAGTGACTCTTCAAGATTTAATTTTGAATAATCTTATTACGATTTTTTTTCGAGTGTAAAATTACTTATTATGGAACCGAACCGTATTTTTGGAAAAAAATGGTCCGGTTCGGCCCCAGATCCGAGGGGTCAAAAATGTAAGAGGTTCGGTTCATGGTCCGGTTCTGGGAACTCCAAACCCCGAACCGGAACCGGTTTTTTGTGGTTCGGTTCCGGACCGGTTTAAAGCCCTGTTTTATTGTGTGATTAAAAAATAAAAGTCTCCGAATAAGTTTTATTTTGCCGAGTTTCGATAACTATCATTTTCTGAGTAATAAAATAAAAGTCCTTAATAATTTTTTATGTTCTGAGTGATAAAACAAAAGTAACTGTTGTTCATTGACTTTTTCATAAGAAGTCTTGAAAAACTGATTCAAATGAGTTTTGTTATAAAAGTCACCAATTACCTTTATAAACTATTTAAATACATCAAAGTCTTTAATTACTGTTATTAACCGAGTATTAAAATATCGTTAAAAAATAATTCTGATTTTTTCCATTACAATTAAACAAATTTTCAATAAAATTTGGGCAAATTATTTGCCTGTGTAAACTTTAGAGTTCATTTTATTTTGTTGGTGGTGAGCATCTACGCCATTTCAGGTCTTAAGCTTCAGCCGTTTGGCCTGAGTTAAAGAATAATAAACTGAGCATGGAAATGGAACCCACATCTTTCGCTTAGCCTTACTACAATATGTACATTTTTGGGGCATATTCACAAAGATTTCAAACTGGCATTAGCAATAAGCCAATAAAGCGATTTTAAATGACTTTGGCAGTTAAGAAGGGTTTTCTGGGGCTTTTTTCAACAAATTAACAAAAAGTTTTTAAATTTTATAATTCCTTTACACAAATTTTGTTTGGCCTCCTTGTGCCAGTTACATCATCAAGAATAAGACAATCCTTTTCAATACAACCAAGCTGTGTGTGTGTTTTTTTTCAATGCTACACAAAAGCGAGAAGAGAGAAAAGAAAATCTTTCAGTGGAACGAAGGAGGCTTGAAACGGTGAAGGAGCCCCAGTCAGCGGCGTTGAATTGTAACACATGTAAATATGTATTAATGAAGGATGACAATGTGTACTTGACAACTTAATCGATAAATCAATTGCCCCGCCAGATAATGCCTTCACCCTTTTGAATAAAATACATTCCGGTTTCTGGGACTTGTCTGCGGGTGGGAAGGCTGTTTGGTGCGTGTGTAGCATACATCCAGCCATAAAGACTAGCATGTCATTGAACATCAAGATATTAAACTAGGCCTTAACTAAAACTTTTTCCTTCTTTATCTAATGTAAATGTTAGATTTTCCACAAAAATTTCCAATGCGCTTACACACTTTAGTTTTGTCTAAATAAACACGCTCGCCATACTATTTGTAAACAAAAAGAAAAAACAAAAACAAAATCAAATTCAAACAAAAAATAATTTTTCCACTTTTGTTTTTATTTGATTGTTTCATTCAAATTTTTCTTTACTGTTTATGTTGGTTTCTTGTTTTGTACTTTATGTGTCTTTTGTTTTGTTTTTTTTTTTGTTATGTTTTGTTGGTTTTTCTTTCACATGTGGAAAACTAATGCACGACTATGCTCCGAGAACGAAGACGTCATGCACACTATAAGCTAAATAGCAGGTAATTCTAATGAAATATATTAATTAAGTATGTTACTCTTAGAATAAGTCTTATTTGTGTTTAAAAATATAGAGAGTTCAGTATAAGAGAGAAAGCTTTCAGAGAAAGCTTTGGATCAGGGTGTTGTTAGCTAAAGGATCATGCGCAGAACAGCTAATAATCAACTATAGATGGCGCTGCTAAAAAAATTCTAAAAATATTCCGACTTTTAAAAAACTTTTACTTTTATTAATGTAAGACAATAATAGAGCTACAAAAATCTATCACTGCTTTTTGGAAACATTGGAAGCTGTTCTTTAAGACTACGTTCCAAGAAATATTTATTTAAAGCCGGAAATAATTTGTATACACTTGAAAAGTCATTTTTGTCATCATCATCAGTCATTTTTGAAAAATTCCTAACCTTAAAAGGGCCGTAGAACAGCCAATAATAGAGCTACAAAAATCTATCACTGCTTTTTTGGAAACATTGGAAGCTGTTCTTTAAGACTACGTTCCAAGAAATATTTATTTAAAGCCGGAAATAATTTTTATACACTTGAAAAGTCATTTTTGTCATCATCATCAGTCATTTTTGAAAAATTCCTAACCTTAAAAGGGCCGTAGAACAGCCAATAATAGAGCTACAAAAATCTATCACTGCTTTTTGGAAACATTGGAAGCTGTTCTTTAAGACTACGTTCCAAGAAATATTTATTTAAAGCCGGAAATAATTTTTATACACTTGAAAAGTCATTTTTGTCATCATCATCAGTCATTTTTGAAAAATTCCTAACCTTTAAAAGGCCGTAGAACAGCCAATAATAGAGCTACAAAAATCTATCACTGCTTTTTGGAAACATTGGAAGCTGTTCTTTAAGACTACGTTCCAAGAAATATTTATTTAAAGCCGGAAATAATTTTTATACACTTGAAAAGTCATTTTTGTCATCATCATCAGTCATTTTTGAAAAATTCCTAACCTTAAAAGGGCCGTAGAACAGCCAATAATAGAGCTACAAAAATCTATCACTGCTTTTTGGAAACATTGGAAGCTGTACTTTTAGACTACGTTCCAAGAAATATTAATTTAAAGCCGGAAATAATTTTTATACACTTGAAAAGTCATTTTTGTCATCATCATCAGTCATTTTTGAAAAGTTCCTAACCTTAAAAGGGCCGTAGAACAGCCAATAATAGAGCTACAAAAATCTATCACTGCTTTTTGGAAACATTGGAAGCTGTTCTTTAAGACTACGTTCCAAGAAATATTTATTTAAAGCCGGAAATAATTTTTATACACTTGAAAAGTCATTTTTGTCATCATCATCAGTCATTTTTGAAAAATTCCTAACCTTAAAAGGGCCGTAGAACAGCCAATAATAGAGCTACAAAAATCTATCACTGCTTTTTTGGAAACATTGGAAGCTGTTTTTTAAGACTACGTTCCAAGAAATATTTATTTAAAGCCGGAAATAATTTTTATACACTTGAAAAGTCATTTTTGTCATCATCATCAGTCATTTTTGAAAAATTCCTAACCTTTAAAGGGCCGTAGAACAGCCAATAATAGAGCTACAAAAATCTATCACTGCTTTTTTGGAAACATTGGAAGCTGTTCTTTAAGACTACGTTCCAAGAAATATTTATTTAAAGCCGGAAATAATTTTTATACACTTGAAAAGTCATTTTTGTCATCATCATCAGTCATTTTTGAAAAAGTTTCCTAACCTTAAAAGGGCCGTAGAACAGCCAATATTAGAACTACAAAAATCTATCACTGCTTTTTGGAAACATTGGAAGCTGTTCTTTAAGACTACGTTCCAAGAAATATTTATTTAAAGCCGGAAATAATTTTTATACACTTGAAAAGTCATTTTTCATCATCATCATTTTTTCTAAACCTTGTAGAACAGCCAATAATAGAGCTACAAAAATCTATCACTGCTTGTTTGTTGGCTCTACTTTAACATTATTTTTTTCATCATCATCAGTCATTTTTGAAAAATTCCTAACCATCTTGGCCATAGACAGCTGTGATTTACAAAAGTAGAGAGAGTTGTTGTTGTAGCTTTATCATATTTTGTTTATGTCCCATTCACTCAGTCAAAGCAGAGCTTGAGTAAATAAAGTCGTATTAAGGCTTTTTCTTCTCTGCTAGCAAAGAAAAATATATGATTAATAAAATTAATTGAAGTTTAAAATTAAAGTTTAACTGCCCAAAAAAAGCATCACAAAATTCTATTCGCAAAACAAAAATTTAAAATATTAGCACTTAAGATTAAACTGTCCACGTCAAATTTATGTCAAAATAAACAATAGATATTGCTTCAAAGAATGACAGCTACGATTAGCCCAGTTTACTAAATTGGCACAAGTTGGCCAAAAAAAAGTGTCAGACTTATTTTTGCTTCGTTTGATATTAATTGGTTGGCCTAAACTTTACTAATTTTTTTATTGGCCGCTAAATAATACAAATTTGATTTATTTAAATAATAGCCACCCTCTCTGAACCTTACATATTAAATACAAAGTGTGGCTATTTTTAGTTAAACTGACGACAAATCTAGTTCTATATCTATAATTTTGCAAGATTTATTTAAAAGCTTCTAGTTGGTCATTGCCAGTGCCATGACACATTTGCCTACGTATATATAGATTATAAGATTTTACATTTCAAATTTATTTAACAAAAGCTGTTAATTTAATTGGAAATGCGGTTGTTGTTAATTTACGTCATCTGCTGCCGCTTGTTGTTAAAATAAATTAATTTTTGTTGTTACGTTTTTTTTTTTTGTTTTGTAATGGAAATTAACTAAACCAAGCATTCAATGCGATTAAAGGCTTGATTAATTTCCATTTTATTTTTTTACACCGGAAATAAATTTTCAAGTTAATAAAGTTAACAACAAAAAAATCATTTCAGTTTAATTAGTTGAATAATTGGTTGTGTAAGCACTTCGATTAATTTGTATTATAAATTTAAATCCAAAGAAAATTAATTGCTTACTAAAAATTAATTTGTGCAGACAGTTTTATGTAATTCATTTCTTATGATTTAAATTATTATTATTAAATTTTACCTTCACATTGTTGGATTTGGTTAGGAAAAACCAAATCGACAAAGCTTTAGCTGGCTACGTCAAAAAAAAAAAAAAACGAAAAGTTCTCCTGCTGACGTTCAATCTCTTTTGACATGCTCTGTGAAAATGGTTCCATTTGTTTTGTCATCAAGTCCAATGCATTGTTCAAAGAACAAAATAAGATGTTTTTTAGTAAGTTTCTCTTTTTATCTGAATATAATATGGAACCTTATCCTAAGGGAATATTTTTGATGTGAAACATCTTTAAGTACGAGATTTCTACAGGGCTGACGGACCCAGCAAGATGATTTTCGAGGGAAGGATTCAAGTAAGGGCAATAGCTCATGACGAAAAAAGTCACAGTTTGGTGCGGCGTTAAAAGTGAAAACGGTCATTGGGCCATTTGCCTCAAAATGAAAATGGCCATGCTGTTATCAACCAGGAGCGCTATCGCGACATGACCATGGTGCCCATTATTCGTCGAAGCAGGTGTACTGAACGGCGATCCACCGGCCATAAGTCGCATAACAATCGATTTTCTAGAAATTCTTTCCGGGCCGTTTGATGTTATGGGGATATTGGAAGTCAAAGGACCAGGTTAACAAGCCAAGGATCGTGGAAGAGCTCAAGGACAACATTCGTGAAGAAATAGCTGGTATCAGGCCGAAATCTGGGAGAAAACGATGGAAAATCTGAAAAAGGGCACGGCACAATCAACGCCAGAGGCGGCCATTGAGAGATATCGTATAAAATTGAGGTAAACAAATCAGGGAACAAATTAAAGATTAAGATTGCCAACCGCCAATTCTTATTTTTCTGGGATCTCTTTAAAAAAACATGGGTCCGAATATGGGACAAATCTGTAGATCTTCAGGGACTGAGATTTGACTGGGATCGAGATCTGGAATCTATCAGGGATCAGAGCCAGGATCTGGGATCATTCAAATTGGCTGAGATCTTGGATCAGGCATCTGGGATCAGGGATCTGGGATTTGGGATCTGGGATTTGGGATCAGGAATCGATCGGGATCTAGGATCTTGGGATGGACGGGAACTGGATTCTGGGATCTGGAATCAGGGACCTGGGATCTGGTATATAGGATCAGGAATTTGGGATCTGGGATCTGGGGTCAGAAAACTGGATCCTGGATCAGAGATCTAGGATCTATCAGGGTTCTGAGATGGGATTTATCAGGGATCTGGGATTATCAGGGATCTGATGGGATCCTGGGATCAGAGATCTGGAATCTTGGATCAAGGATCTGGGATCAGGAATCTGGGATTTAGGATTACGGATCTAGGATCAGGGATCTGGAGTCTGGGATTGGGATCAGTGATGGGGATGGGATCTGGGGTCTGGGAACCACACTCACACTTTTTTAGACGCGTTTTCTCGAGCCATGATTCCGCCAGTTCTACTGAACCTATTTAGATCAGTCATGTTGCAATTTACGCAGAATTGATGAAATTTTTACACTAAACTACAAAAAAAAACTTGAAAAATCGAAATTTGTTTTTAAATGGCGGCTAATTTTTCAAAAAAATATTGAAAAATATGATTGAGGTACGGGCCAGAATTACATCAACTCATATAACCTCATTTACCTTTACAACTTTTTTTTTGTGACCTCAATTGGAAGCCAGGTAACTTTTTGAACAGCCTTCGAAATGCAATATATTTTTTTGTTACTTTTTATTAAATTAATAAATAACACAAAAACAAAATACCAAATTGATAAAGCTCCCATGGTTTTCCCTCCAGAATTTTTTAAATTTAAACCCTGTTTAAAGGTAGAAGATCCCCTTAAGAAATCTTCTTTACAGCGCCAAAAAGCTAGGCCAAGCTTCTCAATCTTATGTGTAATCGGATTTTTCGAGGAAGGATCGAACTTATTATCAGAGTATTTCCTATTCGTTTGTTTTCAAATCTAGTGAGTGAAGAGCGATATTTTGTTGTTAATCTTATAAACGAATTCTCGGCTTAGTGCGTACATTTTCATTGAGAACGATGATTTGTTTGTTATTTGTAGTGCCTTTCAGATTTGCGCCGCCGCATATCGCTTTATGAAACTTTTTGTTCTTTTTGTTGTTTGGTATGTTCTTTTTATAATATTAATAAAAATTGAACTAGTGAGGCCATCGTCATAGACACAGCTTGTTGCTCTTGGCGGCAGCATTCAATGCCAGTCGTTGGCGTTCGTTCGTTTGTTGCTCCTGTTGTTGTTCTAGTCGTTTGTTTTTCCTTTTTCTTTTTTTGCCAAAACTGATCTCGCCTAACTGTCAGTTTTCTGTTCAGAGTCGAATCGTGCGGTTTGTGTTGCGGTGAAAATTATATTTGTCAGCTAATTTTTTCAGTTTTGTCACACAAAAAAAAAACAAAACCAAATGCGAAAATTATACAAATCAATTAATCAGTGCAATTTCCAACACAGTGACTTGTAAATTGTTTTTAAATGAAAGGTGCAAAGCAGTCGCGAACTCACTATGAAAGAAGCCGCAAGACCAACAAACGCTCGGAAAAGTCCCCAAGTAAGCAGCACCCTGTTTCCCCCTCCACTCCACTTTCCTACTGAATATGCAACTATTTTTGGTAGCGGACATCTGTTTTTGGTGCCAGATATCGATAAATATTAAAAGTCATTAAAATTTCAACTATCCATACACACTTTAGCGATCAAAATAAACAAATAGAGCAAACACACAGAAAAATCTAAAATTAAAAATATTATTATTGTTTATCAGCTAGTCGTTGTGTTATTATCCAATTTGATTTTACACTCCCCGGAAAATATTGATTTTGGCGAATGTTTACACGCGTTTCGAATGAACCGAAAAAAAAGAACAAAAAAAACTGCCAAAATTTGTTCTGGCTATCGATCAAGCGTTTATCGATTTGGTTTTGGTATTTGTGTGGGGAAAAAACGTGCTGAGGCTGAATTTTGTATATAATCAAATTAGGCGAAAATAGATATAGAAAACAGGGCTGGATTGACACTTAAATTAAATAAGAATTGAAAAGCATTTATATATGATTTAGTTTAGAAATCCAACAAGAACAAAGTCATATTTTCAAGTGGATTTAATCGTAGTAGGCCTGGTTAAAAGAACATTTAAATTGAAAGTGAAGCGCACTAGCCACTGAAAAGATGTACCCACGTTATCTACAGACTGCAATTGCAAATATTTAGGGGTGAAATTTTGAATTGAGATAACAAGGGATATTTGCATATATAATTTGTCAAAATCATTTGGCGGTTGTGCTATGGTTTATAAATTTTTACAAATCAGCAGTGGCTTACGGTGTGGGTTAGGCTCCCTCTGAGAATATGAGGAGGTAGCGTCTTAATAAAAAAATGTTAAGATCCCGCTTTATTTAGGGTTCGTTAAAAGCATTTTTGACATTTTTTTATTTTTTTATTTTATAAAATTAATTACAATACATTATAAAAAAATAAAAATATCATAATTAATTATAAAGAAAGAGCGCTAGCGTCTAGGCCTTCGGATCTGTTTTTTTTTTACATTTTTATTGACAGGCGTGTGAATAATTTAAGCTGCCTTCTGTAAAAAAAAAAAAGCCCAAAGGCTGGTTCGACGCTTGAGACATCATTTTTTTTTTTTTTTTTTTAGTAAGCCCTTATTTTGTCTTGTTTTTAGTGTGAATAGCTTGTCATTTGTCATTCAAAACAATACAGCCTGATGGCTTGCTAGATTATCATGCCTTATGCATCGAACAATGTGAACTCAGCCTTAGAAAACAAATTTTCCTCAAAATATTTTACAGAAGTGTAAAATATTTTTACGATTTTTTCCATTTTTATTTGTTTTGGTGTGTACTTGACAGTCCGTTGTGAAGCATGTGTTCTGTATTGTATTGTGGTCGAGTTGCTGTGCATTGTCTGCGTATTGAAATGCATTTCAGCGCACTGCACCATCGCACACGCTTGTTTGCTAATTATATTCTGAGTAGCATGACCCAGTAAAAGGTTATTAGGCATTTTTACATATGATGTAAGATGTTTTATGTTAGATGTGCTCAGTGTGAATAGTCTAATAGGAACAATCAATTATAGTTTAAGTAAGTTTTCCAGGACGTTGGCATTCCCTCTGTCTGTGATCGAACAGATTAAGCTTCAAACAGATAAAATTCTAGTGGCTCCTCCGATCACACAAATATAATTATGAATGTATAATAAATCGTTTTAATTCAAATTTATTGATTATTAATTGATTTAGTTTTAATTTTTTTATCATATCATCGTTGGATGATAGAGCGGACTTATTTTCTGAAATGAGGTTTCCAGCTGGTGAAAAGACCTCTACGAGTCACTGCTTGCAGGAGTGGCCAAAATTTTGCTGCTTGCTTTAGATTGAAGTAAAAATTGGTCTATATTCCATCGCATCAAATTCTTCACTTTTAAAATTTTTTTTTTTAAATTTCTTACTTAATTTTTAATTTAGGAACATAAATCTTTACATTTTTCTGTTACTCGTAAAATAACTTGTCATTGTGAATAGCTTGTCATTTGACATTAAAAACAAGACAACATGAAGGCCTACTAGATTATCGTGTCTCATGCTTCGAACGGTGTGAGCGCAGCCTTAAAATGTAGTGAGTTAAATTCTTTACTGAATTCGTAAATGCCTTAATTTTTTGTGATTAAATTACATATTTAATGTTCAAATATTTCTTAAGAGCATCAAAAAGTATGCAACATATTTACAATACTAAAAGACTTTACAAAAAGTATAAGCAATTAAAACAAAAAAAGCTCTTTTGATATTTCAAAGCATTTCCAACTCTTTTGGATTTACCATAAAAAATGACAGGTTGTTGAGTTAAGCACAGACGACGACGCCTCTCCCCAAATATTGGGGCAATATTTTTTTTTTTGGTTTTCCGTTCTACGCATTCTCCAATCTACAGACACCGCAGACCACGAACAAAAACAAGCTAGACAACAAAAAAGTATATGGGCTATGTGTATATTAGACTGGACCTCAAAAAGCACTCAGAAAGTTTATTTTTGTTGTATGTTTAATGAACTTAAAGACCAAAAACCAAAGCCGAGTAGACTAAAACTTGCTAGTTTGAAAATAGTTTATTTTAAGGTTTAAAAGGTGCGATTGAAATATTTATCAAAATTTATACAACAAAATCTGCTGTACATTTTATTTGTTGACAAGTTTAAAAATTCAAAAAGGAAATTTTTTAAAAGAATTAAAAGACAAATCTAAAAAAATTAATTCAACTAGATCCGGAATTCTTCGTTTCCAAAAACGATTAAGTTATTCGCTTTTATGTTCTTGGTAAAGCTAGGGTCATCTTTTATGCGTTTTTGAAAACTATCGGTCTCAAAGGAGGACTAAATCCAAAGGTATTTGGATGGATCTTTACAGCAATCATACGACTGGTCCTGCTGTACGGAGTATCATCATCCAGCGCATTACTGGTGCAGAGAGCCAAGCCGGTGATAATCTAGTTGCTATTGTAAACAGATGGGATTTAGAGTAGCGACCCTATCTGCTCTTCGATTGAGATAATTGACGCAGTGGCGCAACCAGTTTTAGTTAGAGGAACAACCTCCTTACTACAGAATATTCTGATCTCTCAGGTTTTTTTTTTAAATGGCATGTTCCATAGGTAGAATTAAAACCATGGTACCCTATACGCTCTGAAAAGAGCGCAATGATACATGAGCCTAGGTGGTGACTCCAGACTAGCTATCTATCTCTGTCTCTCTACCCCTTTTACGTTTTCATCACTTGTAGAGAAGAGTGGAATCAAGGTCCGCCAGGATCGAGGAACTCTTAAAAATGTATACTGATGGTTGGAGACTCAATAACCGAGTGAGTGGCGGTATATACTCCGAAGAACTCGTCTTTCTTTCAGACTACCATGTTTGACTGTAGTTGTCTAGGTCGCTATAATACATGAACTGAACTCAACTCAGACTTGACTTCTGGGTTTGTATTCCTGGCGGATGTCCATTTTACATACTTTTCTAACTTTAGACTTTTTCATAGATTGCTTAAAACTACAAAATTGTAAAGCAGATGAAGCCAGCCTTTCTTCCCTGAAACGGAAATTTGTAGTAAACGTATTTTGATAATTTGTTTATTTATAGACTAAATATTCTGAATCAAATCGCTGCATAGAGAACATAATATAATAGATATTAATTATACTAATCTGTTATCACCATCCAGAGTTTTTTTATAGATATGCCCTGTCATCTAAAGAATGGTGAAGACAAATAATCAAGTGCTAAACGAGGATACCAAAACAATAAAAATATTACTACGAATTATTATCTAGAGAACAATAGTAGTTGACAGCAAGTGAGTACAGGTTATTATAATTAGCACATAAACGCGAATCGATCATGTGCGCGAAAATTTGTCATGCAAAAGTGCTCAATAGCTAAAGGCTGGTATGACCGCGTTACATAGTTGGGAACCGCAAATCTTAGTTGGCTTATGAAGAAAGCAAGAATCAGTTCCATTTATTGCTTATGGAAAAATAAACGCCATGGAAACGTCCTCCGATTCTTAGATTGGCTACAGCTCACTCTAGCCTAAGCTTGCCAGTATAGGATGGTAGGCGACGACTAGAATTCCCAGTTTGCCGGCGATGCAAACTAGAAACTGTTTCACTTCTATAAGTTCCTGATACCTGTCGTACTCAGGGAGCACCAAACGCATGAGCAATATTAGATAATAATTAGAAAAGATTTATATGAGAAGAGCTTATTGTAGAGTTCTAAAATTCTATAATTCTAAAATTCTATAAATCTTAAATTCTCATTTTTTTTTTAGCAATTGAGAAATCAGCAAGAAAGCGATTTGAAACATTAATTGTTTTTCATTCGGGAACGTAAACACCAAAATAAAAATAAATAATAATAAAAATAAAATCCTTAAAATATCCTTAAAAAAATGCAACACTGCGTAATGGGTGATTTAAGGAAAAAAACCTCTTAGTGCCCCACTGCTTCATAATTTTATTTTTAAATTTTAAATTTTGTTTTATGCTTATAATGCTTAGTATAATCTCAAAAGTAGCATATCAGCCTCCTGAGAATATAAACTAAAAATTTCTGGACTAGTGAGGTCCGGTCTAATGTACACATATATAAATGCTAAACATTCCATACGCATAGTCTCGACAAAGAATTTTAAGAGTTGGGACTAACAGATCGGCAGTTTGTCAAAATTCTTCTCTAAGAACAGACAGCAGTGTCACAAAAGAATACATTTTCGCATTCCCTGTATATTTTTCTTCAAGTAAGTTATGGAATATTTTAGCAAAAGACCAGATTTTAATGGCTCATTTGGGGGATTTAACTATATCTTTTAAGTGGACAAATTAAATCAGGAGAACAATGAATAAAGCATAGGTTGCAACTAAGAAATGTATTTCTTCTTTTCTTTTCTTTTCTTTTCTTTTCGTTTCATTTTATGAATGAGCAAAAAAAAAAATATAATTTATTTATGCTTAGACAAGCTAACTGTAATTTATAGCCTTGCTTATTTTGCTTTACCTTCATGATTTTTGAATATCGGACTCTTCCCAAAAGCATTCATAAATATTTTATTTATTTTTTCTACGTCGCTTTTTTTATGATTATTTCTTTATTTATATTCAGCGAGTGTGGAAAAGGCCGCTGGCCTGTGCTATAGGCAATTAGGTATAATAGCTTAACCAAATGGTCCAAATGCTGAATCTAACTAATTCAGTTGACCTACAGCACTCGCTGAAGAAGGGTTCATATTTACTTTTTTTGAATAAGAATGCTAATCGGTCGTCGTTCGCCCTGGCAACCGCTTACAAATCAAAGGAAAATATCTTCAAATTAAAGTTGGAAAATGTATTTTATATAATTGCCATAACTTTACAGATTGGACAGAAAGTCATCGCGTGGCATGATATACGAAAATGAGGAGCTCAGGTTGCGTACCATCAACATAAATGCAGAAGTTGAAAGAGGTAAGCTTTAACATTTAAGAAATGTGTGAAAATCCAATTAAAAAGACATTAGAAAGTGGAAAAAAAAGAAAACAGCCAAATACACACCCACATACAAAAGAAATATACGTATATTTATATAAAAAAGAAAAAGAAAATAAATATTTTCATTGCCAAAGCCAAAAGAAGATAAGCGAATGTAAACAATGAGATTTGAGGTGACTAAAGGTCTGACAGCTCTGCATGATGCCCCCACGTGCTGGAGGCTTAGACCAAAACATAATGAGAAAAATTAGGAAACTTTTTTTTAAAAACGAAATCTTTTAATATTTGCAAAGGTCTGGGGAAAACAGAATTAGGGGGAAAAGGAAAAATGTAAATATTTAAGTAATTGATGCAAATTGTAAATTTTAACAAATCGAATTCGATTTGATAAGGCTTAGAGGAATGGATTAATTTTTAAATATTAACAAACTTATGTGCATAAGTAGAAGGTCTTTATTAATAGAACATTAAATCTCTCTATATATAAAAGAGTTTGTCCTGACTGACTGATTCACTGACATCTTTCACTGATTTTTGGCAATCAACCTAGAGCCTGAACGGTAAGAGATAGAAAGCTGAAATTTTCACAGAAGTTTCCTTATGAGTTGAAAGTGAGCACTAAGGCGGGGTTTTGGAAAATTCCACCCCTAAGGGGTGGAAAACTCCCGGAAAAGCTACTATGGGGAAATTTTGACTTGAAATTTTGGTTTGTATAAATATGCGAAATAATTGGACACCTGTTTCCCAGATTTCGGAAAATCCGCCCACAAGGAAAATGGCCGGAAAATTCTTCAAGGAAAAAACTATTTTTCATCCGATTGACTTCAAACTCGGTTTGTGAGGATGGTAAGCAGAATAATTAGACTTGAGATTTTCCGATGATGGAAAATCTGCCCGAAAAGTCGGGAAATTCCCGGAAAATTCCATATGGAAAAAACTATTTTTCATCCGATTGGCTTCAAACTCGGTTTGTAAGGATAGTATGCTAAGTAATTGGACATGAGATTTTTTCAAATGGTGGAAAATCCGCCCACAAAGAAAATACCCGGAAAATTCTATATGGAAAAACTATTTTTGATCCGATTGACTTCAAACTCGGTTTGTGGGGATGGTAAGCAAAATAATTAGACACAAGATTTTCCGATGTTGGAAAATGCGCCCGAAAAGTCGGGAAATTCCCGGAAAATTCCATATGGAAAAACTATTTTTCATCCGATTGGCTTCAAACTCGGTTTGTAAGGATAGTATGCTAAATAATTAGACATGTGATTTTTCGATGTTGGAAAATCCGCCCACAAAGAAAATACCCGGAAAATTCTATATGGAAAAAACTATTTTTGATCCGATTGACTTCAAACTCGGTTTGTAAGGATAGTATGCAAAATAATTAGACATAAGATTTTCCGATGTTGGGAAAAATGCGCCCGAAAAGTCGGGAAATTTCCGGAAAATTCCATATGGAAAAACTGTTTTTCATCCGATTGGCTTCAAATTCGGTTTGTAAGGATAGTATGCTAATATTAGCATGTGATTTTTCGATTGTGGAAAATCCACCCACAGAAAATAGCCGGAAAATTCTTCATGGAAAAACTATTTTTCATCCGATGACTTCAAACTCGGTTTGTGGGATGGTAAGAAAAATTAGACTAAGATTTTCCGATGTTGGAAAATGCGCCCGAAAGTCGGGAAATTCCCGGAAAATTATATGGAAAAAACTATTTTTCATCCGTTTGGCTTCAAACTCGGTTTGTAAGGGTAGTTTGCTAAATAATTAGGCATGTGATTTTTGTTGGTGGAAAATCCACCCACAAGGAAAATGGCCGGAAAATTCTATATGGAAAACACTATTTTTCATCCGATTGACTTCAAACTCGGTTTGTAAGGATAGTATGCAAAATAATTAGACTTGAGATTTTCCAATGTTGGAAAATCCGCACGAAAAGTCGGAAAATTCCATATGGTAAAACCTATTTTTAATCCGATTGGCTTCAAAATCGGTTTGTGAACACATTATAGAAAATAATTATACATTTGATTTCTCGGTGGTAGAATTTCTGCCCACAGGCAAGAATAATGGTGGGCGTATTTCGGTTCAGTGACAATGGCTATTTGTGAGCCGATCTGAATAAAATTCGTTTTGTAAGATCTAGGGTCAGAATAAATGGAAACACGTGTTTTTTATTTCGGGAAGTTCACTGCAAAGGTCGGATTATGGGTGCGGGGGTGGGTTTTTAGCCGATATGTATTAAATTTGGTTTGAAAGCTCTATGGGCCAATTAAATAGGATAAAGTTTTTAGCTTTGCGCTTACTCACCCTCAAGGTCGGATAATGGGTGACGGGGGTGGTTTTAGCGTTTGTACGCTCAATGGGCCAAAAAAGGTGGAAAATAATTTTCTCATTTCTAAAGGTCGGAAAATGGGGGCGGGGGTGGTATCATTGCCAACGTTTTTTTCATTATTTTGGCGGCTATACTGCTATATGCTAGTATACATATATACCAATTTTCTCAACTCTTTTTTCCTAACAGGCCAATCGGATATCAAGCGTTTGCGTCGTGAAAATGAGCAATTGCGTAGAGAGATTTGGGGACTGCGCGATGAATGCGATAGGCTCAACAAACGTTTCAAGCGGAATGAGCAGGAATATGCCGGCTGTCGTGGCAGTGGCGGTAGCGGAGGTTGCAATGTCCCACGCTGCAGTGGAGGCGGACGCGGCAGCGGTGGTTGTGATGTCAACAGTGATGTAAGTACCACACTTTTTTTTATTCTAGCCTCGATTCACAGTAAACATTTTTCTACTTCCAAGGACTCTGATTCATGTGATACTTGTCGCATGGCCGACGATGGCCAATGCAGCGATGATTGCTGCCAGGAGGGTGGCTCCTGTGTGCCCCTTAAAACACCTCTGCCACCAGAGGTGCCAGACCTGCCCAATATGGAGGAGAATAATGCCTCAACTAAGTCCGAAAATCAGCCCATGCATTTCGATCATTTGTCGGTGGTATCCGAGGAGACTCTCAGTAATCCTGAAATGTTATTGGCTCAACAGCAAGAGCATCTGATGATCTGCACACCCGATCTCAATAGTTCACAAAGTACTTTACCCAGTTTGATGGGTCCACTGACACCATTGACCCCAATTGAACTGGTGGCCAATCAGTTGAATGATTTGCAGGCTATGGTGCCGCCTTTGTCCTACTTTGAGAATATTCTACACCAGCATATGACCACTGGACGCAATCCGGGTGAGTTTTGATTAAGACTTTACAGAAAATCAGTTACTTACACGTATTTTTTTCTTAGCCATGACGCCCACTCCTGAACTGGGCACCAGTTCCAGTACCACCACAGGCCGAACCATGCGTCACACCAATGGCTGGGACTATAATCTGCAGTCGCCCTTCACTCAACGCAAATACTCGAATAACTCATCACCGTCCCGCTCACCACCACCGCCACCGCCGCCCGGTCCGTTTACCACTTTTGTGCCCACCTCCACACATCAGACCATGCCCAAGATTGCCCTAAATGCACCGCCTTTGGGGCATGAAATGGGTGAAACGGTGGCGATTACCACAAATGCCACGCAACAAGCGCTCAATAGTCCCAAACATTTTTTTGCTCCCCTCAAGCCGCGCCTCAAGCTCGACACAAAGCTGGCCAATCAAGGACAGGACACACTGCCGCCGGGATCTCCGCCCCCGCCATTGCGTGACCCGCCGGATATATTTGTAAACAATGCGTTGGCATCGCCCTATCAGAGACAACAGCCACAAGTAAGTCCGCGTCATCGTTCGCATTGCCATCATCAGCATCAGCATCGCCAGCGTCCCAGCCTCCACAGGGCGGTGGTCAATGTGGCCGCTGCCGTTGGTCTGGGTCGTCTGGGTGCTGCCGATGCGGGAGTTATTGATATCTATACCGTTGCCCTTGCTAATGCCGCTGGCAAATCTGCGTCTGCTCCGCCCACTCCGCTGCCCCTGATCCGCTCCATGGAGCCCATCTATGCAACCGCACAAAAACGTTGCCAGAGCACTTGTCTTTCGGCCACTGCATTGACCCAACCGGTAATGACCGCTACCACCAATTCCATCAAAACCACTATGTCACCGCTGCGTTTGCCGGCGGCTAGTGGAAGTAGCGGTTGCAAGATCATCGCCAGCAGCGTAAATAATGGCTGTCAGGTGAGGGTATGGCGATCATTGAATTCAGTTTTGATATCACCCCCACAGCCAAATCATTCGATGTTTATTGATGTTATAGATGGATGTATTCAGTTGTAGATGATCATTATTCCATATAATTTTCAATTTTTCATAATCCCTCAATTCCTGATTCAAAAATAAAAATTCTTCATCCAAGAATGAATTTATAGGTACGAATTTCTTGGAACTAGACTTTTCCTACTTGAACTAAGTAGGAAAAGTTCTTTTTTTTTTAATAAAAAAAAAAAAAAAAAAAAAAAAAGGAAAAGTTCTTATTTCAAGTAGATAATAGCTTGACAGACTAAAAACCAAGATTCTTTTATTCGGAACATTCTTAAAACCAAGAATCACCCATTCTTGAATTAAGAGCTGTACATTCTCAAGTTCGAAAGTCTCCCATTCTTGAATTAAGAGCCGAAAATGCTCAAATTCCAAAATATCTCTTTACAATTTAGAGCTGAACGTACTTAAATCAAAGAAGTTTCCATTCTTGAACTAAGAGCTGAACATACTTATATGCAAGAATCTCTCAAGAATGATAAATTATCGATTTCAAGAACAAAATTTTTTTTTTTTTTTTGTCAAGAGCGTTCGTACCCAACTAAGACAGGACTTACATGATGAAGCAAACTTCATGAAAAAAGAGAAAGATTCTGATTGATCGAATTCGGAACGAGAACAGAACAGAAGTAAAGGCATTATCGTTTAGACCTCCAAATATTGCCCTTGATTCATCGAGCCGGTAATAAACCACCCAGCCCACTGTATGCCACGCATCCCCACAACATGACAGAGCCTTCCTCCATGGCTCACTTGACAAACGGTCTATTTTTTTGCCTTTGAACATTAGATAATCTTACAAAGACTTTGTTTTTCGATGATGCCACATAAAAGAGCTTTCATCTGTCCATAAAACACTCCTCCAGAACTCCTTCGGCTTGCGCACATGTTTTACGGTGAAGGCCAACCTTTTTAAGCTTATCCACTTTTAAATATAAGGCGACGGTCACGTTTCAAGGTCCTGGGCCCTTTGCCGCCGACGGACTGTGCGCCACTATTGTCTTGCGCTCACTTGTAGGATCATTGCGGTGAGATTCCATTGATTTGCGGGCGGAGGCTTTAGAAAAATATTTTTTTAAATTCCGTAGAAGGTGTCTGTCTTCATTGAGCGTTGTTTTGCGCTTAGGGTCGTTCTCCCTGCCTCTTAATTCCTGCGTTCTTGAACTTTTTAATCTGATAATGAACAGTTTGGACGCGACACCTTGTGTATCAGCCCGCAATTCTTTACTTTAATTCCAGCGATGGTTACCAGTCCTGATAACCAAATCCGTTTCATTTTTTGCCCATATTTTAAATAAATTTTTAATAATCTTTTTTTTTTATAAATGTTAAATATCCAAATAGTTAAATTTAAGAGCTGTTTGATTCGCCTGTCCTGGGCTTTGAAAACATTTACTCAATGATTTCGTCAAAATACTTATGCCACGCACCGTTGTCTGCATGCATTCTTATCAGCAGAAAGTGAATGCTAACGGTAAACAACATAAAATTTGGCATGGCATAGAGCAAAAAGTGTTTTGTTTTGCTCATCATTTTCGCACCCCTTGCGATTTCGATCAAAGCTACGTTCAATAAGTCATAACAAGGTTTCGTCGTGGTACCGACTAGTGTAGATAGCTCAGCTTGTATCTCGTGTGGTCCTGTGCTAAAGCTTGCTTATGGCTGGGCTTCAGTTAGAGCTGGTGGATCTGTGTTTAAGCACTTTTTCTTATTTCGTCTTTGGGGGCGTGATGGAGGCCTCTGTCGTCTTTGGAATACCTCAGGGGTAACAGCTTGATATAGTTCGTATTTTTGTAGCCTATTTTTTTCGTATATTCAAAGTGATATTAGGTTATGTGACACATTTCAGCTACATTTGTACATCATTTGGAACACCTCGTCTACCCATACCACCCATATGGTACCACACCAGGATATGTAATTTAATTAATTTTTTTGTATATACGTATACGTAATTTTTGTGATATTAATTTTATTTAAAAATTTTGTTTATTAAAGTTTTTAGCTTAAATAGTTAGTTGCTAAATGTTTAAAAGTTTTTTAAGAACTTAAACCAGCTTCAAAATATTCCTTAAAATGGTCAACATATTACACCAGTTTATAAAGATCTATAGAAATTATTTTTCGAACTCAAAATATTGATACAGCTTGAGTTGTATTTAAAGCTGATATACCAAGTTCGAGTTACAAACTTTAGACGAAGTCACAAAGTGACAATCAGTTAACCCCAATAATCTAGTCAACATTTTCCAATCGGTTTAGTAGTTTCAAAAGTAAGAAAGGTGTCAGGAAAAATGATTTCTTCTCAAAACGTGAAAAATTTGACTTTCTAAAACTTTGTAAATGGTTGAAAAAAAAAAATCAAAAAAATTGTTTTTTCTTTTTATTCTTACAAATTATTCTATTACGAAGAAAATAAGGCGTTGATGACGAAAATCTGTGGATAATTAGTGGTTGTAAGCAATTGTGTGAAAACTAGGGTCAACTATTTTTACGTGTTCATTAAAAAAAATTTTTTTACTTGCTTTGTGCTCAATGTAAGAGTTCCAATAGAACCCACCCCACAAAAAAAGCCAAAGGTAAAAAACGAAGTAAAAAAAATATTTTTTAATAAATACATAAAACAATGAAATTTGCCTGTTACCTTTTACTCAATTGCTCACATCCTTTATTTATCCATAGATATTCTTAACCAATGCCTTATTTTCTTCGTAGAAGTGCTATTCGTAAGAACAAAAAGAAAAACCATTTATCAGTTTCAACCTTTACAGATTTTAGGAAACCAAATTTTGTGCACGTTTTTGAGAAAAAATCGATTTTTTCGAAATATTTGCTTCGTACCATTTTAACTTATTATCAAAATCCTGAATCCACTGAAATTTATTATAATCACCACCACCCTCTTCAAACTGAACCATGTTGCCTAGAGCAATTTTTTTATTTATTTAACGTACATCTTAAGCTCTATTTTTGTGTCATAGCGCTGATTCCCCCCACTAAATCATTGCCAATTGCTTAGCTTAAATTCTCTCAAAATCCATAACTAAAATATACACAAATCTCTTCCACCCCTAGACGGACTCCGTGAACCTAGAATCCATTCTAAATGATATAGAAACAATTTCGGAAGATATTCTAGCCATACAGCTGGAGCGTAGCAAATCGCGTGACAATCTCAACTCTCCGCCAGGCCAGGAAAATGATAAGGTGAAAAAGCCTTATCGCTCTGAGATGAATTTGTTTGTACAATATGATGGCACAAATCCCACTATTTCACCCGCCACCAACACCAACACAGCAGCAACGTCCAATGCCACCGACTCGGCGAAGTGTGGGCAAGCTAATGCGACGTACTCGCTCTTTAGAGCGAGAGCATACAGATAGTCCAGTACCGCACATACCAGATGCCATGGCACCGTTTCCCGATAAATGTACATATCTGGGCTTTGAACAGGTTAACCAGGCGGCAGCAGTCAGTCAACCACAGTCACCAATTGTGGGTCAACGTCCGCCCATATGCCAAACCAAAACCACCGCCACCATTGCCACCGGCCAGACGACCGCCAGTTATGCCCACAGAACCACCTCCTCCACCTCCAACAGCGGCCTCAGCGGGACTGTCACCCAACAAGAGTCAGTTGTATAAATCCCTGGCATCGGCGGCAGCTAAGCGAGCCATCTTTGTGGTCCTTACCCTCGCAACAAACGCGATTCTGGAGGTGAATCTAACTGAAAAAGACGGAAGTGGAAACTAATGGAGAGGCGGCAGTGGAAAATTTAGAGGTATGGCAAACAAAAGCTAAACAAATATAACAAGATACAAAAAAAAATGTAAGGCTAACCCTTTTAAATACCCTTGCAGTTGTTGAAAGACGCTACCATTGATAACAAAAAAGGTTTTTTCTCACTAGAACTAGTTTTTTATATGGCAGCTATATGCTATAGTTAACCGATTTTGATCAATTTTTTCAGTAATTATGTGGTAGCTTACAAAACTAATATATACCACGATTGGTGATGCTTCGATGGAAAACAAAAAAGTTTTTCTCACTAGAACTAGTTTTTTTGACCCTCCGTTTCTATGGCAGTTATATGCTATAGTCAACCGATTTTGATAAATTTTTCAGGAATTATGTGGAAGTTTATAAAACTAATATATACCACGATTGGTGATGCTTCGATGGAAACAAAAAAGTTTTTCTCATTAGAACTAGTTTTTTGACCCTCCGTTTCTATGGCTGCTATATGCTATAGCCAACCGATTTTCATAAATTTTTCCAGAATTGTGTGAAAGCATATAAAACTAATATATACCACGATTGGTGACGCTACGATGGAAAACTAAAAAGTTTTTCTCACTGAACTAGTTTTTTGACCCTCCGTTTCTATGGCAGCAAGCTATAGTCAACCGATTTTGATAAATTTTTCAGTAATTATGTGGGTAGCTTAGAAGAAACTAATATATACCACGATTGGGACCGCTACGATGGAAAACAAAAAAGTTTTTCTTACCGATAGTTTGACCTTCTATGGCAGCTGTATGCTATAGTCAACCGATTTTGATAAATTTTCAGTTTATGCTTCTCAAACTAAATACCACGATTGGTGAGCTTCGATGGAAAACAAAAGTTTTTCTCACTAGAACTAGTTTTTGACCCTCCGTTTCTATGGCAGCTATATGCTATAGTCATCCGATTTTGATAAATTTTTCAGAATTATGTGGAAGCTTATAAAACTAATATATACCACGATTGGTGACGCTTCGATGGAAAACAAAAAGTTTTTCTCACTAGAACTAGTTTTTGACCCTCCGTTTCTATGGCAGCTATATGCTATAGTCAACCGATTTTGATAAATTTTTTCAGAATTATGTGGAAGCTTATAAAACTAATATATACCACGATTGGTGATGCTTCGATGGAAAACAAAAAAGTTTTTCTCACTAGAACTAGTTTTTGACCCTCCGTTCCTATGGCAGCTATATGCTATAGTCAACCGATTTTGATCAATTTTTCAAGAATTATGTGAAAGCATATAAAACTAATATATACCACGATTGGTGATGCTTCGATGGAAAACAAAAAAGTTTTTCTCACTAGAACTAGTTTTTGAACCCTCCGTTTCTATGGCAGCTATATGCTATAGTCAACCGATTTTGATCAATTTTTTCAGGAATTATGTGAAAGCATATAAAACTAATAAAAACCACCATTGGTGATGCTTCGATGGAAAAAAAAAAGTTTTTCTCACTAGAACTAGTTTTTGGACCCGTTTCTATGGCAGCTATGCTATAGTCAACCGATTTTTAAATTTTTCAGTAATTATGTGGTAGCTTATAAAACTAATATATACCACGATTGGTGACGCTATGATGGAAAAACTAAAAATTTTTTTCTTACTAGAACTAGCTTTTTGGACCGATCGTTCCTATGGCAGCCATACTATAGTCAACCGATTTTGATAAACTTTTTCAGTAATTATGTGGTAGCTTATAAAACTAATATATACCACGATTGGTGATTTCGATGGAAAACAAAAAAGTTTTTCTCACTAGAACTAGTTTTTGACCCTCCGTTTCTATGGCAGCTATATGCTATAGTCAACCGATTTTGATAAATTTTTCAGTAATTATGTGGTAGCTTATGAAACTAATATATACCACGATTGGTGATGCTTCGATGGAAAACAAAAAGTTTTTCTCACTAGAACTAGTTTTTTGACCCCTCCGATTCTATGGCAGCTATAGGCTATAGTCAACCGATTTTGATCAATTTTTCAGGAATTATGTAAAAGAATATAAAACTTATATATACCACGATTGGTGACGCTACTATTGATAACAAAAAAGTTTTTCTCACTAGAACTAGTTTTTTGACCGATCGCACAGTGGGCGAAATGGCTTATCTAGCGGAAGAAAACTAATAACTTCTAAAATAATTAAGATTTTGGATAGCTGTTTTTTTTATTTGAATGGTAATTAATAAAGGAATTATATAAAAAAAAAAAAAATTTGGGGTTAAGAATTATTTTATTAAAATAATTTTATATAAAAAAAAATATAATAATTTTTTTTTTTCAAAGTAAATTAACGTAATAAAATAATATAACAACTAATAATATAAGTCAAACAAAATTATTCCGAGTCCGATCCCGAACTTGCAGACTTCATATTTAGAAGAAGACTTTTCACCTCCACATCCAAATTTATGTTCTTTTTAAAATCGATAATTACTTTTGGGTAAAGAACTGATTAAGGGATCAGATCAGTATAAAGGAGCATTCATTAAATCCTGCATAGTGTTTTCGCGTGATGTTTTATGAGTATGCTTCAGTCGATAATTGCGAAAATCCTTATTTATCGCTTCCAGCGCTTCTTCCGACTTCATGCCCATTGGTAACGGCACAGAAGATATTATGTCGGCTCCATGAATTAAAATTTTGTGAAGTGATGAAGGCATATAAAACCACGGGTATTCTTGCACAAAAATCTCCGCAGGTTGAAAGGCGTATAAACGAAACACAGCCGTATTCACTTCACGCCCTGATGCCATAGCACGTAGGATTACGCCTAATAAGGCCTTCATTTACGCCTGTTATTTTTGAAGACAATTGAGCGTTTTCAAAAAACCGCCTGGCTGTGTTGCCATTATTTGTATTGCCGGAACCAGGCATCGAAATATCCACTAATAACGCCATTTCGACCCTAAACTTGTCTTGAATTTCTTTTTCTTTTTTTATTGACGATCTCCTTGTTTTTGTCTCAAACTTTGACCTACACCAACAAGACTCCTCCATTTTTCAACCAATTTGCTGTTGAAATTCCTTAATTGTTTGCCAATATCTTGCAGCTGTTTCTCGATACATTTTGTGTTATCAATGACATTTGCAAAAACATACGCCTCAACTGCCGAAAATTTTTGCCATACCAGAAAAAGAGTGCGTTTGCAAACTGACATAGTGCCTAGAAAATATTCTGTCGTTAGAAGTTGCAGGTTTGAGCAGACAAGTCTAAACATTTCACAAAGAAAACACATCACATTAATAATTAAAAATGAATTAGACCGAATCCAGCCGAATTAAGAAAGTTGCATTCCACGAAAGACTAAAAATAGTTGTTAAATTGACGTCACTACGATTGCATGAATTCTACAACGTTTCATTACCATTGATAAAAGTTCGATTTGTCATTTTTTACAGCAAAGTCCAGTTTCACACATTAAAACTTGTTAAAGAATTCTTTCTTAATAACTAGAATTTCTTCTTTAATTAAATTTTGCTATAAATGAAGAACCTTTTTTGAAAATTCTCGAACCATCGCATTACTAGCAACCAAATCTATGCTAAAAAAGCGGTCTAAAATTTAGCTGCAGCAGTTGCATACATCCTGAGTGCCTTTTCCTGAAAGGTGATTCAGCTGGCTAAAATTGCAAAAATATATCGAAAGTACCGACAATCCAGGTGCTAAGTGCTCTTTGGTTTTCTCTAATAAATTTTGTAGATATATTACCAATTTCCGTTTTTCTATTTCAGTTTAATTTTTTTTTGATAGTAGAATTGGCTATTTCAAGCACAAGTAGATTACTTACTATGGCAGTTTGATTATTGTCTAATCGGTTTAGAAATAATTTATTTCTGTTTCTATAGAAATTATTACCTTTTTAACAAAAGTGCACCCTTTCTGTATTGAAATAACTAAAAATTTTTATATTTTTATTAACTGTTTGATTTAAAACTGAGGGCTTTTTACGTTAGCACAAAAACTACGCAAGCACAAAGGCACTAACGATCAATCGACAGCAAAAAAAAATTCAACATTTTGCAGTCGTGTAGGAACAGGTATTCAGCGTGTTCAAAGGGCGGTCGGAGCATTTTTAACCGTCTATGTGTTACAAACATCGTTAAGCCGTGTTAAAATGTACCCACTGCAAGGGTATTTATGTATGCCTGCATCTAATTTTGCTTCTCAGCCAATATTTTCTTATGAATGAAATGTTCTCTGTTTCCCCCAGGCGGATGAGGCAGCCAAACGTAAAGCCCGTCGCGTCTCCATTGTGTGCAGCTCTAACGATCAAGTCACCAGTATTGCTCCACCCGTGACCACCGCACCCACTGTTACCTCTTGTTTGTGGACTTAAGCAGCGTGCTCACACATCCCAGCATCAAGGCCTTCAAACAAATAAGTCACAGCACTCCCAGCTCACCACATTCCTCGCGCCGGCGCACCAATAGCAACTCAATGACAGCACCAGGAGTAGCTGTCACACATCCTGAAGTAACAGCCACCGCCTCGGCACCATCGAGTACCAGCCATCATCATCATCATCGCAAGGAGGGTAGCGATCCGGCGCCCATGACAGCCACTGTTAGCCGCACAAAATGTTCGCGTCGTCATTCTGAGGGCACGGTGCATAATGTGCAACGCATCAGCGGTTCCAGTGGTGGAGGACATCATCATCATCATCACAATCATCATCCTTTAATAAGCCATAATCCACATCATAGTCATCATTCCCATCAGGATAGCAATCAGGAGACGGCCACATCGTTATCAGATAGAAACTCAAATAGTTTTGCCTCCTCAAGGGAGTCGTCCACTAGTTTTAGTATGCGTTCAAATCGTAGGAAAATTTCAATAAGCTCGCATACGGGTGGCAAGATACCCTGGTGTGGATGCTGGGGTAATGGATGCCTCTAAAGAGAGAGAGAAAGGGAGGGAGCGAAATCAAATGCCGTCCATTATAAGTTGATCTTCATTTATCCTCAAGTTGTAGAAAAGAGACCAGAGAGAAGCAGCATAAAACTGAGGGGACTGTAAAGGTAACCATGTTATTTTTATTTTTTTTTATTTTATTGGTATTATAGCCCAGCGCGACAAGTACATTGAAACTTATAAATTAATGCGCCAGTCACTACGATGTCATCCTTAATACATTTTTGGTTTCCTAACTTAAAATAATAATAATTAAATATAAACAATGACAGACAATGAACTTAATTATGTAACAACACAGTTGGATTAATTTTAATTACAGCATTTTTTTTTTTTTTTTTTTTTTTTATTTTTTGTTTCATTTCGTTTTCCTCCCTTCACTTGCTGCCTCAATTCCTTGAACTAGTCCTGTCTTAATTTTTTTTTTTTTTTTTTTTTATTTTTTTTTTTTTTTTTTTTTTTTTTTAATATTTATTGTTCTACAATTTCGCGTTTTCCTCCCTGGTCACTTGCTGCCTCAATTCACTTGAACTAGTCCATGTCTTGGCATTATGTCTTGTATTTTTGAAAAACATTCTTCATTTAATCCACCCAAAAATTGCTTTCGTGTTAGCTTTGTCGTCATTCTCAAATCAAGTACAAAAAACCCCCCCCTTAACATTTTGCTAAATATTTCTTTTCTAATTAATCTTCATAAAATAATTCCAAAGCGGAAAATGATGCAATTAATTACATTTTATTATGTTTGTATATACTATTAATTAATTAATTATAGCATTTAATGTATCACTTGAAAAATTGTAAAATATAATTGTTGTCCGAATAGAGGAAATATATTTGAAAAACATTTTTAAAGAAACAATTGTGAGTCACCGCGCAGCTGGTGACAATGGCATAGGTTTTTTTACTAGTTTCCCATTTTCCATATTTTGCAAATTTTTAATTTCCAGTTCTGATTGTCTCATCGAATGTAGCCAGAGCCTCAGAGATGGGTGTACAATTTTCAATTAAAGCTGAAATCTTCATCATGGACAACAGGAAGATGCCATTGTCGTGGCCCTTACACTCTCGGTGTACACTGGGGAATTGTTGGTAAATCACTTGAATAAATTAAATTCTGTACTCACCTATCAATGAGATATGCCTCAATTTGGGTCATAATTAAATTCAGAAGTCGATTTGAATTCATAAACTTATGACAATCTGTTTTGCCACTTGACACTCGGCTGACCATTATTGTCAAGAGCAGGACCAGGCACTGGCATTTCAACTAATGGTATAAATATTTAGTTAATTATTTTTTTGAATCAATCAAAATCGGAATTTATTTAGCTGTTTTACCATTTTTAAAATAATAAAAATGTTTTTAAGTTTTAAAGCAGAAACAATTTGTATGCCTGTTAACAATTGATAATCTTATAAATAACCGTGGTATTTATAATTTAATGCTTTAATTTTACCCTATCAACTATATTATTACTAACTAAGAATGTTATTTAGAGTAGAAATTAATACCATATGATGTGGGGAAAAATATCAAAAACCCACCCAAGCTGATCTTATAGAAATTGAAAGAATAGACAGGTATTAGACCTAAAAAATATATTTTAAATCCCCAGGCTTTTTCATTAAAATGATGTTGACGCCTATCAAGAGTAAACATTCTTTTTAAGGATCTGAAGCAGTGATATAAACCGGTTCTGAACCGAATCAAACCAAATCGCTACTTTTTGCAAGCCGCAACCGAACCGAAAGCTCTTTAAAAAATTCTGAACCGAAATTTTTTTCAACTCAAAAAATTGAGGACGATTTTACTACTAATTTTTAAATTTTCCCAAAATTTTTAAAAATTATTTAAAATAAAAAATTTCAAGTTTTATTGGTTCATACGATAGAGGAATATATAAGGAATATTCAAGCCAAATTTTAGATAATTTTAGAACTCGAGATATTATTATTATCAACTATTATTAATACGTCCCCAAACCGGCCTTGGTGCTACGTCACTAAAATGACTATAACTTTTAAAATAATTCGAATTTTTAACTATTGAAATGGAAAACAATTTTTTATATTTTTTTAAATTTCTAGACTAGAATATAACCTTAAGGGGTCTTCTACCTTAAAAAATTTTTTTTCCATTTTTTGATTTTGCATTACACTAGTTTACAGCGAAAAGACCCCATTGAAGTCATTATTTTTTAATGATGTATTTTGAAATGCTGAACTCAAAAATGAATTTAAAAAATTTTGTATGGATACGTTTTTTGAGTTAGAAAATTTTGTTTAGTTTTTTCGGTAGGTACCCATACCTTTTAAGCCATATCTCGAGATACAAACTTTAGATGAAGTCAAGCAAGGGATTAATCAAGAGGTTATGCAATTCCTAATAATCTAGTCTAAGAACATTTTCCAATCGGTTTGGTAGTTTAAAAGTAAGAAGCAAAAATATTTAGAAAAAAATGATTTTTTTCTCAAAAACGTGAAAAATTTGATTTTCTAAAATCTGTAAATGGTTGAAAATAAAAATCAAAAAATTGTTTTTTCTTTTATTGTTACAAATTGCTCTATAACGAAGAAAATAAGGCGTTGATGACGAAAATCTGTGGATAAATAGCGAAGTTGTAAGCAATTGTGTGAAACAACTAGGGGTCAAATATGACTATTTTACATGTTCATTAAAAAAAATTTTTTACTTTGCTTTTAGCTCAATGTAAGAGTTCCAATAGAAGGCAAATCACAAAAAAAAAAAAATGAAAGCAAGGCCAAAAACGAAGAAAAAATAAAAATATTTTCTAATAAATACATAAAACACGGAAATTTGACTGTTAGTACTTGTACTTAATTGCTCACAGCTCCTTTATTTATCCATAGATATTCTTAACCAAGGCCTTATTTTCTTCGTAGAAGTGATATTCGTAAGAAAAAAAGAAAAAAGAATTTATTTTTATCCAGTTTCAACCTTTTACAGATTTTAGGAAAAGAAATTTGCACATTTTTGAGAAACCGTCTTTTTCCTCACGTGGTTTTTCTTTTTTTTCTTCTTTACTTATATAGTTCAATGTTCACTCTTAAATATTTTTTTTTTCCCTCCTCTTCTTCTCTCCTCTTCTTCCGCCGACGGGACGACCACTATGAATATAAAACTTTTTCCCTTCTTCCCCCCCCACCTCGACAAAAAAATCGATTTTTTCGAAATATTTTAGCTTTGTACCATTTTAACTACTAAACCGACTGGAAACTGATCTTCAACTAGATTATTGGAAATTGCATACCCTTTAGATTAATACCTTGCTTAACGACATCTAAAATTTATATTTCGAGATATGTCATAAAATGTAAGGGTACCTACCGAAAAACTGAAAAAATTCTAACTAAAAAACGTATCCATACAAAAAATTTTTGAATTTAATTTTTGAGCTCAGCATTTCAAAGTACATCATTAAAAATAACAGCTTAATGGGTCTTTATTTTTTTTTTTTTTTGTAAACTAGTGTTATTGGAATTCGAGGGCAGTTCAACAAGTTATCGGCCTGCCAACTAAGGCCTCAAAAAAAAGGTGTAGAGGTTATAGCCATGATTCGGATAAGGTTATCGAGAATGAAACGATCAGAATTGAGGTAATTCTAGTCGTACCTCAACCAAATTTTTCAATATAAAAAAGAAATATAGATTTAAAAATTTTTTTGTAGTGCTGCCTTCTGCGCCTAAAAATGTTCGTGTTAGTTACATAAAAAAAATAATTTTTCCCATATGTAAAATTTTTTTATTTTTATGTCTAAAAAAATTATTTTTTTACAACTTGTATATATTACTTTGTGTTAATATCTTGCGTGTAAAAGGTGTGTTATTTTAAGGTACCCCGTTTTATTTTAACAATTTTTCTAGCAAATATTCAGCGTCTTGACAAAAACCTTCCACGTCTGCTCCAATGCACAATATCATTTTAAATAGTTTTCATAGAACATTTTAAATTTCACACTCGTTAGTTGCGCAATTTGCATGCACACAAAAAAAAACTGAGCGCTAAACCGCATATAGAAGGCTAAAGGAAGAGCCAGGATGTGCGGTTGAAGTGGCTGTTGGAACTGCAACTGAAATTGCGCAACAAGCGAAAATATATAATATGCAAAATTAGCCGCAAATTAAGGTGTAAAAATGCATGACACACTAAATTTATCGCAATTATGGGTTTCTCTTTAGTTTATTTAACAGGACATCTAAATTTATGGTATCTTCGTTAAATCTTACAGACCCAGTTTTTGTCCAGATTGCCACGAATTGGATTTTTATTGCAATTGTGTTTATCTTTCGTTGTCTTTCTGGACTGTTTCCAGATGCACTTGGTCATTTGGTTTGAACATAGAAATCAATTTGTGATCATTATGGGTTTCGTTTATTTGCCAATAAAGGAATAAGAGAATGCCAATTTATGACTTAAGTTAAAAAAAAAATTAAAAAAATCTACGTGCCCCGGGTAGGCTCGAACTCACGACCGTAAGATTAGAGACTTACGCGCTGCCTACTGCGCCACCGAGGCCTTAGAACGGTATCTAAACGTTTCTATACTCAAAATACACAGAAAATGAATTTATTTTTAGCCCCCAAACCACAAATGACATTTCAACTGCAACCGTAACCATAAATTACGATTTCATGGCCACAACGCAATTGAACTGAGGATTGGTGAGCACGGCTGTTTGTTTAGAGCTTGAACTGACACCAATTCCTAATTGCCTTTAAGGGAGGCCGCCCGGCAAGGGAACAATCTGTTTACAAACCATTGGATACATTCAGCAAGTCCACATGGCCATTGCCATTTCCATTTTAGAGCTGGCCAATCTGCTGGCACTTTCTGTGGGTTGTTGACATGGAAACTGACTTATGTTGTTTTGCAGCTTACTGCCAGTAATGCGGAATGTAAACTTCGTTGGCCAAACCAAGTTTTGCGACAATTTGCAGAGTCATGTGAACGGAGCGACAAAGTGTCAGTGGGAAGTAAGGAAGTTTTGTTTCGGATGAGCAAATACTGGCACATATGTGAGCGAGCGGACTTTATGCTTATGGAAATTACAATCCCGGAGTGCAAAATATGATCAAGACCAAATAAAAACATAAAATTCCATTTGCCTAGGAACATGAAAAGGAAAAACTAACACTCGAATAAAAAAAAAAACAAACAATGTTTGTCATTACAATGAGGAGCCAAGAAATGAAGTCGTTAGAGCCCCTTGGCGCACATATTATTTTTTGAAGCTTAAACTACATTTGCATTTGACAATTGCACGCCAGTGTTGTAAAATGTAGCAATGTGGATAAGGCATAATGAGACCTGGGCTAACATTAAGCAGATGTACATATTCCACATTTGAAGTGACACCATGGGATGCAAAAGTATTTGATAGATATCAGATATTTAAAAATTGTAAATCATTGAAAATCAAAATTTAATACTATAAAAAAAACTTTTCTTAGTGAAATAATTTTAGACCGATCTTTTGGCAGCTATATGCTATGTCTTCCGATTTCGATAAATTTTTCTGATGTGTAGAATAGATAAACATAATCTATACCACGGTTAGTGATGCTACCATGGAAAATAAAATTTTTTTCTCACAGAACTAGTTTGACCGATTGCTTCCTATGGCAGCTATATGCTATAGTCAACCGATTTTGATAATTTTTTCCAGAATTTGTGGAAGCATACTAAAACAATATATACCACGACTGGTGACGCTACGATGGAAAACAAAAAAGTTTTTCCCACTAGAAAGGACCGACCGTTTATATGGCAGCTATAAGCTATAGTCAACCGATTTTAAATTTTTTCAGATTGTGAAGCAAATAAAACTAATATATACCACGATTGCGCTGAACCCAATGGAAAAACAAAAAAGTTTTTCCCACTAGAACTAGTTTTTTGACCGATCGGTTCCTATGGCAGCTATATGCTGATAGCCAATCCGATTTCCGACAAAATCTTTCCAGAATTATGTGAAGCTATGAGACTAACATATACCAAGATTAGTGACGCTACGATAGAAAAACAGAAAAAGTTTTTCTAACTAAAACAAGTTTTGAGCGATCGTTCACACAGACAGACGGACAGACAGACAGACAGACGGACAGACAGACGGACAGACAGACGATGGACAGACGGACAGACAGACAGACGGACAGACAGACAGACAGACAGACAGACAGACAGACAGACAGACAGACAGACAGACGGACAGACGGACAGACGGGACAGACGGGACGGACAGACGGACAGACAGACGGAGACAGACGGGAGGACAGACGGGCGACAGACAGGACAGACGGATAGACGGACGGGTCGTCCTGATCAAGAATATATATAGTTTATGGATGGAAGATCGCTTAATGACATACCGCGTTTATCAGTCCAAGCAGATTTTTACCATGGAACAATAATATTGAAATTTACATTCAACAGAACAAGTCAATTTAAAAATGTCTTATTAAGCCATTACAAACGTGAAAAAGGACCGTAACTAAGAAACATTAAGCCGTATATACGCCACTGAAAAATCCTCAGGATGATTCGGGGAAGCAAAGCCTCTTCATGACGAAAAAGTCACAGTTTGGTGCGGTGTTAGTAAGGAAACGGTCATTGAGCCGTTTTTCTTCCAAATGAAAATGGCCATGCTGTTACCATCAACCAGGAGCGTTATCGCGATGATGACCAATTTTGTGATGCATTGTCGAAAGCGCGAGGCAGTTCTGTTTCAACAAGACGGCGCTCCACCGCACACAAGTCGCATAACAATCGATTTTCTAAAGAAATAGCCGCCGTGTAAGCGGTGATTTGGACGCCGCCTGACTTCTTTTTGCGGGCAATTTTGAAGTCAGCGTTTACGTTACCAAGCCTGCGAAGAGCTCAAGGAGCAACATTCGAAGAAGAAATAGCCATTCCGCCGAAATGTTGGCGAATGGAAAATGCCGTAACAAGGGCACAATACGCCATCAACGCCAGAGGCGGCCATTTGAGAGATATCATATTCTAAATTGATGTAAACAAATCTACTTGGAAAATTAAAATGATTAAGATTGCCAAACCGCCAAATTTTTATTTTTCTTTGATTTTTAAAAAACATGGGTCCGTCCAAGCATATAGATTTAAAAACCATGAAGATGAGAAAACGGTTCCCGTAAATCCAAAGGATGAAACTTTTAATTGTGGTTTAATTGTGGAACTGGTTTTTAATCTGTGGTTCTAATTTTATGCGCTCATACAGACAGCATAGGGACATATGCAAAGGCACTCACAAGGAGAAGAGTTCTCGAAAACAAATTTGAAAGTATTTTGATGTCGAAATATCCGTTAAATTTTTTAGCAGCATTCATATTAACTTGAAATGAGAAATTTCCCGCATTTAAATACCAAGTAGGAACCCACATTACCTTAATTTAAGGCAATCACTTTTTCAAACAAACAACTTATTTGTTCTACCCTTAAAGGTCTTTGTCTAAAGTTTTTCACTCCCATAGTGCCTCTTACTGCTCTAAGGAGCAGGAATGGGCAGACACCTCCCTGGCAGATGCTAATCCAGTTTGCTTGTGTCAGCTCTGTTGTCGCATTGCTGGGCTCTCGTTGATAATGGCCCCGAAGCTTTATTGTTCCTTCAGACAGACGCCGGTCAAGCAGCAGTTCCGCCCACATTACACGCCATCGGCAACCATCTCATTGTTTTTTCATGTGCACAACCAGTTACTAATTTGCATTTGTTAATTTTAAAGATTTTAAAAGCCTGCCCTAAAATGAAAATGAAATGTATTGCCAATCTTCAGACAGATGGACAAAATTTTCATATTAATATTTTATTTGCTTGCTGACCCTACCAATGCAAAAAACAAGCCAAATATGCAGACTTGTACAAATAAATTAAATTAAAATGTATACAAACATAAATTATTTAGCAGATAATATACTTAAAAAAAAAAATAACCGACTTCGAACAATAATCCAGTACAGCGCAAATCTGCGAATCCAGCACCACCGGCCAGAGGAGTCCCAAAGAATTTCCGTATAAATCACCCGAAAATGAGAACTCCAAACAGAGGATGAAAAAAGAAATATGTGGGCGATGCGGCTTGCTTTTTTTTGTTTGTTTGTTATTTTCTGCTTTAGTGAGTTTCATTTTACCGTTGCTGCTAAGTCATTCATTTTGAGAATAGTGGAGCAAAATTTATTGAATTGGCCAAAATAAATTGGTAAGCATAACAGTGTTGATGTAATTTGAAAATGGCCCGAAGAACCCCAAAAGAAAGCATTATTTGGAAATGTGAGGTAGAGAAAATAAGCGTTTCTTATGATTTACCCAACAACTTATTTAAATGCAAAACTGCAGTTTGATATCTTTTTTTGAGTTGGCAAATATCAATCTCTGAATTGCTTGCACATTCTGCTGCTGCTGCTGCTTCTGTTGCTCAATTTGGAATGTACTTAGGATTTGTATTTGTCTTTCCTTTTGCGTGTAGAACTTAGAGTGCAGCATTTAAGTGGAATATCTGTCTAAAAAACATTTGTACTGGATCATTTTTACTGGGCAATTACACAGTTCTACAATGAGACCTTTGTGAGTATCTCGAACATTTTAACTAACTACACAGGTGTCGAAGATTAGCTGATCACACATTTATAGCCTAGATATACACATAGTCTATATTTTGTGCATAGGCACATATGACAGAGAGTACTCTTATTGGCACAAGCTAAATAACCGAGTGGCTGTGAGACAATAACAGGATTATGAACTAAACTAAACCAGCCTGGGTCACCAACATTCAAGAATGCTGTGTTAGTTTTATGGCTTGCCAAAAGATTGTTCGTCTGGCCTGAACAGTTTAAATGCTTGTTTAATGTTGTGTCTTAGTCGTACTTAGTAATGAGTTTTTAGGCCTGGTCCATATAGAAATGCAAAAGGACATAGGTAGTCTCCAGACTCTGATGATTCTTCTATGCTCATTTTTTCCTTCTTTTTTAGCCTGTTTTTTATTTTAAATTTAGGTTTTTTTTGTTTTCTTTCTAAGAGTTCATAACACAATGAAGTTTTGTATGTCATGACCAAGCATTCCATGAAGGCTATAAGTCTACATTTGGATTAATATTTACTTAAGCCAATGTTATATCAAGTATTTTGATAATTCCTATAAAATGTTGGTTGAAATCTAGTTGTCCTCCCATAAATGAAACGTTGATTTTCGGTTAAAAAGGCTCTTACGTTGCCAATGTACCTGTCATAAATTCAGCAAAATTGTCATAATTAGTAGCATATGTTAAACTATAGATAATGTGGTTAGTAAAAATATCAGACCAATCCACTGGCTTGTAAAGCGTATTTAGTTTGATAAACGTAAGAAAAATCTCGGACTTCAGATATTCTTCACTTTTGCCTTACTTACCGCGTAGTTTGATTTCCGAAGCCGTAACGACGATGCCTACTCATCAGGTTACAAACCAACTTACATGGTTACTTCACACCAAAATCTAATAGGTCGCTTTTTTCCGTAATTTTTTAACATAATCGTTATCTTTTTCCGTATTCAGCATGGGTAATTGGCTTGGGTGGGATACTTGTCATTGAACGTTATTCTGATTACTGTTAACCTTTGAGTTTATTTGGTGGTCTTATGCCGTTTGGTCTTACAAAGTCAATCTCCCAAAGCCAAAAATTGCGCTGTTCAAATTACCTATGTCAAAGACGACATTGTCAGTCTCATCAGACTTGTTGTCAGCACTTGTCAAGAAGGATGGCGGACCACTTTGATATCTGGGCTGCTTGTTGAGCGGCCTCTGATTTCTTCTTGATTGACGATGAGAGACACCAGCAACACAAAGCCATTTCCCTTGTTGATGTCACAAAATGCGAAATGACTTATAACATCAGCAACGTTAGTTTTATTAGCTCAGATTAAGAAACTACTGATACCATTGTATAGCAGATTGCTTACCAAAAAAAGAGCAATAAGATGGTTAAAATTGTCGATACTGACGATGTATTTACTAGCTACCAGATATTATTAAACATCACACCCCCTATGCTAAATGGTTAAAAAACAAAGCTGCCAGTGATCAAGCAATGAACGCGCCCAGCTTTTTTAATTAATTTTTTTATTTTTATTTATTTATTATTTAATAATTTTTAAATATTTATTTAAATTTTTTTATTTATAATATATATTTTTGTATATTATATTTTTATATAATATAATATATTTATTTTTTTTAAATTATATAATAAATTTAATAAATATTATTTATTATTATTTTTTATTTTATTTATTTTTTATTTTTTAAATTTTGTCGCACGCAGAGACAAAGCATTTACGTCAACGAGATTCTGAATGCGGTCCACTTGGTTGGTGGCAACACAACAAGGTGACGTTGGCTGGTGCCGGGCCCGGGCCCAGTTGTGGCTGCTGATTCTGCAGATTCTGCTGCTTTGCACATTTGTTTGCTGCAGAAATTAAAATGTTTACACAATCCAAATGCCGACGACGTTTTCTGCATTCATGCGTTGTCCTTCAGCTGAGGGAACATTTCTGTTGCTCCTGCTGCTGTTGATGACGGGGCTGAAGGTGTTGCCGCCCATCATAAACTCTATGGCATTTGCATGCACTTGAAAAAAAAGGGAAGAGTATTCGAAATATATTGAATTTATGAACTTTCAATTTGTTGATCATTTATTTATGAGGCATACATTTTAAGAAACTGTTTTGGCATTCCCTATTTATTTATAGACTTGTTGAAAGATTAATTTTTTAAGGTCACTCAGCATTTTTTGGATTTTCAGGAAGTTAAAAAATATTTTTAAGCTGCCAACAAAAAAAAAAAAAAATGGCCGCGTTCAGCAGACACTTGATCACTTCTGCTCTCTAACCAAGAAATGGAAGAAAACACCCTTCGTTCTACCAGAATAACGAAAACTACTTTTGGGGGTCTTGTTAAATAATCATTTGGAAAAGCTCCTTTTAAATATCTATTAAACATAAAAGGAAAAGAGGCCTGTAAATTATATATATTTTTAAGCTGCCAACAAAAAAAAAAAAAAGGCCGCGTTCAGCAGACACTTGATCACTTCTGCTCTCTAACCAAGAAATGAGATGAAAACACCCTTCGTTCTACCAGATTTAGATAGAGAGAGTGGAGTTATCAGCTAACATATTGGACGCGTTCAGCAGAGACACTTGATCACCCCTGCTCTCTAACCAAGAAATGAGAAGAAAACACTCTTCGTTCTACCAGATTTAGATAGAGAGAGAGAGAGAGAGAGTAGAGTTATCAGCTAACATATGGGGCGCGTTCAGCAGAGACACTTGATCACTGATCAGCTTAATAAAACTGTTTTTATTATTTAGCATACTTTTTGGGGGTCTTGTTAAATAATCATTTGGAAAAGCTCCTTTTAAATATCATATTAAACATAAAAGGAAAAGTAGGCCCATGTAAATTATATATATTTTTAAGCTGCCAACAAAAAAAAAAATGGCCGCGTTCAGCAGACACTTGATCACTTCTGCTCTCTAACCAAGAAATGAGATGAAAACACCCTTCGTTCTACCAGATTTAGATAGAGAGAGTAGAGTTATCAGCTAACATATTGGGCGCGTTCAGCAGAGACACTTGATCACCCCTGCTCTCTAACCAAGAAATGAGAAGAAAACACTCTTCGTTCTACCAGATTTAGATAAGAGAGAGATAAGAGTAGAGTAATCAGCTAACTTATTGGGTGCGATCAGCAGAGACACTTGATCACTGATCAGCTTAATAAAACTGTTTTTATTATTTAGCATACTTTTTGGGGGTCTTGTTAAATAATCATTTGGAAAAGCTCCTTTTAAATATCATATTAAACATAAAAGGAAAGTCTCGTCCCAGATTTAGATAGAGAGAGTGGAGTATAATCAGGTAACATATTGGACGCGTTCAGCAGAGACACTTGATCACCCCTGCTCTCTAACCAAGAAATGAGAAGAAAACACTCTTCGTTCTACCAGATTTAGATAGAGAGAGGAGAGTAGAGTTATCAGCTAACATATGGGGCGCGTTCAGCAGAGACACTTGATCACTGATCAGCTTAATAAAACTGTTTTTATTATTTAGCATACTTTTAGGAGGTCTTGTTAAGTTGACATTTGAAAAAGCTCCTTGTAAATATCATATTAAACATGAGAGGAAAAGTAGGCTAAGTAAATTACCTAGAAATATATTATTAATCAGGTAGCAAGTTCTTCTGCTGAACAAGGCCAATGTCAACAATTTTTAAATTATATTCAAATTGTCATAACTTTGTTTAAAAAAATCGTAAAATTGTTTGTGATCCTTTATTTTAAAGCTAAGAAATACTACTGTACAATGGTATCAAGAATGGATCAACCAAACATATGGGTTTCTTAGAAAGTCTGAGTTATTTTAATAAAATACTTAAAAATTTTTGCAGTGCATTTTTTCACTTTGATGTTGTTGTCGTAAGTCATTTCGCATTTCAAAATAAATTTACATTCAAATGTCGACCTCAATAAAGGAAATGGCTGGTATTTTAGCACAATTAGTGCCAAGTGCCAGAACCTTGCTCCATGCATTCACTTCATAACTCAAAAGAGGCCAGATAAAATCGCATGTGCCTGGTGGGGGGGAAGTCGCGAAGCCGGCTTATTTATTCGCTTTGCGTAATCTGAAGTACTTGCCGCTCTGAGCCGCAACTGAAATCTCCGGCAGCCCGCAACTTAACACCGTTTTAATCTGCCATTTGGCACCGCTTGGATTTTGCCACATCTTCACTTCCGCTACCCTCAACCGACTTGACTCAAGGTGCGGCTGGGAAAATAACATTATTGCAGGCAACTTCTTAGCGGCAGTTTGTTGGCTAAAGTGCAGCTGAATATTTTATGAACTTGGCAAGTACTTCGTCTTTACTTCAACTGACTGCCGTGGGCTCTCACTTTCCCAATGGACAGGGCATACCGGAAAGCCTGGACAGATTTTAGTTTGGTTTTGCTAGGGGGGGGTGAGGAAAACTTGTCGCATTAAATATGTCATTTCCCTTAAATAAATAAAAGTTAACAGCCAAATAGATAACACTGTTCAACAGCCAAAAGTATCCCGAACATTTTAAACTAATTACTGTTCCTCTACCCATGCTGAATACGAGTTGATAAGCCAAAGTCATATCTTAGTTTCCATTTCCAAGAAATTGCGGAAAAAGCATATTTTCGATTTTTTGACCTATTCGAATTTTTGGAGGCCACACTAACCATAAGTTGATGGGTTTATGAAGCCTATTTGATAGTAAACATGTCAATGCAACTGGAAAAATCAAACACGCGGTAAAAGTAAAGCCAAAAGAGTGGAAAATTGCCTCTGAAGTCAAGTTTTTCTATATTTATAGCGTTTTTATCAAACTAAATCATCTGCTACAAGCCAGTGGATTGGTCTGATATTTTTTGCAACCACATTATCATATAGTTTAACATATGCACTAATTATGGCAATTTTGCTGAATTTATGACAGGTACATTGGCAACGTAAGAGCCTTTTTTAACCGAAAATCAACGTTTCATTTTATGGGAGGACAACTAGATTTCAACCCAACATTTTTATAGGAATTATCAAAAGGCTACTTGATATAACATTGGCTTAAGTAAATATTTATCCAAATGTAGACTTATAACATTCATGGAATGCTTGGTTAAGTTTTGCTGGTTGTGGAAGCATGACGGAATTATAAAAAAGTTAAGTTAAATTATATGACGCTAAAATAAATGAAGGTATTTTCGACGGTCCTCAAATAAGAAATTTATTCAATGATGTTATAGACTCTTAGAAGGAAAACAAAAATTATAAATTTATTTTAAAATAAAAATCTATTTTAAAAAAAGAGAAGAAAAACGAGCATCGAAAATAAGAGGAGTGAAAATTATTCTCAGCTAAATTAAAATATGTTATCATCATTTCAGAGTCTGGGTTGCAATATGTCCTTAAAAAATTTTTTTTTTTGCATTTCTATATGGATATTATTGGGCCTAAAGCTTTTCATTTACTTTGAAACAATTTTTGAATTATATATGCAGAACCCCAAAAGTCAAAAGAGGATTTTAGAATAAAACAGCAGTGGCAGTCCAAAGTACAGCGCAACAAAGCATTTAAACTGTTCAAATCACTGTAAACTTATTTAAAATTGAACAATCTTTTTTTTGGCATCATAAAACAAATTTACTTACTTTCACTATCTTAACCTAGCATTCCTTGAATGTTATTAGACTACATTTGGATACAAATTTACTTAAGCCAATGTTATATCAAGTAGCCTTTTGATTGTTCCTATAAAAATTTGGGGTTGGAATCTAGTTGTCCTCCTATAAAATTTAATGTTAATTTTCGGTTAAAAAAGGCTCTTACGTTGCCAATTTACCTGTCATAAATTTAACAAAATTGCCATAATTAGTGCATATGTTAAACTATATGATTGTGTGGTTGCAAAAAATATCCGACCAATCTACTGGCTTGTAGCAGATGATTTAGTTTAACAAAAACGCTATAAAAATAGAAAAACTTGACTTCAGAGGCAATTTTCCACTCCTTTGGCTTTACTTTTACCGCGTGTTTGATTTTTCTCAGTTGCATTGACATGTTTACTATCAAATAGGCTTCATAAACCCATCAACTTATGGTTAGTGTGGCCTCCAAAAATTCGAATAGGTCAAAAAATCGAAAATATGCTTTTTCCGCAATTTCTTGGAAATGGAAACTAAGATATGACTTTGGCATATCAACTCGTATTCAGCATGGGTAGAGGAACAGTAATTAGTTTAAAATGTTCGGGATACTCACAAAAGGTCTCATTTTGTAGAACTGTGTAATTGCCCAGTAAAAATGATCAATCTACAAATGTATTTTTTAGATATTTGAATATCCACTTAAATGCTGCACTCTAAAGTTCTACGCAAAAGGAAAAGACAAATACAAATCCTAAGTACATTCAAATTGAGCAACAGAAGCAGCAGCAGCAGCAGAATGTGCAAGCAATTCAGAGATTTAAGTATTGCCAACTCAAAAAAGATATCCAACTGCAGTTTTGCATTTAAATAAGTTGTTGGGTAAAGCAAAATCATAAGAAAGCAGCTTATTTTCTCTACTTACCTCACATTTTCAACTAATGCTTTCATTCTTTGGTTCTTCGGGCCATTTTCAATTACGCCAACACTTTCGCTATGCTACCAATTTATTTTTGGCCAATTCAATAAATTTTTGCTCACTATTCTCAATGAATGACTTAGCAGCAGCAGCAACGGTAAAGATGAAACTCACTAAAGCAGAAAATAACAAACAAACAAAAAAAAAGCAAGCCGCATCGCCTACATATTTCTTTTTCATCCTCTGGCTTGGAGTTCTCATTTTCGGTGATTTATACGGAATTCACTTTTGGGACTCCTCCTGGCCGGTGGGTGGTGCCTCGCCTTGGATTCGTTATTGAATTTGCTTTTATTGCTGGTTATTGTTAGTAGTAAGTCGGTCGGTTGGTTGCCTGACCCCAAGTACATTATCTGCTAAATAATTTATGTTTGTATACATTTTAATTTAATTTATTTGTACAAGTCTGCATATTTGTTTTGTTTTGCGATTGGTAGGGTCAGCAAACAAATATTAATATAGAGAATTTTGTCCATCTGTCTGAAGATTGGCAATACATTTCATTTTCATTTTTAGGGCAGGCTTTAAAATCTTTAAAATTGAAAGCAAATGCAAATTGAAGAACAACTTCAGTTTGTGCACATGAAAAGCTTAATGAGATGAGTTTTGCCAAGTGGCGTGTGTAATGTGACGGGGCGGGGGAAACTGCTGCTTGACTGGCGTCTGTCTGAAGGAACAATAAAGCTTCGGGGCCATTATCAACGAGAGCCCAGCAATGCGACAACAAGAGCTGACACAAAAGCGCAACTGGATTAGCATCTGCCAGGAGGTGTCTGCGTATATATGCCATTCCTGCTCCTTAGAGCAGTAAGAGGCGCACTATGGGAGTGAGGATGGAAAAACTTTAGACAAAGACGCTTTAAAGGTAGAACAAATAAGTTGTTGTTGTTAAAAAAAAAAGTGATTGCCTTAAATTAAGGTAATGTGGGTTCCTACTTGGTACTTAAATTCTGCAAATTCCTCATTTCAAGTTAATATGGAATACTTTAACTAAAAAATTTAACGGATATATCGACATCAACATACTTTCAATCTTGTTTTTCTAAGAACTCTTCTCCTTGTAAGTGCCTTTGCATATGTCCCTATGTCTGTCTGTATGAGCGCATAAGAATTAGAACCACAATTTAGATTAAAAACCAGGTCCACAATTAAACCACAAAAAAGTTTCATCCTTTGGATTTACAATATACTTAGAGCCGTTTTCTCATCTTCATGGTTTTTAAATCTATGTGCTTTTTAAGGTACAGGGTTGCCCATATCGACGGACCCATGTTTTTTTAAAAAATCAAAGAAAAAAATAAAAATTTGGGGTGGCAATCTTAATCATTTAATATGTTCCAAGTAGATTTGTTTACATCAATTTTTGCAATATGATATCTCAAATGGCCGCTCTGGCGTTGATGGCGTATTGTGCCCTTTTTGCAGCATTTTCCATCGTTTTTTCAACATTTCGGCGGAATAGCGGCTTTCTTCACGAATGTTGTCCTTTGAGCTCTTCTACGGTCCTTGGCTTGTTAACGAAAACCTTACTCCCAAAAACCACAAAAGAAGTCAGGCGGTCAAATCGGGAGAACGCGGTGGCCAGTCCAAATCACCACTTTTCGACATCAAACGGCCCGGAAACCTTCTACAGAAAATCGATTGTTATGCGACTTTGCGGGGTGGAGCGCCGTCTTGCGAAACCAGAACTGCCTCATACGCTTTCACGATAAAAAATTGGTCATCATGTCGCGATAACGCTCCTGGTTGATGGTAACAGCCTGGCCATTTTCATTTTATGAAACTTTTTCGTCATGAAGAGGCACTCTGTAAATCCTGAGGATTTTCAGTGGCGTATAAACAAGCTTAATGGTGTTCTTAGAAGACGCACTTTTTCACATTTTTTAATGTTTTAAAAGCACGTTGAATTTTCACAATTGACTTGTTCTGTTGAAGTAAATTTCAACTATTTCAGAGCGCGTGGCGTGTATTGTTCCATGGTAAAAAATCTGCTTGGACTGACGCTTCAAACGCGGTATGTCATTAAGCGATCTGACATCTCTGTCAAAGTTATGCGGTTGCCAGATGGGTCCGTCGAATATGGACAACCCTGTACTTAGAGCCGTTTTCTCATCTTCATGGTTTTTAAATCTATGTGCTTTTTACCCAGCGGGTATCGATAGTACAAGATTTAAAATTGCTATCATTATACACTTGAAAAGTGTATGTTAATTTAGCCCAGAAGTTTGTAACGCATAGAAATATTATTTTCCGATCCGCGAACTATATATATTCTTGATCAGGCGACGACTGAGTTCGTCCGTCCGTCCGTCTGTCCGTCCGTCTGTCTGTCTGTCTGTCTGTCCGTCTGTCTGTCCGTCTGTCTGTCCGTCTGTCCGTCTGTCCGTCTGCCCGTCCGTCTGTCTGTCCGTCTGTCTGTCTGTCTGTCTGTCTGTCTGTCTGTCTGTTCGTCTGTCTGTCTGTCTGTCTTTCCGTCTTACGTCTGTCTGTTTTGTCTGTCTGTCCGTCTTTTCTGTCCGTCTGTCTGTTTCTGAACCGTCTATATGTCCGGACCTTATGTCTCGGATCGGTTGACTATATCCTTAGCTGCCATAGGAACGATCGGTCAAAAAACTTGTTTTAGTTAGAAAAACTTTTTTGTTTTCTATCGTAGCGTCACTAATCTTGGTATATGTTAGTTTTATATGCTTCCACATAATTCTGGAAAAATTTATCAAAATCGGATGACTATAGCATATAGCTGCCATAGAAACGATCGGTCCAAAAACTAGTTCTAGTGAGAAAAACTTTTTGGTTTTCCATCGTAGCGTCTTCAGTCGTGGTATATATTAGTTTTAGTTGTTTCCACACAAGTTTGGAAAAAATTATTAAAATCGGTTGGACTATAGCTTATAGCTGCCATAGAAACGGTCGGTCCAAAAAAATAGTTCTTGTGAAAAACTTTTTGTTTTCTATCGTAGCATCACCAATCGTGGTATATATTAGTTTTATATGCTTCCACACAATTGTAGAAAAATTTATCGAAATCGGATGACTATAGCATATAGCTGCCATAGGAACGATCGGTCTAAAAACTTATTCTAATGAGAAAAACTTTTTCATATCACTAACCGTGGTAGTATCTCCTTTCAAAAACTCCAAGAGGTATTCAAAACATCGGCGTCCGATTGTTTAGCCTTCTGTTTTTATAGTATTAAATTTTGATTCTCAATGATTTTAAATTTTTAAATATCTGATATCTATAAAAATTTCAAATACTTTTGCATCCCATGGTGTCAACTCAAATGTGGAATATGTATGTGTGTACATCTGCTTAATGTTAGCCCAGGTCTCATTATGCCTTATCCACATTGCTACATTTTACAACACTGGCGTGCAATTGTCAAATGCAAATGTAGTTTAAGCTTCAAAAATAATATGTGCGCCAAGGGCTCTAACGACTTCATTTCTTGGCTCCTCATTGTAATGACAAACATTGTTTGTTTTTTTTTTATTTTCGAGTAGTTAGTTTTTCCTTTTCATGTGCCTAGGCAAATGGAATTTTGATGTATGTTTTATTTGGTCTTGATCATATTTTGCACTCCGGAATTGTAATTTCCATAAGCATAAAGTCCGCTCGCTCACATATGTGCCAGTATTTGCTCATCCGAAACAAAACTTCTTTACTTCTCGTCCTCCCCGCTGCGTCGCAAGTTTATGACTCTGCAAATTGTCGTAAACTTGGTTGGGCCAGCGAAGTTTGCGTTACATTCCGCATTACTGGCAGCAAGCTGCAAAACTAACCTTAAGTCAGTTTCCATGTCAACAACCCACAGAGAGTGTTAAGTGCCAGCAGATTGGCCAGCTCTAAAATGGAAATGGCAATGGCCATGTGGACTTGCTGAATGTATCCAATGGTTTGTAAACAGATTGTTCCCCCCCTTGCCGGGCGCTCCCTTAAAGGCAATTAGCAATTGGTGTCAGTTCCAAGCTCTAAACAAACAAGCCGTGCTCACCCAATCCTCAATTCAATTGCGTTGTGGCCATGAAATCGTAATTTATATTGGTTACGGTTGCAGTTGGAAATGTCATTTGTGGTTTGGGGGGCTAAAAATAAATTCATTTTCTGTGTATTTTGAGTATAGAAACGTTTAGATACCGTTCTAAGGCCTCGGTGGCGCAGTAGGCAGCGCGTAAGTCTCATAATCTTAAGGTCGTGAGTTCGAGCCTCACCCGGGGCATGTAGATTTTTTTTTTTTTTTTTTTTAACTTAAGTCATAAATTGGCATTCTCTTATTCCTTTATTGGCAAATAAACGAAACCCATAATGATCACAAATTGATTTCTCATGTTCAAACCAAACGACCAAGTGCATCTGGAAACAGTCCAGAAAGACAAACGAAAGATAAACACAATTGCAATAAAAATCCAATTCGTGGCAATCTGGACAAAAACTTGGCTGTCTGTTAGATTTAACGAAGATGCCATAAATTTGAAATTGATTGGCAGCTGGCCAGTGTCCTGTTAAATAAACTAAAGAGAAACCCATAATTTGTTGAAATTTAATTTGTTTCCTGCATTTATATCCTAGAGGCGTTTTGTGTGTCATGCATTTTTACACCTTAATTTGCGGCTAATTTGCATATTGTATATTTTCGCTTGTTGCGCAATTTCAGTTGCAGTTCCAACAGCCACTTCAACCGCACATCCTGGCTCTCCTTTAGCCTTCTATATGCGGTTTTTGTACACTTTAACGCTCAGTTTTTTTTTTTTTTTTGTGTGCATGCAAATTGCGCAACTAACGAGTGTGAAATTTAAAATGTTCTATGAAAACTATTTAAAATGATATTGTGCATTGGAGCAGACGTGGAAGAATTTTGTCAAGACGCTGAATATTTGCTAGAAAAATTGTTAAAATAAAACGGGGTACCTAAAATAACACACATTTTTCTTTACACGCAAGATATTAACACAAAGTAAAATATACAAGTTGTAAAAAATAATTTTTTTTAGACATGAAAATAAAAAATTTTACATATGGGAAAAATTATTTTTTTTTATGTAACTAACACGAACATTTTTAGGCGCCAAGAAGGCAGCACTACAAAAAAATATATAAATCTATATTTCTTTTTTTATATTGTTTACGAGCCAATTTTTCAAAAAAATATTGATATAACCTTGAGTCCTGAATCATGGCTATAACCTCTACACTTTTTTTGAGGCCTTAGTTGGCAGGCCGATAACTTGTTGAACTGCCCTCGAATTACCAATAACACTAGTTTACAAAAAAAAAAAAATAAAGTCCCATTAAAGCTGTTATTTTTTAATGATGTACTTTGAAATGCTGAGCTCAAAAATTAAATTCAAAAATTTTTGTATGGATACGTTTTTTGAGTTAGAATTTTTTTAGTTTTTTTTAGGTACCCTTACATTTTATGATATTCCGAAATATAAATTTTAGATGTCGTTAAGCAAGGTATTAATCTAAAGGGTATGCAATTTCCAATAATCTAGTTGAAGATCATTTTCCAATCGGTTTAGTAGTTAAAATGGTACAAGCTAAAATATTTCGAAAAAATCGATTTTTATACCGAAGGTACACAGAGTATATTGGGTTTGTGCAAATGTATGTAACAGCCAGAAGGAGGCATCTCCGACCCTATAAAGTATATATATTCTTGATCAGCATCAACAGCCGAGTCGATATAGCCATGTCCGTCTGTCCGTCTGTCTGTCCGTCTGTCCGTCTGTCCGTCTGTCCGTCTGTCCGTATGAACGAAGAGATCTCAGAGATGGTAATAGATAGAGGTTTGAGGTGTATGGAACATATATTTCTTATACTTGCAGGCAGATCAAGTTTAGTTTTAATTTTTGCCACGCCCCCTGCCTCCCCCGCAAATTAAAAAAAACGAAATAACTCCTACAATTTTCAAGATAGATAGTTCGAACATTCTAGACATATATTCTACTACTTATTTTGAATCGACCCGCCATACATCGTTTTTCGATCAGATGAACGATATTAGAGCTGTACGTAAAAAGAAAATAAAAACCAACGCCAACAACAACACCGTTGCCATTGGTAGAACTTACGAGAAAGAGAGAGCGAGAAGGCAATAGCAAACTGGTAATTTCCAATTGGACCTTGCTATGAGAGGAGCGATGTAATTGAGATGGCCTGCGGTCAGAAATCACGCGTGATAGGAAATTATATACAAATTTTACGAGTTATATACTAGGGTAATTTACTCATCAGTACTTATCGAGCCCCCTTACATCGTTTTTCAACGAGATGAACGATAGTCGAAAGAGTTGCACCCACAGATTTTGAAAAAACCTCACACTTTAAAGTTATTAGTTTCGTACAAACAGGTACAGAGTATATTACAGTCGGGCTTGACCGACTTTTCTTTTTTTTTTTCAAAAATGTGCAAATTTCGTTTTCCTAAAATCTGTAAAAGGTTGAAACTGATAAAATAAATTGTTTTTTTCTTTTTTCTTACGAATATCACTTCTACGAAGAAAATAAGGCCTTGGTTAAGAATATCTATGGATAAATAAAGGAGCTGTGAGCAATTAAGTACAAGTACTAACAGTCAAATTTCCGTGTTTTATGTATTTATTAGAAAATATTTTTATTTTTCTTCGTTTTTGGCCTTGCTTTCATTTTTTTTTTTGTGATTTGCCTTCTATTGGAACTCTTACATTGAGCTAAAAGCAAAGTAAAAAAATTTTTTTAATGAACATGTAAAATAGTCATATTTGACCCCTAGTTGTTTCACACAATTGCTTACAACTTCGCTATTTATCCACAGATTTTCGTCATCAACGCCTTATTTTCTTCGTTATAGAGCAATTTGTAACAATAAAAGAAAAAACAATTTTTTGATTTTTATTTTCAACCATTTACAGATTTTAGAAAATCAAATTTTTCACGTTTTTGAGAAAAAATCATTTTTTTCCAAATATTTTTGCTTCTTACTTTTAAACTACCAAACCGATTGGAAAATGTTCTTAGACTAGATTATTGGGAATTGCATAACCTCTTGATTAATCCCTTGGTTGACTTCATCTAAAGTTTGTAACTCGAGATATGGCTTAAATCGTATGGGTACCTACCGAAAAACTAAAAAAAAACGTATCCATACAAAATTTTTTTTTAATTCATTTTTGAGTTCAGCATTTCAAAATACATCATTAAAAAATAATGACTTCAATGGGTCTTTTCGCTGTAAACTAGTGTAATGCAAAATCAAAAAATGGAAAAAAACATTTTTTTAAGGTAGAAGACCCCTTAAGGTGATATTCTAGTCTAGAAATTTAAAAAAATATAAAAATTGTTTTCCATATTTCAATAGTTAAAAATTCGAATTATTTTAAAAGTTATAGTCATTTTAGTGACGTAGCACCAAGGCCGGTTTGGGCGGACGTATTAATAATAGTTGATAATAATAATATCTCGAGTTCTAAAATTATCTAAAATTTGGCTTGAATATTCCTTATATATTCCTCTATCGTATGAACCTATAAAAACTTGAAATTTATTATTTTAAATAATTTTTAAAAATTTTGGGAAAATTAAAAAATTAGTAGTAAAATCGTCCTCAATTTTTGAGTTGAAAAAAATTTCGGTTCAGAATTTTTAAAGAGCTTTCGGTTCGGTTGCAAAAAGTAGCGATTTGGTTTGATTCGGTTCAGAACCGGTTTATATCACTGCTTCAGATCCTTAAAAGAATGTTTACTCTTGATAGGCGTCAACATCATTTTAATGAAAAAGCCTTGGGATTTAAAATATATTTTCTTAGGTCTAATACCTGTCTATTCTTTCAATTTCTATAAGATCAGCTTGGGTGGGTTTTTAATATTTTTCCCCACTTCATATGGTATTAATTTCTACTCTAAATAACATTCTTAGTTAGTAATAATTTAGTTGATAGGGTAAAATTAAAGCATTAAATTATAAATACCACGGTTATTTATAAGATTATCAATTGTTAACAGGCATACAAATTGTTTCTGCTTTAAAACTTAAAAACATTTTTATTATTTTAAAAATGGTAAAACAGCTAAATAAATTCCGATTTTGATTGATTAAATAATAATAATTAACTAAATATTTATAACATTAGTTGAAATGTCAGTGCCTGGTCCTGCTCTTGACAATTATGGTCATTCGAGTGTCAAGTGGCAAAACAGATTGTCATAAGTTTATGAATTCAAATCGACTTCTGAATTTAATTATGACCCAAATTGAGGCATATCTCATTGATAGGTGAGTACAGAATTTAATTTATTCAAGTGATTTACCAACAATTCCCCAGTGTACATCGAGAATGTAAGGGCCACGACAATGGCATCTTCCTGTTGTCCATGATGAAGATTTCAGCTTTAATTGAAAATTGTACACCCATCTCTGAGGCTCTGGCTACATTCGATGAGACAATCAGAACTGAAATTAAAAATTTGCAAAATATGGAAAATAGGGAAACTAGTAAAAAAACCTATGCCATTGTCACCAGCTGCGCGGTGACTCACAATTGTTTTCTTTAAAAATGTTTTTGAAATATATTTCCTCTATTCGGACAACAATTATATTTTACAATTTTTCAAGTGATACATTAAATGCTATAATTAATTAATTAAAAGTATATACAAACATAATAAAATGTAATTAATTGCATCATTTTCCGCTTTGGAATTATTTTATGAAGATTAATTAGAAAAGAAATATTTAGCAAAATGTTAAAGGGGGGTTTTTGTACTTGATTTGAGAATGACAAAGCTAACACAAAAGCAATTTTTGGGTGGATTAAATGAAGAATGTTTTTAAAAAATACATGACATAATGCCAAGACATGGACTAGTTCAAGTGAATTGAGGCAGCAAGTGACCAGGGAGGAAAACGCGAAATTGTAGAACAATAAATATTAAAAAAAAAAAAAAAAAAAAAAAAAATAAAAAAAAATAAAAAAAATGCTGTAATTAAAATTAATCCAACTGACCTGTTGTTACATAATTAAGTTCATTGTCTGTCATTGTTTATATTTAATTATTATTATTTTAAGTTAGGAAACCAAAAATGTATTAAGGATGACATCGTAGTGACTGGCGCATTAATTTATAAGTTTCAATGTACTTGTCGCGCTGGGCTATAATACCAATAAAATAAAAAAAAAATAAAAATAACATGGTTACCTTTACAGTCCCCTCAGTTTTATGCTGCTTCTCTCTGGTCTCTTTTCTATACCAGTATTCAAGTCATTCCCGTTCCCAACTTGAGGATAAATGAAGATCAACTTATAATGGACGGCATTTGATTTCGCTCCCTCCCTTTCTCTCTCTCTTTAGAGGCATCCATTACCCCAGCATCCACACCAGGGTATCTTGCCACCCGTATGCGAGCTAATTGAAATTTTCCTACGATTTGAACGCATACTAAAACTAGTGGACGACTCCCTTGAGGAGGCAAAACTATTTGAGTTTCTATCTGATAACGAAGTGGCCGTCTCCTGATTGCTATCCTGATGGGAATGATGACTATGATGTGGATTATGGCTTATTAAAGGATGATGATTGTGATGATGATGATGATGTCCTCCACCACTGGAACCGCTGATGCGTTGCACATTATGCACCGTGCCCTCAGAGTGACGACGTGAACATTTTGTGCGGCTAACAGTGGCTGTCATGGGCGCCGGATCGCTACCCTCCTTGCGATGATGATGATGATGGCTGGTACTCGATGGTGCCGAGGCGGTGGCTGTTACTTCAGGATGTGTGACAGCTACTCCTGGTGCTGTCATTGAGTTGCTATTGGTGCGCCGGCGCGAGGAATGTGGTGAGCTGGGAGTGCTGTGACTTATTTGTTTGAAGGCCTTGATGCTGGGATGTGTGAGCACGCTGCTTAAGTCCACACAACTGGAGGTAACTGTGGGTGCGGTGGTCACGGGTGGAGCAATACTGGTGACTTGATCGTTAGAGCTGCAGAGAATGGAGACGCGACGGGCTTTACGTTTGGCTGCCTCATCCGCCTGGGGGAAACAAAGAACATTTCATTCATAAGAAAATATTGGCTGAGAAGCAAAAGTAGATGCAGGCATACATAAATACCCTTGCAGAGGGTATATTAAAATTGTTACGATGTTTGTAACACATAGAAGGAAGCATCTCCGATCCCATAAAGTATATATATTCCTGATCAGCATGACGAGCTGAGTTCATTTCCGTCCGTCCGTCTGTTTCTATGCTACTGCCTCCCTCAGTTTTAAAGCTATCTCGACCAAACTTTGCAAAAAGTCTTTAAATACACAAAGGCTGCACATTTGTTGGAATCGGCCGGATCGGATGACTATAGCATATAGCTGCCATAGGAGCGATCCACACTGGGCGAAACAGCCGATCTAGCGGAAGAAAACTCAAATTTTGAAATATGGAAAAACGCCAATTTTTGATTTGAATTCGATTACGAATACACCACTGAGCTTTTCGGTACTTTCGATATATTTTTGCAATTTTTTTTAGCCCAGTTGTGAGCTTTCGTACATAACATATGTTGCAACAGCTGCAGCTAAATTTTTTCCCGCTTTTTTCTACTGTGCACAGATTTGGCTTGCAAATTGCGAAAATTTAATTTTCAAGTTATTATTTTTGATTTAATTAAAGTTGAAGGTATGAATTTATAAAAAAAAAATTGTTGGGGGCTTGTGCATACATGTGTTTATGGTAAAACGTTGTAGAATTCATGCAATCGTAGTGACGTCAATTTAACAACTATTTTTAGTCTTTCGTGGAATGCAACTTTCTTAATTCGGCTGGATTCGGTCTAATTCATTTTTTAATTATTAATGTGATGTGTTTTCTTTGTGAAATGTTTAGACTTGTCTGCTCAAACCTGCAACTTCTAACGACAGAATATTTTTCAGGCACTATGTCAGTTTGCAAACGCACTCTTTTTCTGGTATGGCAAAAATTTTCGGCAGTTGAGGCGTATGTTTTTGCAAATGTCATTGATAACACAAAATGTATCGAGAAACAGCTGCAAGATATTGGCAAACAATTAAGGAATTTCAACAGCAAATTGGTTGAAAAATGGAGGGAGTCTTGTTGGTGTAGGTCAAAGTTTGAGACAAAAAACAAGGAGATCGTCAATAAAAAGAAAAAAGAAATTCAAGACAAGTTTAGGGTCGAAATGGCGTTATTAGTGGATATTTCGATGCCTGGTTCCGGCAATACAAATAATGGCAACACAGCCAGGCGGTTTTTTGAAAACGCTTAATTGTCTTCAAAAATAACAGGCGTAAATGAAGGCCTTATTAGGCGTAATCCTACGTGCTATGGCATCAGGGCGTGAAGTGAATACGGCTGTGTTTCGTTTATACGCCTTTCAACCTGCGGAGATTTTTGTGCAAGAATACCCGTGGTTTTATATGCCTTCATCACTTCACAAAATTTTAATTCATGGAGCCGACATAATATCTTCTGTGCCGTTACCAATGGGCATGAAGTCGGAAGAAGCGCTGGAAGCGATAAATAAGGATTTTCGCAATTATCGACTGAAGCATACTCGTAAAACATCACGCGAAAACACTATGCAGGATTTAATGAATGCTCCTTTATACTGATCTGATCCCTTAATCAGTTCTTTACCCAAAAGTAATTATCGATTTTTAAAAAGAACATAAATTTGGATGTGGAGGTGAAAAGTCTTCTTCTAAATATGAAGTCTGCAAGTTCGGGATCGGACTCGGAATAATTTTTTGTTTGACTTATATTATTATTTGTTATATTATTTTTATTACGTTAATTTACTTTGAAAAAAAAAAAAATTATTATATTTTTTTATATAAAATTATTTTAATAAAATAATTCTTAACCCCAAATTTTTTTTTTTTTTTATATAATTCCTTTATTAATTACCATTCAAATAAAAAAACAGCTATCCAAAATCTTAATTATTTTAGAAGTTATTAGTTTTCTTGCGCTAGATAAGCCATTTCGCCCACTGTGCGATTGGTCAAAAAACTAGTTCTAGTGAGAAAAACTTTTTTGTTATCAATAGTAGCGTCACCAATCGTGGTATATATAAGTTTTATATTCTTTTCACATAATTCCTGAAAAATTGATCAAAATCGGTTGACTATAGCATATAGCTGCCATAGAATCGGAGGGTCAAAAACTAGTTCTAGTGAAAAAACTTTTTGTTTTCCATCGAAGCATCACCAATCGTGGTATATATTAGTTTTATAAGCTACCACATAATTACTGAAAAATTTATCAAAATCGGTTGACTATAGCATATAGCTGCCATAGAAACGGAGGGTCCAAAAAACTAGTTTTAGTGAGAAAAACTTTTTTGTTTTCCATCGCAGCGTCACCAATCTTAGTATATATCAGTTTTATAAGCTTCCACATAATTATGAAAAAATTTATCAAAATCGGTTGACTATAGCATATAGCTGCCATAGGAACGATCGGTCCAAAAACTAGTTCTAGTAAGAAAAACTTTTTTGTTTTCCATCGTAGCGTCACCAATCGTGGTATATATTAGTTTTATAAGCTACCACATAATTACTGAAAAATTTATCAAAATCGGTTGACTATAGCATATAGCTGCCATAGAAACGGAGGGTCCAAAAACTAGTTCTAGTGAGAAAAACTTTTTTGTTTTCCATCGTAGCGTCACCAATCGTGGTATATATTAGTTTTATATGCTTTCACATAATTCCTGAAAAATTGATCAAAATCGGTTGACTATAACATATAGCTGCCATAGAAACGGAGGGTCCAAAAACTAGTTCTAGTGAGAAAAACTTTTTTGTTTTCCATCGAAGCATCACCAATCGTGGTATATATTAGTTTTATATGCTTTCACATAATTCCTGAAAAATTGATCAAAATCGGTTGACTATAGCATATAGCTGCCATAGAAACGGACGGTCAAAAAACTAGTTCTAGTGAGAAAAACTTTTTTGTTTTCCATCGAAGCATCACCAATCGTGGTATATATTAGTTTTATAAGCTACCACATAATTACTGAAAAATTTATCAAAATCGGTTGACTATAGCATATAGCTGCCATAGAAACGGAGGGTCAAAAAACTAGTTCTAGTGAGAAAAACTTTTTTGTTTTCCATCGTAGCGTCACCAATCGTGGTATATATTAGTTTTATATGCTTTCACATAATTCCTGAAAAATTGATCAAAATCGGTTGACTATAGCATATAGCTGCCATAGAAACGGAGGGTCAAAAACTAGTTCTAGTGAGAAAAACTTTTTTGTTTTCCATCGAAGCATCACCAATCGTGGTATATATTAGTTTTATAAGCTACCACATAATTACTGAAAAGTTTATCAAAATCGGTTGACTATAGCATATAGCTGCCATAGGAACGATCGGTCCAAAAGCTAGTTCTAGTAAGAAAAACTTTTTAGTTTTCCATCATAGCGTCACCAATCGTGGTATATATTAGTTTTATAAGCTTCCACATAATTACTGAAAAATTTATCAAAATCGGTTGACTATAGCATATAGCTGCCATAGAAACGGAGGGTCCAAAAACTAGTTCTAGTGAGAAAAACTTTTTTGTTTTCCATCGAAGCATCACCAATCGTGGTATATATTAGTTTTATAAGCTTCCACATAATTCTGGAAAAATTTATGAAAATCGGTTGACTATAGCATATAGCTGCCATAGAAACGGAGGGTCAAAAAACTAGTTCTAGTGAGAAAAACTTTTTGTTTTCCATCGAAGCATCACCAATCGTGGTATATATTAGTTTTATAAGCTACCACATAATTACTGAAAAATTTATCAAAATCGGTTGACTATAGCATATAGCTGCCATAGAAACGGAGGGTCAAAAACTAGTTCTAGTGAGAAAAACTTTTTTGTTTTCCATTGAAGCATCACCAAAGGTGGGTTTTATTAGTTTCATATGCTTCCACATAATTCCTGAAAAATTGATCAAAATCGGTTGACTATAGCATATAGCTGCCATATAAAAAACTAGTTCTAGTGAGAAAAAACCTTTTTTTTTATCAATGGTAGCGTCTTTCAACAACTGCAAGGGTATTTAAAAGGGTTAGCCTTACATTTTTTTTTGGATATAGCTGTGTATCTTGTTTATATTTGTTTAGCTTTTGTTTTGCCATACCTCTACATTTTCCACTGCCGCCTCTCCATTAGTTTCCACTTCCGCTTCTTTTTCAGTTAGATTCACCTCCAGAGATCGCGTTTGTTGCGAGGGTAAGGACCTAAAGATGGCTCGCTTAGCTGCCGCCGATGCCAGGGATTTATACAACTGACTCTTGTTGGGTGACAGTCCCGCTGTGGCCGCTGTTGGAGGTGGAGGAGGTGGTTCTGTGGGCATAACTGGCGGTCGTCTGGCCGGTGGCAATGGTGGCGGTGGTTTTGGTTTGGCACTTATGGGCGGACGTTGACCCACAATTGGTGACTGTGGTTGACTGACTGCTGCCGCCTGGTTAACCTGTTCAAAGCCCAGATATGTACATTTATCGGGAAACGGTGCCATGGCATCTGGTATGTGCGGTACTGGACTATCTGTATGCTCTCGCTCTAAAGAGCGAGTACGTCGCATTAGCTTGCCCACACTTGCCGAGTCAGTGGCATTGGACGTTGCTGCTGTGGTGGTGTTGGTGGCGGGTGAAATAGTGGGATTTGTGCCATCATATTGTACAAACAAATTCATCTCAGAGCGATAAGGCTTTTTCACCTTATCATTGTCCTGGCCTGGCGGAGAGTTGAGATTGTCACGCGATTTGCTACGCTCCAGCTGTATGGCCAGAATATCTTCCGAAATTGTTTCTATATCATTTAGAATGGATTCTAGGTTCACGGAGTCCGTCTAGGGGGTGGAAGAGATTTGTGTATATTTTAGTTATGGATTTTGAGAGAATTTAGCTAAGCAATTGGCATAAGGTTTGGGCAGGAATCAAGCGCTATGACACAAAATAGAGCTTAAGATGTACGTTAAATAAATAAATAAATTGCTCTAGGCAACATGGTTCAGTTTGTCGAAGGGTTGGTGGTGATTATAATAAATTTAAGTGGATTCAGGATTTTGATAATAAATAAATATATATATATATAAAAAATAAAAAAAAAATAAAGACCCATTGAAGCTGTTATTTTTTAATAATGTACTTGTATGCTGAGCTCAAAAATTAAATTCAAAATTTTTGTATGGATACGTTTTTGAGTTAGAATTTTTTTCAGTTTTTTCGGGTACCCTTACATTTTATGACATATCTCGAGATGAAACTTTAGATGTCGTCAAGCAAGTTGTTAATCTAAAGGGTATGCAATTTTCAATAATCTAGTTGAAGATCATTTTCCAACCGGTTTATAGTTAAAATGGTACAAGCAAAAATATTTCCGAAAAAATCGATTTTTTTTTTCAAAAACGTGCAAATTTGTTTTCCTAAAATCTGTAAAAGGTTGAAACTGATAAAAATAAATGTTTTTTTCTTTTGTTCTGACTTACGAAGAAAATAAGGCATTGGTTAAGAATATCTATGGATAAATAAAGGAGCTGTGAGCAATTGAGTAAAAGTACTAATTCAATGTATTTATAAAAATATTTTTTTTTTCTTCGTTTTTGGCCTTTGGCTTTTTCTGTGATTTGGCTTCTATTGGAACTCTTACATTGAGCACAAAGCAAAGTAAAAAAAATTTTTTTAATGAACACGTAAAATAGTCAAATTTGACCCTAGTTTTTCACACAATTGCTTACAACTTCGCCACTATCCACAGATTTTCGTCATCAACGCCTTATTTTTCGTAATAGGCAATTTGTAAGAATAAAAAGAAAAACAATTTTTGATTTTTATTTTCAACCATTTACAGATTTTAGAAAATCAAATTTTTCACGTTTTTGAGAAGAAATCATTTTTTTCGAAATATTTTTGCTTCTTACTTTTTAAACTACTAAACCGATTGGAAAATGTTCGTTGACTAGATTATTGGGAATTGCATAACCTTTTTGATTAATCCCTTGCTTGACTACTCTAAAGTTTGTAACTCGAGATATGGCTTAAAAGGTATGGGTACCTATCGAAAAACTAAAAAAATTCTAACTCAAAAACGTATCCATACAAAATTTTTTTTGAAATTCATTTTTGAGCATTCACAAATACATCATTAAAAAATAATGGCTTCTAAGGGTCTTTTTCATAAACTAGTGTAATATGTTGACCATTTTAAGGAATATTTTGGAAGCTGGTTTAAGTTCTTAAAAAACTTAAAACATTTAGCAACTAACTATTTAAGCTAACAACTTTTAATAAACAAAATTTTTTTTAAATAAAATTAAGTATCCGCAAAAATTACGTATACGTATATACAAAAAAAAATTAATTAAATTACGTATCCGCAGTGTGGTACCATATGGGTGGTATGGGTAGGCGAGGTCGAATCGTTCCAAAATGTTGTACAAATGTAGCTGAAATGTTTTACATGTCACCGAACCAGCCCTAATACCCGCTTTGAATATACCCAAAAAAGTAGGCTACAAAAATGATCACGAACTATATCAAGCTGTTACCCCTGAAGAGAATTATTCAAAGACGACCCAGAGGCCTCCATCACACCCCCAAAAAGACGAAATAAGAAAAAGTGCTTAAGCACAGATCCACCAGCTCTAACTGAAGCCCAGCCATAAGCAAGCTTTAGCACAGGACCACACGAGATGCAAGCTGAGCTATCTACACTAGTCGGCACAATTATTTTGACGAAACCTTGTTATGACTATTGAACGTAGCTTTGATCAAAATCGTCAAATAAGGGTGCGAAAATGATGAGCAAAACAAAGAAGCTACTTTTTGCTCTATGCATGCCAAATTTTATGTTTAGCATTCACTTTCCGCTGATAAGAATGCATGCAGACAACGATTTCTTGCGTGGCATAAGTATTTTGACGAAATCATTGAGTAAATGTTTTCAAGCTGTTGAGGACGAGCGAATCAAACAACTCTTAAATTTAACTATTTGGATATTTAACATTTATAAAAAAAAAAAGATTATTAAAAATTTATTTAAAATCATGGGTAAAAAGGCTGAAATAAGTTTGGTTATCAGGACTTCAATGGTAACAAAGTTCATCGCTGGAATTAAAGTAAAAGAAATTGCGAATGAGTACAAGGTGTCGCGTCAAACTGTTCATTATCAGATTAAAAAGTTCAAAGAACATAAGGAATTAAAGAACTTGAGGAGAACAGGCCCTAAGCGCAAAACAACGCTCAATGAAGACAGACACCTTCTACGGGAATTTAAAAAAAATATTTTTCTAAAGCCTCAATCCGCTGCAAATCAATGGAATCTCACCGCAAATGATCCTAAAAGTGAGCGCACAGTCCGTCGACGCTTAAAGGAACAGGACCTTAAGACAATAAGAGCTAAGGATGTGCCTTATATTTCAAAGGCAAATAAGCTTAAAAGGTTGGCCTTTGCAATAAAACATGTGCGCAAGCCGAAGGAGTTCTGGAGAAGTGTTTTATGGACAGATGAAAGCTCTTTTATGTACAACTCATCGAAAAACAAAGTCTTTGTAAGATTATCTAATGTTCAAAGGCAAAAAATAAGGCCCGTTTGTCAAAAAGTGAGCCATGGAGGAGGCTCTGTCATGCTGTGGGGATGCGTGGCATACAGTGGGCTGGGTGACTTGGTTCCCATTACCGGCTCGATGAATCAAGGGCAATATTTGGAGGTCCTAAACGATAATGCCTTTACTTCCGGAGATAGGCTAATTGGTGCGTCATTTATTTTGCAGCAGGATAATGCCCCAAGCCACAAAGCCCGGATGATTACCAATTTTCTAAGGGATGTTGGCGTTAATGTCTTGAACTGGCCGCCCCAAAGTCCAGACTTAAATATTATTGAGAACGTCTGGTCTCTTTTAAAACGCAAAAGAACAGTTTCGTTGAACAAAACCCGCGAGGAGACAATTTCTGAAGTCACTTCCCTTTGGGAAGAGATATCTCCAGAGATCCTTAAAAAATTGGTGGATTCAGTGCCGAGACGCCTTCAAAAAGTTATTGAAGCCAATGGAGGATACATATTTTACTAATTAGCTCGTTACTTATTTTTTTTTTTTACTTTAAACTTATTTTTCTTACTACCAAAATACTCGTCAAAATACTTATGTCACTACATGAAATCATAATAATTCATTAATTTTGTTGTATCTTTTAAGTTCCAATGAAGAAATATTAGTTAAGTTTTTTAAGTTTATATTAGTTATATGCAAAAAGTAAAAAATAAATAGGAATTCTTTATGAAGCCATTTGAAAGTTGGAATGAAAAATTCACAGCGATTATTTCGTCAAAATAATTGTGCCGACTAGTGTACTTGGAAGAGCCATTCCCTCTGATTGGAAGTAAATCGTTATTCTCTTCTTTTCTCGTTCCGAATTCGATCAATCAGAATCTTTCTCTTTTTTCATGAAGTTTGCTTCATCATGTAAATCCCGTCTTAGTTGCTCTTGACAAAAAGATTATTTGTTGTTGAATTTTTAAGAATTTTGTTCTTGAAATTGATAATTTATCATTCTTGAAAGATTCTTGCATATAAGTAAGTTCAGCTCTTAGTTCAAGAATGGAAACTTCTTTGATTTAAGTACGATCAGCTCTAAATTGTAAAGAGTTTTTTTGAATTTGAGCATTTTCTTTGACTTTTGAACTTGAGAATGTACAGCTTTTAATTCTAGAATGGAGATTCCTGGTTTTAAGAATGTTCCGAATAAAAGAATCTTGGTTTTAGTCTGTCAAGCTATTATCTACTTGAAATAAGAACTTTTCATACTTAGTTCAAGTAGGAAAAGTCTAGTTGCAAGAAATTCGTACCTATAAATTCATTCTTGGATCAAGAATTTTTATTTTTGAATCAGGAATTGAGGGATTATGAAAAATTGAAAATTATATGGAATAATGATCATCTACAACTGAATACATCCATCTATAACATCAATAAACATCGAATGATTTGGCTGAATTCAATGATCCCATACCCTCACCTGACAGCCATTATTTACGCTGCTGGCGATGATCTTGCAGCCGCTACTTCCACTAGCCGCCGGCAAACGCAGCGGTGACATAGTGGTTTTGATGGAATTGGTGGTAGCGGTCATTACCGGTTGGGTCAATGCAGTGGCCGAAAGACAAGTGCTCTGACAACGTTTTTGTGCGGTCGCATAGATGGGCTCCATGGAGCGGATCAGGGGCAGCGGAGCAGACGCAGATTTGCCAGCGGCATTAGCAAGGGCAACGGTATAGATGTCAATAACTCCAGCATCGGCAGCACCCAGACGACCCAGACCAACGGCAGCAGCCACATTGACCACCGCCCTGTGGGAGGCTGGGACGCTGGCGATGCTGATGATGGCAATGCGAACGATGACGCGGACTTACTTGTGGCTGCTGTTGTCTCTGATAGGGCGATGCCAACGCATTGTTTACAAATATATCCGGCGGGTCACGCAATGGCGGGGGCGGAGATCCCGGCGGCAGTGTATCCTGTCCTTGATTGGCCAGCTTTGTGTCGAGCTTGAGGCGCGGCTTGAGGGGAGCAAAAAAATGTTTGGGACTATTGAGCGCTTGTTGCGTGGCATTTGTGGTAATCGCCACCGTTTCACCCATTTCATGACCCAAAGGCGGAGCATTTAGGGCAATCTTGGGCATGGTCTGATGTGTGGCGGTGGGCACAAAAGTGGTAAACGGACCGGGCGGCGGTGGCGGTGGTGGTGAGCGGGACGGTGATGAGTTATCTGAGTATTTGCGTTGAGTGAAGGGCGACTGTAGATTATAGTCCCAGCCATTGGTGTGACGCATGGTTCGGCCTGTGGTGGTACTGGAACTGGTGCCCAGTTCAGGAGTGGGCGTCATGGCTAAAAAAAAATACGTGTAAGTAACTGATTTTCTGTAAAGTCTTAATTAAAACTCACCCGGATTGCGTCCAGTGGTCATATGCTGGTGTAGAATATTCTCAAAGTAGGACAAAGGCGGCACCATAGCCTGCAAATCATTCAACTGATTGGCCACCAGTTCAATTGGGGTCAATGGTGTCAGTGGACCCATCAAACTGGGTAAAGTACTTTGTGAACTATTGAGATCGGGTGTGCAGATCATCAGATGCTCTTGCTGTTGAGCCAATAACATTTCAGGATTACTGAGAGTCTCCTCGGATACCACCGACAAATGATCGAAATGCATGGGCTGATTTTCGGTCTTGTTTGAGGCATTATTCTCCTCCATATTGGGCAGGTCTGGCACCTCTGGTGGCAGAGGTGTTTTAAGGGGCACACAGGAGCCACCCTCCTGGCAGCAATCATCGCTGCATTGGCCATCGTCGGCCATGCGACAAGTATCACATGAATCAGAGTCCTTGGAAGTAGAAAAATGTTTACTGTGAATCGAGGCTAGAATAAAAAAAAGTGAGGTACTTACATCACTGTTGACATCACAACCAACGCTGCCGCGTCCGCCTCCACTGCAGCGTGGGACATTGCAACCTCCGCTACCGCCACTGCCACGACAGCCGGCATATTCCTGCTCATTCCGCTTGAAACGTTTGTTGAGCCTATCGCATTCATCGCGCAGTCCCCAAATCTCTCTACGCAATTGCTCATTTTCACGACGCAAACGCTTGATATCCGATTGGCCTGTTAAGAAAAAAGAGTTGAGAAAATTGGTATATATGTATACTAGCATATAGCAGTATAACCGCCAAAATAATGAAAAAAAACGTTGGCAATGATACCACCCCCGTCCCCATTTTCCGACCATCAGAAATGAGAAAATTATTTTCCACCTACTTGGCCCGTTAAGCGTACAAACGCTAAAACCACCCCCCCGTCACCCATTATCCGACCTTGAGGGTGAGTAAGCGCAAAGCTAAAAACTTTATCCTATTTAATTGGCCCATAGAGCTTTCAAACCAAATTTAATACATATCGGCTAAAAACCCACCCCCGCACCCATAATCCGACCTTTGCAGTGAACTTCCCGAAATAAAAAAACACGTGTTTCCATTTATTCTGACCCTAGAGCTTACAAAACGAATTTTATTCAGATCGGCTCACAAATAGCCATTGTCACTGAACCGAAATACGCCCACCATTATTCTTGCCTGTGGGCAGAAATTCTACCACCGAGAAATCAAATGTATAATTATTTTCTATAATGTGTTCACAAACCGATTTTGAAGCCAATCGGATTAAAAATAGATTTTACCATATAGAATTTTCCGACTTTTCGTGCGGATTTTCCAACATTGGAAAATCTCAAGTCTAATTATTTTGCATACTATCCTTACAAACCGAGTTTGAAGTCAATCGGATGAAAAATAGTGTTTTCCATATAGAATTTTTCCGGCCATTTTTCCTTGTGGGTGGATTTTCCACCAACAAAATATCACATGCCTAATTATTTAGCAAACTACCCTTACAAACCGAGTTTGAAGCCAAACGGATGAAAAGTAGTTTTTTTCCATATGGAATTTTCCGGGAATTTCCCGACTTTTCGGGCGCATTTTCCAACATCGGAAAATCTTATGTCTAATTATTTTGCTTACCATCCCCACAAACCGAGTTTGAAGTCAATCGGATGAAAAATAGTTTTTTCCATGAAGAATTTTCCGGCCATTTTCCTTGTGGGTGGATTTTCCACAATCGAAAAATCACATGTCTAATTATTTAGCATACTATCCTTACAAACCGAATTTGAAGCCAATCGGATGAAAAACAGTTTTTTCCATATGGAATTTTCCGGGAATTTCCCGACTTTTCGGGCGCATTTTCCAACATCGGAAAATCTTATGTCTAATTATTTTGCTTACCATCCCCACAAACCGAGTTTGAAGTCAATCGGATGAAAAATAGTTTTTTCCATGAAGAATTTTCCGGCCATTTTCCTTGTGGGTGGATTTTCCACAATCGAAAAATCACATGTCTAATTATTTAGCATACTATCCTTACAAACCGAGTTTGAAGCCAAACGGATGAAAAATAGTTTTTTCCATATGGAATTTTCCGGGAATTTCCCGACTTTTCGGGCGCATTTTCCAACATCGGAAAATCTTATGTCTAATTATTTTGCATACTATCCCTTACAAACCGAGTTTGAAGTCAATCGGATCAAAAATAGTTTTTCATATAGAATTTTGCGGGTATTTTCTTTGTGGGCGGATTTTCCAACATTTGAAAATCTCATGTCCAATTACTTAGCATACTATCCTTACAAACCGAGTTTGAAGCCAAACGGATGAAAAATAGTTTTTTCCATATGGAATTTTCCGGGAATTTCCCGACTTTTCGAGCAGATTTTCCATCATTGGAAAATTTCAAGTCTAATTATTCTGCTTACCATCCTCACAAACCGATTTTGAAATCAGCCGGATGAAAAATAGTTTCTTTCATGAAGAATTTTCCGGTCATTTTCCTTGTGGGCGGATTTTCCGAAATCTGGGAAACAGGTGTCCAATTATTTCGCTTACTTTACTTACAAACCAAATTTCAAGTCAATCGGATGAAAATCAAAATTTTCCCCATAGTAGCTTTTCCGGGAGTTTTCCAGCCCTTAGGGGTGGAATTTTCCAAAACCCCGCCTTAGTGCTCACTTTCAACTCATAAGGAAACTTCTGTGAAAATTTCAGCTTTCTATCTTTTACCGTTCAGGCTCTGCGTTGATTGCCAATCAGTCAGGACAAACTCTTTTTATATATAGGGGACCGTAACTGTTATAACTTTTTGGATAAAATTTTGAAATAACAATTATTTTCTAATTTTACAATAAATTTAAAATAATCGTTATTCTATGATTTTAAAATAAAAAATTTTGTTTTAACAGTTAAATGTTAATTTTTATATAAAAATTTTTAAATAATGTTAAAAAATAATTTTTATTATAAAAATTTAATTTATTTTTATTTTGTAATTTTTATAAAAAATTATTTTTTAATTGTTATGAAAATTTTTATTATAAAAATTTGTATGGAATTACTATCTATAGGCGGTTGTAAATTATAGGATATCTTTGATAGAAGTATACAAGATTTACTTAAACCTACTAGATTAGTTATTTTTATAAAATTTTTATTATACAAAAATTTTCATAACAATTATTAGGGGAAAATTTTTATTATAAAAAAATTTTCATAACAATTAATAAATAATTTTTTTATTATAAAAATTACAAAATAGAAATTAATTTAAATTTTTATAATAAGAAATTAGTTTTAACTGTTATTCTAAAATTTTTATTTACAAAATACCATTTAACTGTTAAAACAAAATTTTTATTTAAAAATTATAATATAACAATTTCAAAATTTTTTTGTGATAAAAATTGCAAATAAAAATTTATCCCATTTAAGGACTCGCTCATTCAAAATCATGAAGATTCATGTACTCCATTTTATCAGGGGATCCATATTTTGTAGTAATTTTTTCACTTCCATAACGTTATTTCGATCCCTGATATATAGAGATTTAATGTTCTGTTAATAAAAACCTTCTACTTATGCACATAAGTTTGTTAATATTTAAAAATTAATCCATTCCACCAAGTCTTATCAAATCGAATTCGATTTGTTAAAATTTACAATTTGCATCAATTACTTAAATATTTACTTTTTTCCTTTTCCCCCTAATTCTGTTTTTCCCAGACCTTTGCAAATATTAAAAGATTTCGTTTTTCAAAAAAAGTTTCCTAATTTTTCTCATTATGTTTTGGTCTAAGCCTCCAGCACGTGGGGGCATCATGCAGAGCTGTCAGACCTTTAGTCACCTCAAATCTCATTGTTTACATTCGCTTATCTTCTTTTGGCTTTGGCAATGAAAATATTTATTTTCTTTTTCTTTTTTTTTTTATATAAATATACGTATATTTCTTTTGTATGTGGGTGTGTATTTGGCTGTTTTCTAATGTCTTTTTAATTGGATTTTCACACATTTCTTAAATGGTAAAGCTTACCTCTTTCAACTTCTGCATTTATGTTGATGGTACGCAACCTGAGCTCCTCATTTTCGTATATCATGCCACGCGATGACTTTCTGTCCAATCTGTAAAGTTATGGCAATTATATAAAATACATTTTCCAACTTTAATTTAAAGATATTTTCCTTTGATTTGTAAGCGGTTGCCAGGGCGAACGACGACCGATTAGCATTCTTATTCAAAAAAGTAAATATGAACCCTTCTTCAGCGAGTGCTGTAGGTCAACTGAATTAGTTAGATTCAGCATTTGGACCATTTGGTTAAGCTATTATACCTAATTGCCTATAGCACAGGCCAGCGGCCTTTTCCACACTCGCTGAATATAAATAAAGAAATAATCATAAAAAAAAGCGACGTAGAAAAAATAAATAAAAATATTTCACTGATTTTATGCTTTTGGGAAGAGTCCGATATTCAAAAATCATGAAGGTAAAGCAAAATAAGCAAGGCTATAAATTACAGTTAGCTTGTCTAAGCATAAATAAATTATATTTTTTTTTGCTCATTCATAAAATGAAACGAAAGGAAAATAACATTTGAAATACATTTCTTAGTTGCAACCTATGCTTTATTCATTGTTCTCCCTGATTTAATTTGTCCACTTAAAAGATATAGTTAAATCCCCCAAATGAGCCATTAAAATCTGGTCTTTTGCTAAAATATTCCATAACTTACTTGAAGAAAAATATACAGGGAATGCGAAAATGTATTCTTTTGTGACACTGCTGTCTGTTCTTAAAGAAGAATTTTGACAAACTGCCGATCTGTTAGTCCCAACTCTTAAAATTTTTTGTCGAGACTATGCGTATGGAATGTTTAGCATTTATATATGTGTGTAGATTAGACCGGACCTCACTAGTCCAGAAATTTTTAGTTTATATTCTCAGGAGGCTGATATGATACTTTTGAGATTATACTAAGCATTATATTAAGCATAAAAGAAAAAAAATTTAAAATTTAAAAATAAAATTATGAAGCAGTGGGGCACTAAGAGGTATTTTTTAAATCACCCATACGCAGTGTTGCATTTTTCTAAGGATATACAATTTTATTATACATTTTTTTATTATTATTATTTATTTTTTCATTTTGGTGTTTACGTTCCCGAATGAAAAACAAATCCTTCTCTTTTCGAATTAATGTTCGCATCGCTTTCTTGCTGATTTCTCAATTGCTTTTAATAAAATATAGAATTTAAGAATTTTAGAATTTTAGAATTTTAGAACTTACACTAAGCTTTTCTGAGCAAGACCATTGAAGCCATTATTTTTAGTAATGTATTTTGGATTCTGAACTCAAAAATGAATTTTAAAAATTTTCTATGGATATGTATTTTGAGTTAAATATTGCTTAGTTTTTTTGGTACCCATACCTTTTAACATATCTCGAGTTACAAACTTTAGATGAAGTCAAGAGAGAGGTTATGCCCCAATAATGTATCAAAAAACAGTTTCCAATCGGTTAAGTTTAAATGCACAAAATATTTCGAAAAAATTTTTTTCTCAAAAACGTGAAAAATTTGATTGTCTAAAATCTGTACGGTTGAAAATAAAAATCAAAAAATTTGTTTTCTTTTATTCTTAGGCAAATTGCCCTATTACGAAGAAAATAAGGCGTTGATAAAAATCTGTAGATAAATACGGAGTTGTAAGCAATGTGTGAAACAACTATGGGTCAAATTTGACTGTTTTAAATGGTTCATTAAGATATTTTTTTACTTTGCTTTTTGCTCAATGCAAGAACCAAAGATTAGCCAAATCACAGAAAAAATTAAGAGCAAGGCCAAAAACCAGAAAAAAATTAAAATATTTTCTAATAAATACATAAAACATGAGAATTTTGACTGTGATCCGTTTGCTTTTACTGCAATTGCTCACAGCTCCTGTATTTATCCATAGCTATTCTTTACCAATTGTTTAGAGAAGTGCTATTCGTAAGAAAAGGAAAAAACAATTTATTTTTATCAGTTTCAACCTTTACAATTTTAGGAAAACAAAATTTGCACGCTTTTGAGAACAAAATCGATTTTTTCGAAATATTTTTGCTTGTAGCATATTTAACTACTAAACCGATTGGAAAATGATCTTCAACTAGATTATTGAAAATTGCATACCCTTTAGTTTAATACCTTATGTTTCTATACAGAGATATGTCATAAAATGTTAAAATTCTTAATCCATACAAAAATTTCTGAATTTAATTTTTGGCTCAGAATCAAAGCACAATAAAAACAGCTTTAATGGGTCTTTTTTTTTTTTGTAAACTAGTGTTATTAAAAATTATAGCCATGGCATACTGACAATTTCCGTTTCGGGAAGAAGGCTGCTTCGTCTGCTTTACAATTTTGAAGTTTAAGCAATCTATGAAAAAGTCTAGAAGTTAGAAAAGTGCGTAAAATGGACACATCCGCCAGAAATACAAAGACAAGAAGTCAAGTCTGACTTGAGTTCGGTGCACATATTATAGCTACCTTGATCGCAAGAATTTCAACCTGAAAGACACTACAGTGAGCTGGTAGTCTGAAAGAAAGACGAGTTCTTCGAAGTATATACCGCCACCCACTCGGTTATCGAGTCTCGAGCCATCAGTATACATTTTTATAGAGTTCTGCGATCCTGGCGGACCTTGATTTGACTCTTCTGAAGAAGGGCTGAAGACGTAATAGGGGTTGACAGGTATTCTTTTGGGATACAGTAATCAATGATACAGTAATCTTTGACCAAAATTGCTTGCGCGCCTCTATTTCGATTCTCTCAAGCGTAGAGCAGATAGGGTCGCTATTCCATATTCCATCTTCTCAAAGGGAGAAATGTTCAAAGGGAGAAATGTTTACAAATCTTTCATCATGCATCTTTCAGCCATGCTGTGGATCTTGAAGAGTCTGCGCTGCTTGGCTCTCTTTTCTAAGACTGGCCACCATGATGATACTCCGAACAGCAGGACCGGTCGTATGATTGCTGTAAAGATCCATCCAAATACGTTTGGAGTCAGTCCCCCTTTGAGCCCAATAAATAATTTTCAAAAACGCATAAAAGGCGACCCGTGCTTTACCAAGAAAATAAAAGCGAATAACTAAATAGTTTTTTGGGAACGAAATTCCGGATCTAGTCGAAATCGAAACAGGCCTTATTGATTCTTTTTGATTTGTCTTTTAATTCTTTTATTTGCCTATTTGAATTTTTAAACTGGTCAACAAATAAAATGTACAGCAGATTTTGTTGTATAAATTTTTTAAATATTCATCCATTTATAAACCTTAAAATAAACTATTTTCAAACTAACAAGTTTTAGCCGGCTCGGCTTGGGTTTTTGGTTTTAAAGTTCATTAAAAATAAACTTTCTGAGTGCTTTTTGAGGTCCAGTCTAATATACACATAGCCCATATACTTTTTTGTTGTCTAGCTTGTTTTTGTTCGTGGTCTGCGGTGTCTGTAGATTGAAGAATGCGTAGAACGGAAAACCAAAAAAAAAATGTTTGCCCCAATATTTGGGGAGAGGCGTCGTCGTCTGTGCTTAACTCAACAACCTGTCATTTTTTATGGCAAATCCAAAAGAGTTGGAAATGCTTTGAAATATCAAAAGAGCTTTTTTTGTTTTAATTGCTTATACTTTTTGTAAAGTCTTTTAGTATTGTAAATATGTTGCATACTTTTTGATGCTCTTAAGAAATATTTGAACATTAAATATGTAATTTAATTGACATCAAAAAATTAAGGCATTTACGGATTCAGTAAAGAATTTAACTCACTACATTTTAAGGCTGCGCTCACACCGTTCGAAGCATGAGACACGATAATCTAGTAGGCCTTCATGTTGTCTTGTTTTTAATGTCAAATGACAAGCTATTCATATTGACAACACAACAGTGTGAACGCAGCCCAAGTTATTTTACGAGTAACAGAAAAATGTAAAGATTTATTGTTCCTAAATTAAAAATTAAGTAAGAAATTAAAAAAAAAATGTTAAAAAGTGAAGAATTTGATGCGATGGAATATAGACCAATTTTTACTTCAATCTAAAGAAAGAAGCAAAATTTTGGCCACTCCTGCAAGCAGTGACTCGGTAGAGAAGGTCTTTTCACCAGCTGGAAACCTCATTTCAGAAAATAAGTCCGCTCTATCATCCAACGATGATATGATAAAAAAAAATTAAAACTAAATCAATTAATAATCAATAAATTTGAATTAAAACGATTTATTATACATTCATATTATATTTGTGTGATCGGAGGAGCCACTAGAATTTTATCTGTTTGAAGCTTAATCTGTTCGATCACAGACAGAGGGAATGCCAACGTCCTGGAAAACTTACTTAAACTATAATTGATTGTTCCTATTAGACTATTCACACTGAGCACATCTAACATAAAACATCTTACATCATATGTAAAAATAACTAATAACCTTTTACTGGGTCATGCTACTCAGAATATAATTAGCAAACAAGCGTGTGCGATGGTGCAGTGCGCTGAGATGCATTTCAATACGCAGACAATGCACAGCAACTCGACCACAATACAATACAGAACACATGCTTCACAACGGACTGTCAAGTACACACCAAAACAAATAAAAATGGAAAAAATCTTAAAAATATTTTACACTTCTGTAAAATATTTTGAGGAAAATTTGTTTTCTAAGGCTGAGTTCACATTGTTCGATGCATAAGGCATGATAATCTAGCAAGCCATCAGGCTGTATTGTTTTGAATGACAAATGACAAGCTATTCACACTAAAAACAAGACAAAATAAGGGCTTACTAGATGTCTCAAGCGTCGAACAGTGTGAACGCAGCCTTTGTTTTTTTTTTACAGAAGGCAGCTTAAATTATTCACACGCCTGTCAATAAAAATGTAAAAAAAAAAACAGATCCGAAGGCCTAGACGCTAGCGCTCTTTCTTTATAATTAATTATGATATTTTTATTTTTTATTATAATGTATTTAATAAATTTTATAAAATAAAAAAATAAAAAATGTCATAAATGCTTTTAACGAACCCTAAATAAAGCGGGATCTTAACATTTTTTTATTAAGATGCTACCTCCTCATATTCTCAGAGGGAGCCTAACCCACACCGTAAGCCACTGCTGATTTGTAAAAATTTATAAACCATAGCACAACCGCCAAATGATTTTTGACAAATTATATATGCAAATATCCCTTGTTATCTCAATTCAAAATTTCACCCCTAAATATTTGCAATTGCAGTCTGTAGATAACGTGGGTACATCTTTTCAGTGGCTAGTGCGCTTTACTTTCAATTTAAATGTTCTTTTAACCAGGCCTACTACGATTAAATCCACTTGAAAATATGACTTTGTTCTTGTTTTTCGATTCATAAGTCATATATAAATCCTTTTCAATTCTAATTTAATTTAAGTGTCAATCCAGCCCTGTTTTCTATATCTATTTTCGCCTGAATTTGATTATATACAAAATTCAGCCTCAGCACGTTTTTCCCCTACACAAATACCAAAACCAAATCGATAAACGCTTGATCGATAGCCAGAACAAATTTTGGCAGTTTTTTTTTGTTCTTTTTTTCGGTTCATTCGAAACGCGTGTAAACATTTGCCAAAATCAATATTTTTTTCGGGGGAGTGTAAAAATCAAATTGGACAATGAACACAACGACTAGCTGATAAACAATAATAATATTTTTAATTTTAGATTTTTCTGTGTGTTTGCTCTATTTGTTTATTTTACGATCGCTAAAGTGTGTATGGATAGTTGAAATTTTAATGACTTTTAATATTTATCGATATCTGGCACCAAAAACAGATGTCCGCTACCAAAAATAGTTGCATATTCAGTAGGAAAGTGGAGTGGAGGGGGAAACAGGGTGCTGCTGCTTACTTGGCGGACTTTTCCGAGCGTTTGTTGGTCTTGCGGCTTCTTTCATAGTGAGTTCGCGACTGCTTTGCACCTTTCATTTAAAACAATTTACAAGTCACTGTGTTGGAAATTGCACTGATTAATTGATTTGTATAATTTTCACATTTGGTTTTTTGTTTTTTTTTTTGTGTGACAAAACTGAAAAATTAGCTGACAAATATAATTTTCACCGCAACACAAACCGCACGATTCGACTCTGAACAGAAAACTGACAGTTAGGCGAGATCAGTTTTGGCAAAAAAAAAAAAAAAAGAAAAAGAAAAACAAACGACTAGAACAACAACAGGAGCAACAAACGAACGAACGCCAACGACTGGCATTGAATGCTGCCGCCAAGAGCAACAAGCTGTGTCTATGACGATGGCCTCACTAGTTCAATTTTTATTAATATTATAAAAGAACATACCAAACAACAAAAAAAGAACAAAAGTTTCATAAAGCGATATGCGGCGGCGCAAATCTGAAAGGCACTACAAATAACAACAAATCATCGTTCTCAATGAAAATGTACGCACGCTGTGCCGAGAATTCGTTTATAAGATTAACAACAAAATATCGCTCTTCACTCACTAGATTTGAAAACAAACGAATAGGAAATACTCTGATAATAAGTTCGATCCTTCCTCGAAAAATCCGATTACACATAAGATTGAGAGAAGCTTGGCCTAGCTTTTTGGCGCTGTAAAGCCAGATTTCTTAAGGGGATCTTCCACCTTTAAACAGGGTTTATGAGCATTTTTAAAAAAATTCTGGAGGGAAAACCATGGGAGCTTTATCAATTTGGTATTTTGTTTTGTGTTATTTATTAATTTAATAAAAAAGTAACAAAACAATATATTGCATTTCGAAGGCTGTTCAAAAGTTATCTGGCTGCCAATTGAGGTCACAAAAAAAAAAAAAGTTGTAAAGGTAAATGAGGTTATGATCAGAGTTGATGTAATTCTGGCCCGTACCTCAATCATATTTTTTTGGAAAAATTACCCTTTAAAAACAAATTTCGATTTTTCAATTTTTTTTGTAGTTTGAGTGTAAAAATTTCATCAATTCTGCGTTAATTGCAACATGACTGATCTAAATAGGTTCAGTAGAACTGGCGGAATCATGGCTCGAGAAAAACGCGTCTTAAAAAAAAAGGGTGTGAGTGGGGTTCCCAGACCCCAGATCCCTGATCCCCATCACTGATCCCACTGATCCCAGATCCCTGATCCTAGATCCGTAATCGCAAATCCCAGATTCCTGATCCCAGATCCCTGATCCAAGATTCCAGATCTCTGATCCCAGGATCCAGTTCCCTGAATCCCAGATCCCTGATATCAGATCCCTGATAAATCCCAGAACCCTGATAGATCCCAGATCTCTGATCCCAGGATCCAGTTTTCTGACCCCAGATCCCAGATCCCCGATCCTATATACAAGATCCCAGATCCCTGGTGCCTGATCCCAGATCCCAGATCCAGTTCCCTGATCCCTGATCCCAGATCCCTGATACCAGATCCCAGATCCCTGATGCCTGATCCCAAATCCGTGATCCCAAAACCCTGATCCCTGATAGATCCCAGATCCCTGATCCGAGATCCCAGATCCCAGTCCTTGCAAAGTTCTACAGGGTTGCCCATATTCGACGGACCCATGTTTTTTTAAAAAATCAAAGAAAAAATAAAAATTTGGCGGTTGGCAATCTTAATCATTTAATTTGTTCCAAGTAGATTTGTTTACATCAATTTTTGAATATGATATCTCTCAAATGGCCGCCTCTGGCGTTGATGGCGTATTGTGCCCTTTTTGCAGCATTTTCCATCGTTTTCGCCAACATTTCGGCCGGAATAGCGGCTAGTTCTTCACGAATGTTGTCCTTGAGCTCTTCTACGGTTCATGTTTAACGTAAACCATTTGACTTCAAATATCCCCACAAGAAGAAGTCAGGCGGCGTCAAATCGGGCGAACGCGGTGGCCAGTCCAAATCACCACTTTTCGACATCAAACGGCCCGGAAACAATTTCTACAGAAAATCGATTGTTATGCGACTTGTGTGCGGTGGAGCGCCGTCTTGTTGAAACCAGAACTGCCTCATACGCTTTCGACGAAATTTAATTGGCATCACAAAATTGGTCATCATGTCGCGATAACGCTCCTGGTTGTGGTAACAGCATGGCCATTTTCATTTTGGAAGAAAAACGGCCCAATGACCGTTATCGCACTAACGCCGCACCAAACTGTGACTTTTTCGTCATGAAGAGGCCCTGAATCTCCTGAGGATTTCAGTGCGTAAAGAGTGTTCTTCTTGACTATTTAAAAAACGTTGATGTTATTTTGTTCTTAAAGATGTTTCACATCAAAACTATTCCCTTAGGATAAGGTTCCATATTAAGCAAACTAAAAAACATCTTATTTTGTTCTTTGAACAATGCATTGGACTTGATGACAAAACAAATGGAACCATTTTCACAGAGCATGTCAAAAGAGATTGAACGTCAGCAGGAGAACTTTTCGTTTTTTTTTTTTTTTTGACGTAGCCAGCTAAAGCTTTGTCGATTTGGTTTTTCCTAACCAAATCCAACAATGTGAAGGTAAAATTTAATAATAATAATTTAAATCATAAGAAATGAATTACATAAAACTGTCTGCACAAATTAATTTTAGTAAGCAATTAATTTTCTTTGGATTTAAATTTATAATACAAATTAATCGAAGTGCTTACACAACCAATTATTCAACTAATTAAACTGAAATGATTTTTTTGTTGTTAACTTTATTAACTTGAAAATTTATTTCCGGTGTAAAAATTTAAATAAAATGGAAATTAATCAAGCCTTTAATCGCATTGAATGCTTGGTTTAGTTAATTTCCATTACAAAAAAAAAAAAAACGTAACAACAAAAATTAATTTATTTTAACAACAAGCGGCAGCAGATGACGTAAATTAACAACAACCGCATTTCCAATTAAATTAACAGCTTTTGTTAAATAAATTTGAAATGTAAAATCTTATAATCTATATATATATACGTAGGCAAATGTGTCATGGCACTGGCAATGACCAACTAGAAGCTTTTAAATAAATCTTGCAAAATTATAGATATAGAACTAGATTTGTCGTCAGTTCAACTAAAAATAGCCACACTTTGTATTTAATATGTAAGGTTCAGAGAGGGTGGCTATTATTTAAATAAATCAAATTTGTATTATTTAGCGGCCAATAAAAAAATTAGTAAAGTTTAGGCCAACCAATTAATATCAAACGAAGCAAAAATAAGTCTGACACTTTTTTTGGCCAACTTGTGCCAATTTAGTAAACTGGGCTAATCGTAGCTGTCATTCTTTGAAGCAATATCTATTGTTTATTTTGACATAAATTTGACGTGGACAGTTTAATCTTAAGTGCTAATATTTTAAATTTTTGTTTTGCGAATGGAATTTTGTGATGATTTTTTTGGGCAGTTAAACTTTAATTTTAAACTTCAATTAATTTTATTAATCATATATTTTTCTTTGCTAGCAGAGAAAAAAAAAGCCTTAATACGACTTTATTTACTCAAGCTCTCCTTTGACTGAGTGAATGGGACATAAACAAAATATGATAAAGCTACAACAACAACTCGCTCTACTTTTGTAAAAGGATCACAGCTGTTATGAAGTGTATTTGAAATTTTATAAACATAAAAAGACTGTTATTATAAACCAAGAAGCCCCATTCTGTCCCTCTTCCTCTACGCTTACCGTTAGGAGATTTCAAAATCAATGTGAAGTGAATTGTTCAAGTGTAAAAATTTTTCAACGCTTTAAAAATTAATTTTTTATTAAAAGTACAAAAAGAAGAGCTTCAATGTTTTATAAGAAGAATTAGTTTTAATGTAGCTCAAATTGTTTTTACATGCCTTTTAATGGTTAACAAAATTTTTTTTAAAAAATGAATGATGATGACAAAATTTTTTCGTGATAAAAATTTCCGCTTTAAATAATATTCTAGGCTCGATCTTAAGAACCCACACCATTCAAAAAGCAGTGATAGATTTCTGTTATTATCGGCGTCTACGGCCCTTTTAAGGTTAGGAATTTTTTCAAAAAATGACTGTATAGATGATGACAAAAAATGACTTTTCAAGTGTATAAAAATTATTTCCGGCTTTAAATAAATATTTCTTGGAACGTAGTCTTAAAGAACAGCTTCCAATGTTTCCAAAAAGCAGTGATAGATTTTTTGTAGCTCTATTATTGGCTGTTCTACGGCCCTTTTAAGGTTAGGAATTTTTCAAAAATGACTGATGATGATGACAAAAATGACTTTTCAAGTGTATAAAAATTATTTCCGGCTTTAAATAAATATTTCTTGGAACGTAGTCTTAAAGAACAGCTTCCAATGTTTCCAAAAAGCAGTGATAGATTTTTGTAGCTCTATTATTGGCTGTTCTACGGCCCTTTTAAGGTTAGGAATTTTTCAAAAATGACTGATGATGATGACAAAAATGACTTTTCAAGTGTATAAAAATTATTTCCGGCTTTAAATAAATATTTCTTGGAACGTAGTCTTAAAGAACAGCTTCCAATGTTTCCAAAAAGCAGTGATAGATTTTTGTAGCTCTATTATTGTCTTACATTAATAAAAGTAAAAGTTTTTTAAAAGTCGGAATATTTTTAGAATTTTTTTATTAGCGCCATCTATAGTTGATTATTAGCTGTTCTGCGCATGATCCTTTAGCTAACAACACCCTGATCCAAAGCTTTCTCTGAAAGCTTTCTCTCTTATACTGAACTCTCTATATTTTTTTAGACTTATTCTAAGAGTAACATACTTAATTAATATATTTCATTAGAATTACCTGCTATTTAGCTTATAGTGTGCATGACGTCTTCGTTCTCGGAGCATAGTCGTGCATTAGTTTTCCACATGTGAAAGAAAAACCAACAAAACATAACAAAAAAAAAACAAAACAAAAGACACATAAAGTACAAAACAAGAAACCAACATAAACAGTAAAGAAAAATTTGAATGAAACAATCAAATAAAAACAAAAGTGGAAAAATTATTTTTTTGTTTGAATTTGATTTTGTTTTTTTTTTTTTTTTCTTTTTGTTTACAAATAGTATGGCGAGCGTGTTTATTTAGACAAAACTAAAGTGTGTAAGCGCATTGGAAATTTTTGTGGAAAATCTAACATTTACATTAGATAAAGAAGGAAAAAGTTTTAGTTAAGGCCTAGTTTAATATCTTGATGTTCAATGACATGCTAGTCTTTATGGCTGGATGTATGCTACACACGCACCAAACAGCCTTCCCAGAAACCGGAATGTATTTTATTCAAAAGGGTGAAGGCATTATCTGGCGGGGCAATTGATTTATCGATTAAGTTGTCAAGTACACATTGTCATCCTTCATTAATACATATTTACATGTGTTACAATTCAACGCCGCTGACTGGGGCTCCTTCACCGTTTCAAGCCTCCTTCGTTCCACTGAAAGATTTTCTTTTCTCTCTTCTCGCTTTTGTGTAGCATTGAAAAAAAACACACACACACAGCTTGGTTGTATTGAAAAGGATTGTCTTATTCTTGATGATGTAACTGGCACAAGGAGGCCAAACAAAATTTGTGTAAAGGAATTATAAAATTTAAAAACTTTTTGTTAATTTGTTGAAAAAGCCCCAGAAAACCCTTCTTAACTGACAAAGTCATTTAAAATCGCTTTATTGGCTTATTGCTAATGCCAGTTTGAAATCTTTGTGAATATGCCCCAAAAATGTACATATTGTAGTAAGGCTAAGCGAAAGATGTGGGTTCCATTTCTATGCTCAGTTTCTGTGTTCGTCTGACTTATTCTTTAACTCACAGGCCAAACGGCTGAAGCTTAAGACCTGAAATGGCGTAGATGCTCACTACCAACGAAATAAGATGAACTCTAAAGTTTACACAGGCAAATAATTTGCCCAAATTTTATTGAAAATTTTGTTTAATTGTAATGGAAAAATCAGAATTATTTTTTAACGATATTTTAATGCTCGGTTAATAACAGTAGTTAAAGACTTTGATGTATTTAAATAGTTTATAAAGGTAATTGGGTGACTTTTATAACAAAACTCATTTGAATCAGTTTTTCAAGACTTTTATGAAAAAGTCAATGAACAACAGTTACTTTTGTTTTATCACTCAGAACATAAAAATTATTAAGGACTTTTATTTTATTACTCAGAAAATGATAGTTATCGAAACTCGGCAAATAAAACTTATTCGGAGACTTTTATTTTTTAATCACACTATAAAACAGGGCTTTAAGCCGGTCCGGAACCGAACCACAAAAAACCGGTTCGGTTCGGGGTTTTTGGGTTCCCAGAACCGGACCATGAACCGAACCTCTTACATTTTTGACCCCTCGAATCTAAAGCCGAACCGGACCTTTTTTTCCAAAAATACGGTTCGGTTCACAATAATAAGTAATTTTACACACGAAAAAAAATCGTAATAAGATTATTCAAAATTAAATCTTGAAGGGTCACTACGACTGTTTCTAAAGAAGAAAATAATGTCAATAATGGTATAGTTAAAGTTAAAATTGGCTGTTACAGCCCCCAATGGGGCCAAGCCGAGCTTCTCTCAATCTTTTGGCTCGTGAGTCTTTAAATTTTCGCTCAAGAGAAAGGGACCTACAGTTTAACGCCGAATCCGAACGTCAAAGTTTTTTGAGAAGCTTTTTTATAGCTACATTCTCCACAACTCCTTCAAAAATTCCAAATCATTTCGAAATGATCTATAAACGAAGACCTAAAAAACTTGGTTCACGTATAGATAAACTTCTCCAGGAAGAAAAAGTGCCTACACAGAAGAAAATCCCGAGATATTTCGACTAATATCAATCCCCATTAATGTCAAGTAAAAGAGGATTAACTTGTGTACGGATTTTCCAAATCTGAAATTTCTGTCATTATTCTGTTTTTTGCTCGGGTATGTTTGTTTTTAACTGGAAATAGGCTTTGTGCAACAACACACGGGATTGATAAGTAAATCAAGGTCCGAACCTAAACCTGGGTTTCCAAGGATCTAGGAACCGGTCCGCGAACCGATCCCAAAGAATCTTCACGGGTTTGAACCTCCGAGCCGAACCTCCTTCAAAATTTTTGAGGTTTGCAGCCTTGCTATAAAAGTCTTTTAATTTATTACAGCTTCAGCGGTTTCCGCTCTGAGTGAATGTTTCATTGGGGGTTCCTCATTATTACTTGGAATAAATAAAGAAGACTTTTATATTAAGACTTTAAAATAAAAGTCTCCGACAGACTTTAAAATAAAAGTCTCTGACAGACGAAGTCATAAAGCAAAGTTTCAAAGAACTGTTGTCTGTGGAGAAAAAAAAGTCCTCAATAACTGTTATTTGAAGCGTAATATTTAAAACTCTAAAAAATAATTCCTAAAGGTGGACTCTTATAATATTAGTTATAACTGTTACCATCCCTGGTTTTGATGCTTTAATCAAGGTTGAAAAAACTTTAAAAAAATGAATTTAAATGGTTGAATTTTTCCAAAATTTATCATGATAAGTGCCCTTTAAAGTATGCTATGCCCATGAATAGGATTTATTAAGGATCCTTTTTCTTTCATATTTGCCTTAATACTTATTTATTTTGTATAACTATACCTCTCTGCCAATATGAACAAATGCGCGGTTTAAACTATGAATGATGTTTCCATAACCGACTTGTTTAAATAGATAATTATTAAAGCAAATAAAGTTTGCATACTTTTATGGGCATTTATCATGATACATTTTGTGTGTATAAACGTAGTATTTGTGTCTTTAATATCCCATTCTCTATCTCAAAAGATCTTCTTCTCGCTATTTCAGTCACACAAGTAAGCTTAAAACTTTAATAAATCAACGCCCAGGCCAAACGGCTAAACTTAGTGAGCTGAAATATTAAGGGATCAAGAAGCGCAGTAAGAAAGATAGTATCATTTAGTAGTTGTTGAGTGAGTCGAGTGGGCGTCGACTAAACAGGAGGCCTGCGGCATATCTAATAAAATAAAGAACTAATAAACAACCTATCGTATTCACTAAGAAAAAAACAGCCTTTTGATATATATAAAATAAATAAATAAATAAAAAAAACTGGTAAACAGGTATGGATCCAGCTTTCACTAATTACTAAATAGAGAAGCACACAAATTTTCTAATAAGGAAAAAGCTTATCAAAAGCTTAAGTCTGAAGGCTCAATACCAAGCCAAGTGAGTCTACAAACTAATTGTGATATAGTTTGGCACAGCTTGGTATAAATAAAGCAGAAGTCTATCTAACTTGACAAATAAATCTTATATATTTATTGTCCAATTTGACCAATATTGTTCATATAACAATTTCTTTACAAAATGTCACAGCATACATTTATATTTCCTTATTAATATTGCCCACATATGTTCAGTATCCGCCAACACCTACATTTTTTGGCATAAACAAATCATATTTAAGCAGTTGTGGCTTTTATTTATAAATAAACTTACTCCGTATCGTAATAAGAACTCATAAATATTTACAAATATGCGATTTTTAATTGAAATGCGCTCTTGGAAAATAATTTATAATAAACCACAATTAACAAGCAGCAGCCGCACATAAAAAATGTTGATTTAATTTGAAGGTGGAGAAGAAAACACTTGCACGATGCGCGGTTTTTTTAAAAATATACGACGACACCCACACGACCTGCGTTGACAAAGATGCAGCAAGCACGGTACGACACGGCACGGCACGCAGGCGAATGGATACGTTGTGACCTGACGGGCACGCGACTGGGAACTGCAACCACTTCGCTTTAGTTTTTGAGTTGTATTCTGCGTTTTTGTGTTAAATATTTGCGTACACAAAATTTATTTGTTGATTTTTTCGAAATGTATGTTTGTGTGTGTGTGTAAGTTCTAGGCAAAGGAGGGCAGGGAGCACTGCATACGGCAAGCCAATAAACTGCCGAAATGTGCGTGAGCTCTTAAACCAAACTACAATACAGTCGGGGCCAGCTAGTTGGGGAAGTTAAACCATTTATTTTATAAATATTGTAAAAATAAAATTAAAATGTATTGGTTATTTCAAAACGCCTCGTGAAATTAAGCACGAATCTTTTTGGTACTTTTTAAAACCAATTTTGGATTTGTAGAGTTGGAAGCCATGATTCCCGGACTCCAGATTATCGGAATTGAAAACGGCAAATGGGGTTATGATCAGAATTGATGTAATTCTGGCGCGTACCTCAATCATATTTTTTATACTCTGTACCGAAGGTACAAAGAGTATATTGGGTTTGTGCAAATGTATGTAACAGCCAGAAGGAAGCATCCCCCCCCTCCGATAAAGTATATATATTCTTGATCAGCATCAACAGCCGAGTCGATATAGACATGTCCGTCTGTCCGTCTGTCCGTCCGTCTGTCCGTATGAACGCTGAGATCTCAGAGATGGTAAGAGATAGAGATTTGAGGTGTATGGAACATATATTTCTTATACTTGCAGGCAGATCAAGTTTAGTTTTTTATTTTGCCACGCCCCCTGCCTCCCCCCAAATCGGAAAAAAAACCGTATATCTTCTACAATTTTGTAGTTAGGTTGTTCGAACCTTCTAGACATATATTCTACTCATAATTTCTTATCGAGCCCCCATACATTGTTTTCCGATCAGATGAACGATAGTAGAGTTGCCACCCCCGCAATTTCAAAAACATCTCAAATATCCCGCAACTTTGGAGTTAGGTTGTTCGAAGCTTCTAGGCATATATTCTACTCATCATTACTCATCGAGCTCCCATACATCGTTTTCCGATCAGATGAGCGATAGTAGAGTTGCCACCCCCGCAATTTTAAAAACACCTCAAATATCCGGCAATTTTGGAGTTAGGTTGTTCGAACCTTCTAGGCATATATTCTACTCATCATTACCTATCGAGCCCTCATACATCGTTTTCCGATCAGATGAACGATAGTAGAGTTGCCACCCCCGCAATTTGAAAAACACCTCAAATATCCCGCAATTTTGGAGTTAAGTTGTTTGTAGCTTCTAGACATATATTCTACTCATCATTACTTATCGAGCCCCCATACATTGTTTTCCGATCAGATGAACGATAGTAGAGTTGCCACCCTTGCAATTTGAAAAACACCGCAAATATCCCGCAATTTTAGAGTTATGTGTTTCGAACCTTCTAGGCATATATTCTACTCATCAGTACTTATCGAACCGCAATACAGGTACAAACAGGTACAGAGTATATTACAGTCGGGCTTGACCGACTTTCTTACTTGTTTAAATTAAAATCAAAACAAAGTAATAAAAGTTATTACTTATTGTTTTGGTAGCAGCATCCCTATATAGCAGCCACCCTATATAAATTTTTTAATGACAAATATTTTTTTAGTTTTATTGAAATTGATTACTTAAGCCCTATTCCCAGATGACATACAAATTATTTTCGTCACAATGCTTCATATGAATAGAAACACTTTTGTAGAGCTTTGAAATCAGAATGCTTTTGAACAGCTGTCTAATTTATATGAAGCAAATACTACGTTTATGCTTATAGAAAATCATGCTTTTGCCCCTCAAAGTATGCAAACTTTATTTTCTTTAATTATTATTTTTTGAACGAGATTATTAAAAGTCAGTTATGGTCGGACCAGTCAAAGGCATACAAAAATAATAAGTAATAATAAATATTTTCCTTAATTATTTATATTCCATAAAATAGCATACTTTAAAGTTTTTGGAGAAAAATAGAAGATAACATCGGCTACAAAAAAACATAGTTTTTTGACCGACCGTTTATATGGCAGCTATATGCTATAGTCATCCGATTTTGATAAATTTTTCAGAATTATGTGAAAGCATATAAAACTAATATATACCAAGATTGGGGACACTACGATGGAAAAACAAAAAAAGTTTTTCTCACTAGAAGTAGTTTTTTGACCGACCGTTTATATGGCAGCCATATGCTATAGTTATCCGATTTTGATAAATTTTTCCAGAATTGTGTGAAAGTATATAAAACTAATAAATACCACGATTGGTGACGCTACGATGGAAAACAAAAAGTTTTTCTAACTAGAACTAGTTCTTAGACCGATCGTTCCTATGGCAGCTATATGATATAGTCATCCGATCCGGCCGGAGCCGACATATTAGTTGCGTGCAGTAAAAAGAAGACTCTGTGCAAAATTTCAGCTCGATAGCTTTAAAAGTGAGAGACTAGTTCGCGTAGAAACAGACAGACGGACAGACGGACGGACGGACAGACGGAATTGAACTCAGCTCTTCGTCCTGATCAAGAATATATATAGTTTATGTGGTCGGAAATGAATATTTCTATGCGTTACAAACTTCTGGGCAAAATTAATATACACTTTTCAAGTGTATAATAAAAAGTAATAATAAATATTTTCCTTAATTATTTATATTCATAAACATAGCATACTTTAAAGGGCAAAAATCATGATATTTTTTATTTGTGCATAAACGTAGTAATAGTGAGAGAAAAATTAAATTTAAGTCATCTAATATCAGAGTCCCCTGCTTAATATTCCCTGGTCCCTAAAACTCTGTCCACCACTGTCTACTTATGTATACATATCTATGCTCTTTTTCCTCGTCTCTGGCTAGACGACTCCCAAACACAGTGGGGGGGGGAGAGAGAGGGAGTGTGGGGTGAGACTACAAAAGTGAAGCCCATGTAACGAAAACATGCGTGAGCTAAGCGAAACAAGCAAACAAAATGCACAACCAAAGCAAACTCGCACAAATAAGCAAAACGCACAAGATTTTCTGTCGGATTTTTTTTTAGTATTTGCTTCTCTATGCCATCGCCTGTTGCAGTTTATGATTCTATTATGGGGGGCAGTGGGTCTCGTCTGGCTCGTAATAACAATTTTTTTTGCGCCTATTTTTCGGTTTTTTTGATGCCATAATTTATGTAAAAATCTTTTCGTAAATACACATAAAGTAAAAGTTTTTTTTGATGCTGACTGCACTGGCAGCAGCAGCAGTTAAAGTTTGTTTTTTAATGGCCAACATATGACATTTATAATTTGTTTAGTTTCGAATTACGACAAATGCAAACGGTTGGGTGTGGGAATGAGAGGGCAGTTTGATATGTCTGTGAGTTTTTGGAATAACAGTTTAGTAACTTTAAGTAAATTACCAGCTTCTTCTAAACTTTATTATGTAAAGAAAATGTTGCGGGGTACACTTGTACCCCACTACTTAGATTGCTATTTTTTGAAAACTAATCATCAGAATTATTTGAATTTCTATTTGCTTGACTTTTAACGGAATAATCTATTGAGCAGATTACCTGTGCACAGACTGGGCCATTCCAATTAAAATTGCCAACCTTTCATAAATAATATACATATTTTTAAAAGCATTCAATTACTTGGGCTAAATGTACTTGAAAATATTTTAAATTGATTTTTCCAACTGAGCTGGCCAATTTGCCAATGAATTTATTAGGTCTCTGCTTATGAAATCGGTAACCGAAATGGAAATATTTATTGTATTAAAATGGTAAATTGGCCTACACATTATACTAGCTTTTGGCTGTTTTTGTTGTTCCATATTCAATTATGATTAAAAACATATTCATCAATTTCCATTTAGTCTGTGCAATTAGCAGTGAATGAAATTAAAATGGGGAAATCGTTTGAAAATAATTTGCATTTCATTTTGCGCTCATAAAAAGCCGCATCGGCTCGTTGAACTTGCGATGGGTGAACAACAACAGCAAATCGTATGTTTTCTTTCCGATAATTAAATTGGTTTCGCTTCCGTTACCTTGATCATTGGGATCGGGGCCAGAAATCGCATTGATCTGGTTGTTGTTCCCCCTACTTCAATTAGCAAAAGCCAAATTGTGTGACGCATTGTTTGTATTTTGGAAATAATTTACAGGCAAAAGAAAAAATAAATGTAAATCTTATTCTTGACTAGGCTTTAAATAGCATTCAGTTCGCTCTCTCTCTCTCTCTCTCTCTCTCACCTCTTTAATTAGCTGCTTGACCCAGTATTTAGGTGTCTTTAAGTGTGCTTTGGGGAAATATTATAAATCAGCATAATAATACCCCACAACTAAATTAGCCGAAAATACGAGCAAATTAATATGAAATAAAAATGTCTGTGTGTGTGTGTGTGTGTGTGTGTGGGAAATATACTTTATTTTGAGAAATTATTCCAAGAATTTCTATCATTATTGAGATGGAGATTCGGTAGCACCAAATTTACTCCTGGAATTTTTAGCACCTGAAGAACTACATTTTATTTAGCCGAAGCTTGAATACGCTTGCTAGTTTAACAAATTGTTTGTGCCTTATTTTGATAATCATTTTTCTATTCCATAATTCAAATAATAAATGAATAAATAAAAAAAAAAATTTTAAATAATAATTCGAATGCTCGCGACTAAAGCGAAGAGTTCAGCTTGTACACCAAGCATAAAACGAAAATAAAAACTTGCTTCGCAGAGCTCACTTATCGACGTTGATCTCGATTACTCAGCTTTTTCTTTTTATCTGCATTCACCAATTGTTGCTCTCCCCAATCTGAGTACTCGTACACTTATCTTATTTTTGATTCTCTTTTTATCTGCATCAGTGTTGCCAATTTGTCCTTTTTCCGGGTAGATCTGTCCTTTTTATACTCTGTACCGAAGGTACAAAGAGTATATTGGGTTTGTGCAAATGTGTGTAACAGCCAGAAGGAAGCATCTCCGACCCTATAAAGTATATATATTCTTGATCAGCATCAACAGCCGAGTCGATATAGACATGTCCGTCTGTCCGTCTGTCCGTATGAACGCTGAGATCTCAGAGATGGTAAGAGATAGAGGTTTGAGGTGTACGGAACATATATTTCTTTTACTTGCAGGCAGATCAAGTTTAGTTTTTTTTTTGCCACGCCCCCTGCCTCCCCCGCAAATCGAAAAAAACCGTATATCTTCTACAATTTTGGAGTTAGGTTGTTCGAAGCTTCTAGGCATATATTCTACTCATCATTACTCATCGAGCTCCCATACATCGTTTTCCGATCAGATGAGCGATAGTAGAGTTGCCACCCCCGCAGTTTGAAAAACACCTCAAATATCCCGCATTTTTGGAGTTAGGTTGTTCGAACCTTTTAGACATATATTCTACCCATCATTACTTATCGAACCCCCATACATCGTTTTCCGATCAGATAAACGATAGTAGAGTTGCCACCCCCGCAATTGGAAAAACACCTCAAATATCCCGCATTTTTGGAGTTAGGTTGTTCGAACCTTTTAGACATATATTCTACCCATCATTACTTATCGAACCCCCATACATTGTTTTCCGATCAGATAAACGATAGTAGAGTTGCCACCCCCGCAATTTGAAAAACACCTCAAATATCCCGCATTTTTAGAGTTAGGTGTTTCGAACCTTCTATACATATATTCTACTCATCATTACTTATCGAACCCGAACATTGTTTTCCGATCAGATGAACGATAGTAGAGTTGCCACCCCCCGCAATTTAAAAAACACCTCAAATATCCCGCAATTTTGGAGTTAGGTTGTTCGAACCTTCCGGGCATATATTCTACTCATCATTACTTATCGAGCTCCCATACATCGTTTTCCGATCAGATGAACGATAGTTAGAGTTAGGTGTTTCGAACCTTCTAGGCATATATTCTACTCATCATTACTTATCGAACCGCAATACAGGTACAAACAGGTACAGAGTATATTACAGTCGGGCTTGACCGACTTTCTTACTTGTTGATTCTCTTTTTATCTGCATTCAACAATTGTTGATCTCCCCACTCTGAGTACTTGTACACTGAAAAAATTGGGTGCGGCCATAGTTATGCACCGCAGTTTATAGGCTTTGGGCACCTCTGTTTTATAGTGACACCTCCTGCAAATTTGCAGTTTTTCAGATCATTGAAGAGGTCTATTTTCTTAGAGTTAGTAAGTTAATTTTGTGTGAGTTAAAAAAAGGTCTTAAATCAATATTACATATTCCTTGATTTCGATTAGGCGTGCCCACAAAATGCTTAAGGCAGAGCAGACATCAATAAATATTCTGAAAATAATTTGTCAAACAACAACAACCACAAGAAAGAGATGGAAAAAATTGGTCCCAGACGAATGCCCGCCTTTGACTTGGTGTGAGCATCTACGATTTTGATAATGAGAAGACTCTACGATTTCCATCCAAAGATCATAAATAACTGAAAATAATATTGGTTTTTTCTATCTAGTATTTCGATAAGTTTGAATTTGTTAACCCACTTTTCCATTCCGTATTGCGCTTACACATACTTTTGTATAAAAAATTCTGGTAAAGAGGAATACCTTTCTCGTTAAGCTAAATAAACACGCTCGCTTAAACTCACGCTAACAAATTAAAACCAGCCACAACCAGGCAATATTTGTGCTAATGTTGGCCAGGTTTTAGTTTTTTTTTTTTTTGTAGAACATAGGTGCAACCTACTTGCTTTTGTGGGCGATGAGCTTTGCGTTGATTTCCGTTGATTGCCGTCGCTGTTGTCGTCGCCGTTGCCGCTGGCGCGTCCGCTAATTAAATTGTCATCCAAAGAAATGCCGTCGAGCCAATGCATGACATTATTTCACTTTTGTTGTCTGCCAGCAGATAAATCACAGAAATGATAATTTGGCGTCAAATCGGCTGACACTTCATTTTCATTTTTTTTTTTTTTTCTTTTTACACTTTCAGGGCATTGGCTGTTGACATTTCCAAGCAACAAGTATTGGGAAACGATAATTCTTTTGTGTCGTTTCTGTGTTTCTTTCTTTTCTCACTTTGGATTTGGTTTCAACAAACAAGCATACGCCCCGTGTGACATAATTAGCACATTGCACTTTAACACTGGATCAGGAAATAACATACGTATTCGGCTTAATTGTACGCATGGGGGAACCAATATTTCGATACTTAAGACTATTTGGAAATGGTTTTTAAATAAAAATTTGGAAAATTAATGTTCACTCGCGTTTCGTTAATCGATTTAATTGTAGACTTGTTTGTACTTGTTGTCGACGCCTGACGCTACTGAATGAGACTGAAGCGGACGCTGACACTGCCGCTGCCCGTCCAGGGACTGTGGCGCATTTTCCAATCGTTTCGCACATTATTTTGTTTCCATTGTGTTCGATATTTGTATTTTCTTGTACTTTTGTTGCTCCCTCACACACACACAAACATACATATGTATGCCTCAATTTATTGTACCTTCTTTTTGTTTTTTTTTTGTGTTTATTTTATACCGAAGCAGACAACCAATTGTCCGATTGTACTTTTCTTGGTGGAAATAGTTTCATTTGGTTCTGGCCAATTTCCCTATTAGACATGTCGGCACATAAACAGATCGAAATACGTTTAACATTAGATCGTTATACCTGAGATTGCGTACGTCTTAAATGTGAGCTCATGGTTGGCGCTGTGGGATTTGTTTATTGGCCATATAATTGGCAGCGATTGATATATACAATACTTTTTACGTGTCATTGAAAAAAACGCCTACAAAGACTTGCTGAAAATCTACTACAATTGTGCACAATTTCTTCTTCTAGAAAGGGAACCACTCTAGGGACGAAAGCTTCGACATTTTGGAAATCTATTTTTTTAAAAAAAGAAACTGATTTGGAATCGGTCGCGACGCCCATTCCTGCGAAGTAAGTAATTACTTAATTAATGTGACCATATTTTAAAAGAAATCACGACATAACTAGAATTTCGTGGTATTTTTCAGTTAACTGGGGTGTTGGTCACATTACTCCATTGTCATCGCAATCAATTCTTAGAAAAACTGTACTGTACTTTTTCATTTGCCTTTTTTTCGATATTTGTCACGTATAAAGCAAAATAACCATTTTTTTAAATTTCGTGCTAAGCACGGCCAAGCACGAACACTCGCAAAATGAAATAAAGGCACCCTGCACCCATCTTTAAGCCCTATACGGACCTGTGAGGTAAGTATTTATAATTTTTAAGGTCGAAAGAAAGTCTAATGTGACCAGATTTTAAAAAAATATTACGCCATTGCTTAAATTTCGTGGCATTTTTCAGTTAACTGGGTGTTGGTCACACAACTAAATTGTCATCGCAATAGATACGTATAGAAACTGTACTATACTTTTTCATTTTCCTTTATTTGCAATATTTTCAATTTTTTTCAATTTCGTGCTAAGCACGATGAAGCACGAACATACAGAAAATGAAATGCGCACTCCTCGCACATCTTTAAGCCCTATACGGACCTGTGAGGTAAGTATTTATAATTTTAAGGTCGAAAGAGAAATTCGTGTTGTATTTTAATTAACTGTGTTGACCAGACTTCTAAATACATACAAAACCATTGCTTGAATTTTGATGGTATTTTTCAATTAACTAAATGTTGTAACAGCCAAAGGCATCTCCGACCCTATAAACTACATATTGCAGCATCGCAACAGACCGAGTCATATAGACACTGTACTATACTTCTTTCATTTGCCTTTATTTGCATATATTTTTTTGCCGCGCCTCCCTCCCGCAAATTTTGAAAACACCTTCATTCTTCCACAATTTTGATTTTTTCGAACCTTCTACTTATATTCTACTCATCATATATCGTGCTAAGCATTCGATGACGATAGGCCCCACCAATTTGAAAAACACCGCAAATAGAAAAGCGCACTCCTCGCACTTCTTTAAGCCCTATACGGACCTGTGAGGTAAGTAATTTTAATGGTGGAACGTAAGTCTAATGTGACCAGATTTTAAGAGAAATTCGTGTTGTATTTTAATTAACTGGGGAGTTGGCCACAACTATAACAAAAAACATAACGAATACATAAAAAACTTTAAAGAAAAATGTTTGAACTTTTTAGATAGATATTCAATACACTACACTAGACAATATTGTTCCCATAAATTTGATATTTTTGAAGGCTTAAAAAAATAAATAAAATTAATGACCTAGTCAAAGTCAAAACACTTTCAAATGTCCATAAATCACTTAATAAGAACTCAAAAGTGCCGAAACGACTTGCATTCCACACACATAACAGACAAAATCTGTCAAATTAAATACTTGAGACATTTTCATAAAGAATATTCCATGTTGTGCTTTCGTTTTGAAGTTAATTGAAAATCATTTTATGTCTAAATTGCCTAATTGCTTTTTCGCCACATGTTTATTTATACAAGAGCATGTGTAATTAATTTTAAACACCTGACTAAACAACCAATACAAGTCATTGAATGATATATTCAATGCTATGCCATGATTTCTATTCCTTTTTTTTTTTTTTTGTTATGGGTAGACAAGGCCAGGGCAAATGCAAGTCAAACAATATAAATAAATAATTTTAAAATAAATCAATCTTTTTGTATTTAGTTATTTCGCACCACGGTGCCTCTTAATGGCTGTCTGTCAGCAAATCACTCTCACACTTCGGGCTAAAAACAATTTGTGTAATCCAAAACCAATTCAACTTAAAAATTGTTTGCTTGTAGTTGCTACAATTTGAAAATAATTTTTGTTAAAAAATTAAACAAGACACAAAACAGAGACTGCATGCGTCAATCTGTGGATTGCACTTTGTGTGGCACAAGTTTTGGCATTTACGAAAATTGATAAACGTTGCTGCTAAATATTTGTTTTGGCTCGGCATTCCGCTTATTTACATTTCAATCAGAAAACAATTTTCACTTCCGCATTGTCCGCGTCTCGATCGCGCCACACGCTGCGTATGAGCGATATTTGGTTCGTCTAGACGCGTCCGCTAACGTTGAAAGACCGACTTATTCTGCTGTTCCGCTGCATTCACAGTGAATGTGTATTGGCTACGCTTGCAAACAGCTGTCTTCCAGCCCATTCCCATTCACCCTCCGTCCGTATGTGTGTGTGTGCGTAGGCCGTAAGTGCTGCCAGACACAGAGGCAATTTCCCCCCCATGTTGGAAAATTAAAAGAATCAAAGGCAACAGCATAGGAGCAAAATTAAGTATTTAGTTGTAGTATCGTATCTAGACATGCATTCTGGGCTTGCATTTTTTTTTTTAGTTTAGACTGAGGGCAGGTCGGGAGGTCTAACGAAGGCAGACAATGAAGACGAGCGTGTGCCGAGCTAGGCTAGAGGTTGACTCACTGTAGAGTGGCTCAAAAAAGTATAAATATAATCAAATAAAATAAATTATTCAGGCTGCCCTAAAAGAACCAGTGTTTTATATGCATTTTATATATTTTTGTACCTGCATCTATGTATTCATTTGTCGCACTTAATGGGTCTTGTCAGTTCCGCATAACTTTAATTAATTCGAAGTTGACAAATGCCACAGAAATCTGAATTTTTTAAGGCCTCAGGAGATTTTCATTTCTTATATTAAATTCTAGTTTGGTTTGTTTCTATGATAATGTTATTTACAGGGTTCGTAAAATGCACAAAAACTATTTTCACCTAAAATAAAAAAATAATTATTTTCAGACATGAAAATAAAAAAATTGACATATGGAAAAAAAATTTTTTAACACGATTGTCTTTTACAGGCATGTCAATACTTTTAGCTGCCTTCTTGACGCCTGTAAAGAACAGTCGTTTCAGAAATGCGCGTGCAAGTTACACGAAAAAAACTATTTTTTTCATATGAAAAATTTTGTATTGTATATTTTACTTTGCGTTAATATCTTGCGTGTAAAAAAAATATCTTACGCTAGTTATTTTCCTTTTAAAATAATTATTTTTTTATTTCTTTTTTCGTTGTAGAAGTGCGATTCGTGAGTAAAAAACGAAAAACCAAATATTATAAAAGATACACCCCCCACCACAAATAACTTGAGTTCACTACTCTTGTCATTAATGGATTTAGAAATCAGCTTCAAACGGATGTAGTGTACACTGACTTTAGTAAAGCTTTTGATTCTGTTAATCATGAGCTATTATTGCATAAACTTGACCTTCTTGGTTTTCGTCCGATTTGGTTTCTTGGATATCGAACTATCTGAACTCGAGAACACAGAAAGTTTTATTTAGAAATTCTCTTTCCAAAACACTTACAGTAACTTCTGGGGTTCCACAGGGTAGTCACCTGGGTCCCCTACTTTACTTTGTTTATAAATGACCTTCCCTCCGATCTTAGCTCATTCTCGCATATGTATGTATAGCTTTGCCTTTCTTATAAAGAAGCAGACTCTTTCACTGACTCCAATCAGATCTGGAAGTTTTTCAGTCCTGGTGTAATGTAAATCTTCTGAACCTTAACTGTTCGAAGTGCATGTGTATGACATTTCATAGAACGGGAGCCTCATTTAGCTTCATACTCCCTGTAAAACACTTGCTTAAGTCGTATTTACGAAATGAACGACTTGGGTATTATTCTCGATCCTAAACTTAATTTTAACGAACATATTTGCAGAACAGCTAACAAAGCCATGAGTGTGCTTGGATTTATTAAGCTGTTGGTCCAAGGAGTTCAACGACCCCTACACAACCAAGACCCTTTACACCTCTCTTGTTCGTCCGATACTGGAATATGGTTCATTGTGTGGTGCCCTCAATATAAGAAGTATCAAGAGCGCCTAGAGTCTGTACAAAAGCAATTCCTACTGTTTGCTCTCCGTGGTCTTAATTGGGAACCTAATGTACGTCTTCCGTCCTATTCTAGTAGACTGCTTTTAATTAACCTTCCTTCTCTAAAAATCGAAGAACTATGCTGGGAGTAATTTTTGTTCACAAACTAATACACGGTGAAGTTGACTCTCCGGAGTTAATTAGTCAACTTATTCAACGTCCCTGTAGGGTTACAAGAAACTTTTTCCCTCTTTCTCTTCAACGTTGTACTTCTAATTACACTTTTTATGAACCATTTCGTGTTGTCTGCGCAGATTATAACAGTCTTTACCACCTCTTAGGACCTGAATGTTCTCTTTCCTTATTAAAAACTCGCACATTAATCCATTTAGCTCGAAACTAGAACTATTCGTATAATGAGCTTGTATAACCATTGTATACTATATTTTATTTTTTTTTTTTGTGTATTTGTAAAATATATGTGTTAATCATTTAGTTTTTCAAGCGTAATAATTACTTTTTTTTGGAACCAAAAAATTTTAATTTCTCAAATATTTTTCATTGAAGTATCCAAACTCCTGAACCCATAGAAAAATAATGTGTCTTGCGACTTTTGGAAATATTAAAAACCTTTTAATCGTGCCTGGCTCAACGCCCCTAACTATTTCAACTTGAGATATGACTTTCAGTGTGTAGGTGAGTACCTCAAAAAAATTTTTAAAAAAGGTATCTCAAAAAAAAATCATTAAAAAAAATTTTGAAACTTGAAGTTTAAGTTCTGCATTCCAACATCGAGTAAAAGCACAGCAGATAAGAGCCCCAACTACATAATACCATGTACCTTTGATATTGAGTGTTTTTATACAAATACACTGAGAAAAATACCGTTTTAAATATACAAAAAACTGTGTTTTTCGTTCTCAATTCTTAGTAAGAAAGGCAGAGATTAAAACCAGGGACTTCTGTATGTTTTTATGTATAACAGGCATCTAAGATACGCGAATTAAATCTGAAACAAACTTGATTTGCGTATGGTATACACCTACTTACATGCAAAAGCACGAGGCTCTTACTCTAATAGTATGTGAGAAGGAAATGACTTTTCGATTCGCCTGTTAAAGCTAAAGCCGGGTATCCAGCACTGCGAAAACAAAAAATTCCTGGCATACTTCATATAAAAAAAACTGTGCCAGGAATTTTTTGTTTACCTTTTCCTGTCATTAGTATCCAGCAACATGAACGAAATCCACAGTTTGTTATCGATAGTTGGCCTATCGTTTGCGTGTGTGGATGCTAAAAATTCTGACACACAACACAGGAATATATTTTCTACAATTATTTTTGACGTGATGGGCGAAAAGATGGAGGCAAATGCTGGGTGCAAAACAATAAAAATGTATTGAGGAATTCCAACGCTGGAGAGCAAACATTGGAGAATGCTTATAACGTTATCTTATATAAAATAATTTGATATTTTATTATTGCTGCACACCAGCAAATTCATCTTGCCAAGATACTTGGCTTTACAGTTGACAAAGTTCTTAGTATTATTTTGAATATATTAGGGGTATTCCTGTGAGGTATACGACCACGAATGGCATTAATTGGCTATCACTAGAGGGCCGGGTATTTTTGGGCTTCGTCGTTTTGTGGTTTGGCCCAGGCCCGTAATAAGCCCGGATCGATTTTTCAAAGATTGGCCTGGGCCTGGGCACAAAAAGACCATTACCCGGCCCGTGCCCACACATCTACATACTTCCTACTTTGGATATTATCTAGAGCCTGACGGCTTTCTAGGGTTTTTTTTTAAGCGAAGAGGCCATACCTGTCTACGGTTTCTGATGCTACATCCTCCTACAAGGGCTGCACATATGTGGGATCCAGTCGCTCGGCCGAATTTATCATTTCGTTCATAATTTTTATTTGAATTTAAAGCGCCTTACAAAACACAACAGATTAATAAGTGTGACCTTGCACCGTTTAGGCCTTTTTACCTTTCTTGGTTTTTTTTTACCGTTTTTGGTCACACTGTTTTAGTTGAGTTCCACACACTTTTAATAAATAGCAAATTCCTAACAGGAATTTTCCGCAGTGGTGGATACTAGCTTTAAACAAGAATATATATTTCTTTTAAGGTCTCAAATGTTTTTTTCTGCCTATAACATACATTTGCACGATTTTATGATTTTCAAATCTAAGAAAATGAATATTGCCTACTTTTAGGCCGCTTTTAAAATATATGCTTGTGTCTATAACGACCCGAAGAGTAGTCATTGTCCCGCCCTGATTAGATGAATATTTAGGATTTTGGATCAACCTTTTATGCTCAAACTTTCGGTGACATCTAAGCTAGAGATCCCAGTTCTACCTAAGTTTATTCTGTCCACAAAATGCTTCAGTATTTAGGACCCCCCTCAAAATAAATAGTTGTGGCATAGGAGAGTGCCATTAACTATTTAAAAATGTTGTTAATTAAACTTTACCATCCCCTTTCCGTTAGCAAAATTTTTATGATCATTACAATAAATTTTTTTAATCAAAATATTGTGAAAAGCTTGAAGTTTCCACAGACAAAAATATTATATAGTTAAATTTGGATGGTTTACCAGTTATCCATACCAGTGGGCGCAGCGACAGCGACGTCAGCACACCGTCCAATATCAATTCATGGATTTTATTGAAGATTTCTAGCGAAACGAACTCCTAATCTAATGGAGTCACTTGTACTACGAAATTCAGTAAACCACTAAAATTTATGGTGCAAAGTACCCATAGTCTTTCTAGACACGAAATTCACTTTTCCTGATTTCGTTGAAATTTACAAACACAAATGATGCAGCTTGCTGAAACTAAACCTTCATATCACGGTCCACCCTAATTCTCTTACGTTAAACGAATAAGCATCTCAGAGTGTGCATATTTATGGTTGTGTGTGTGTGTTTGCTTATGTCAAAGCTGAATGGAAATAAGTAAAAAAAAATAAAAATAAAATATGTAAGAGTCTTATTTGCTACGCCGAGATAAAAAAAAATGCATTGTTTCATGGCAAGAAAAGAAATAATGAAAATACTTTTTCCCACAAGAACAAAACTAAGAAATATTAAAAGGGTGACAAATGATGTAACGGTAATTTCAATTAGGGTTGTCAGCTCGTTGGGAAATTCAAATGAAATGTAATAAAGTAGTCATAACTTTGCGTCGCCTTCCAATTAACATATTAAGAGGAAGGAATGACAACCTAAAGTCTATACAACAGACAGTTGAAAGTGAAATAAATTCTAGCATTTGAAAGCTTTAAAAGTGTCGACAGTTTTGGGGGAAGGCATTAAAATGCATTTATTTGAATTTCTTGTTGATATCGAAGAGCAGACAAACAAATAATAGAACAGACAAACGGCACGCCCACTGGCAGTATTTATTGTGCTAACCTTTGACGTTGCAGGAGGAGGAGGAGGAGTAGGAGGCCGATTGGGGATTTTCCGTGTGTACTTTTGATTATTTATGGCATTACGTATACGCAGCGTGTGCACTAAGCAGAAAATGCAATTCAATTCTCTCTCTCTGCTTGACCAAAGGGTTCTTATTTCACCCAAAACTTTAATTTCAAGTGTGTTTTTCAGTTTTGGTTTTTGTTTGGCTTCCAAAAAAGCAACAGCATTGAGTTATTAGTTTCTTTTACCTGTTGGCACTTGCCCCCCCCTGCGTCCCTGGGCCACAGAAAGGATTCGATGGTAAATGTAATAAAAATGAAAAGCATTTTACGAATGGCAACAAGTGCACTCATTCAACTGGCCCTGCGTGTCCTGGCTGAAAGTTGGAAAATTACCTTTGAGTTTCAAGTGAATTGAATGGGATTATGGCAGAAAAAAGGGCTTGGCACAGTTTTTGATTATATTTGATTGGTAAGGATTAAAAACAAAACTGTGAAGACTGTTGAAAAAAGTATTGAGTATTACAATTTGTTGGAACATTTATGGGTACTTATGGTTGGTATACAAATAAAAAGTTTGAGGATATATTTTTTCTATTTAAGAAAGAGATGGGAGCGGGCACGATTTTCGTGGCACGATTCAAACAAAAATGGTAAATGAAACATAAAATCCATAAATAAATAAATATTAGTTGATTCAGGAATCGACTGCGAAATAAATTTACTATATCATGTATGCGTAGGCAACCAAAAATGTGCATTACCTTTAACGACAAAACTCAGCTTACTTTACACCACTTACAAAAACAAGCAGTCGTTATTATTCTACCTACTTTTAATATATAACAAGTAAGAGCGCTGCAGTCGAGTGCTCCAACTTGATTTTGTGTGTTATCATACGAATCTACCTCTTATAGTTTCTGAAATCATCGAGTTTATTTAGACAGACAAACAAGGCTATATCGACTCGACAATTGATGCTGATCAAGAATATATATGTACTTTACAAGATTGCTTCTGTCTGTTACATACTTTTGCACAACTTCCTGATCATCTTTTTACCCACGTTCGTAAAATATACAAACAATTATTTTTTTAACCCATGATTAATAACAACAAGTACAAAACCTTGTTTTTTTATGGGTCTTAATAACACTAGTTTAACAAAAAAAAAAAATAAAGTCCCATTGAAGCTGTTATTTTTTATGATGTACTTTGGAATGCTGAGCTCAGAAATTAAATTCAAAATTTTTGTATGGATACGTTTTTGAGTTAGATTTTTTTCAGTTTTTTTGGTAGGTACCCTTACATTTTATGACATATCTCGAGATAGAAACTTTAGATGTCGTCAACAAGGTATTAATCTAAAGGGTATGCAATTTTCAATAATCTAGTTGAAGATCATTTTCCAATCGGTTTAGTAGTTAAAATGCTACAAGCAAAAATATTTCGAAAAATCGATTTTTTTTCTCAAAAAACGTGCAAATTTTGTTTTCCTAAAATCTGTAAAAGGTTGAAACTGATAAAAATAAATTGTTTTTTTCTTTTGATCTTACGAATAGCACTTCTATGAAGAAAATAAGGCATTGGTAAAGAATATCTATGGATAAATAAAGGAGCTGTGAGCAATTGAGTACAAGTACTAACAGTCAAATTTAATTGTTTTATGTATTTATTCGAAAATATTTTTATTTTTTTTCTTCGTTTTTGGCCTTGCTCTAATTTTTTTTTTCTGTGATTCGGCTTCTATTGGATCTCTCACATTGAGCAAAAAGCAAAGTTTTTTTTAACACACGTAAAATAGTCAAATTTGACCCCTAGTTGTTTCCACACAATTGCTTACAACTTCGCTATTTATCCACAGAATTTCGTCAACAACTCCTTATTTTCTTCGTAATATGGCAATTTGTAAGAATAAAAGAAAAAAAATTTTTTTGATTTTTATTTTCAACCATTTACAGATTTTAGAAAATCAAATTTTTTCACGTTTTGAGAAAAAATCAATTTTTTGAAATTCTTTTGTTCTTGTTCTTTGTTCTTCGACTAGATTATTGGGAATTGCATAACCTTTTAATTAACTCGTGTTTGACTTCATCTAAAGTTTTTAACTCGAGATATGGCTAAAAAAAGGTATGGGTACCTACCGAAAACTAAAAAAAATTTAACTCAAAAACGTATCCATTCAAAAATATTTTTAAATTCATTTTTGAGTTCAGCATTCCAAAATACATCATTAAAAAATAATGGTCAATGGGTCTTTTCGCTGTAAACTAGTAATTAGAGCTGCCTTTTTAAAAAGGAATAGCGAAAATAAATTCACAAAAATATTTTACAGCGTGTAAAATATATTTTATATTATATTATTTTATATAAATTTTACCTCCCTAGACCTCTAATACAAATGAAATAAAATTAATTAAAAAATATTTTACACGCCTGTAAAAAATAAATTTTTTATTGTTCTCACAAAAAACAGCTGAAATTATTCATTAAAAATGCTTCTGTAAGTAACAAGCCAAAAATTTATTTTTGCCTCATGAAAAAAATGTTTATTTACACATCTGAAAAAAAATTTTTTTTGTATTATAATATTTTGTGTAGTTAATTTACCTGTCAGGAAAAATGGGAGGTTTTTACCAAAAACAGCTCAAATGCTTGAGCTTGTCACAAGCATAAAATAAATTTTTACCTTATAAAAAAATGTTTATTTCCATATCTGTAATTTTTTTTTTTACAAATTGTAATATACTTTGTGTTAGTAATTCGCCTGTCAAGAAAAAAGTGTGGTTTTTACCTATTTTTAATGGGTATAAAAATAATCAACTGCCTTATACCCCAATATAATAAAAAAATTTAAATTAAACCAAGAATTGGGTTGATTTACAAATTTCAAAGTTTTTAAGGCCTTTGTCGTAACACATTGACGAAATGGCATTGAACATTGAATTATACACATGGTAATCTTGAAGAAAGCAAGGATCAGTTCAATAGAGGGTTAAAAGTACAGAAAGTTCAGCGAAAAAACGAGAATTTTTTTTAAATGGATAAGAGAATAATGAAATGGATTCTACACCAAAAAACAGTTTGCCCATAGAGAAAAGTCCTTTCGATCCATGATCAGTAGGCTTTGCCTTTCCGTGCAATCCATACCTTAAAAAGTTGGGAACTGAAAAGTAATAATTTGCTTAAGGTATTGAGGGCAGGTCAAAATCATGATTTTTTATTTGTGCTTAATTGTAGTATAAATAACTCAATATTCTTTGTTAATATCTTCCGTTGATTTGGTGTCAAGTAGTTATTATTTATGGTATTTATTTTTATGAATATTTGATTGACTTGCTCAACCTTAAACACTGACACAATATTTGCCAGCAATAACTTGAAAAAAAAAACCAATTAATCATTAATTGTTATTGCCATTTAAATTTAACGCATCATTAACAAGAAGAAGCAGCAGCAGCAGCAACAGACAAGAGCATGAAAAGCTTTGTCCTGCCTGCGCCCCCGCTTCATCACACAATTATGGTAAACAAAGCTTTTGGCAGCTTTCGAAAGAGAAATTTAAGAGAAACCTTATGTTGGTGAAACATTTAGAAATAGAACTCTCTTGAATTGTTGCCTACTTTTGGGCGTAATTTTTGAAGACAATTGGCCAAATTTAATTACCAACACCAAATGGCAAAAAGTAAAAATAAATAGCATACTTTTTGGGGCACAATTAGTTTTTACTTAGTTTTTTGGATCAATTTGCCCCACTCACCACCACATGTTACTCTCGCCTTAGCGTCTCAGCATTTTGCTGAAATATTTACCAGTTGTAGCTGACAAGTGTCTTGAATAATTTACGACTTACGGCCACTTTCAACTCCAGCAGCTGCCATTCTGCATTTATTTTAATTTGTTTAGGGACCCCCTGGATAAACTCTTGCCCTCTCAATTGAAAATGTTGTCAGCAATATTATTATTATTATTATTATTATTTTTCTGTTGTTGGGGCTGTGCACTCGTGCGTGCATTTTCTGCACCCTTTTTACTTAAAAGACGATTGCTTCTGCCCTGGCAGTGGCCATTGTTATTTTTGTAAAGAGGGGGCCAAAGGACCAACAAGTGGCAAATGACAATTGAATACGGCAATCAAAAACAAATCGAAATCGCTGATATTGCGATTGAGAAAATGAAGGGTCCGCACACACTCATATTAAATAAAAAGTCTAAGAAATCAGTGCACTTAAGTAAAGACAACACAGCTAGTAGCTGCCAGTGGCAGCTTTTACTTCTCTCTCTCTCTCATTCTTTTCTGTTTAAATGTAAGTAAGTATACGTGCTAAGTTTTCATTTCATTAGGAAGAATGCTGTTAATTGCAAAACAAGATACGTTTAATGGCTTTTAGCAAAGGATTGACAAGTTGGCTGACCAAATGAAGGGCTCATTTGTAAGCTTTCAAGCAACCACCTGGGCATACGATCAGAAATGAAGTGTCAAGGGCATGAAAAAAAGCTTGAATGTAATGATCCAAAGGAAGAACCCGTTGTAGGTGAAATCAAAGTCCTATCAGCCTCATTTCCTAGATGTTTAAAATCTGCGAGAGGTATCAGCTGTCTCTTTTCCTGGCAGTGGATGAGGTGTGCGGATACCTCCATTTCTGTTTAGTTTTAGAAGCACTTCCATCATATATCCCCAACCTTGCACATTCAGATAATCATTTGTTTTGATCTCTTCAAAGTTCTTTAATATTTGCAACAATCTTGATCTGAATCCACACTGAAAAAATGGTATTTCCAGCTCTTATAATCAATATAATTGTTTAATTTTAATCTCTTATTTATTTAGGGGATTCACGACAACTTGCTTATAAGATAACCTGCTGAAAACTAAATTTCACTTCGTGAAGACCCTTTTTGTGCCTTATGTGGTTATCTTGACAACAATCAGGCCGGCATGTCTTTAACTGTCAAAATTAATTTAAAAAAATAATAAAATGCCGAGAAAGAGCTTACAGCAAAAATATTAGATTTTAAAATTGATTCCGCTTTACAGGGAAATTGAATTTTGGAAGGTATGAATAAATATAACAAATTAAAGGTGAAATGGTTTGTTTAACTTCTGAAAAAATTGCGGTACGGAATTTGATGAAATTGACAACGTTATGGATGAGCTGTTCGAGGATGCAACGGCGATAGCTTGTCAGTCGGGGCCATGAGATGCATGTACCGAAATCTTTTGAATGGAGAACTAACGTTTCTTGCCCTTTTTGACGACGGACGATTCCAAGCAATGCTGCGCGTTAGCAAAATTCAGTTTTTGAGCATCTTAAAGTTGATTCAAAATTGTTTTTAATGTAGTAACCCAGGTTGTAGTTTCCAGTGGTTGCAACTCGCCATTGTGTTGTTTCGATTGGGCTCTTTGGAGAAAGTTGTTCAACGCAAAAGTTGGGAACCGTATTTGGAGTTGGAGATGGTGGAACTCTTTTTAAAATTACTAAAAGAGTTTTTAAGGCCATATTCCAGGCATGTCGCAAATAATATATTGGCCCGATGCTGCCGATCGGGAGGACATTGTGTCACGGACATTTCATGAATTGCCTCACTGCATCGGATACATCGATGGAACCGAAATAAAGCTTGCTGAAAAACCAAGTGTACAGCATGACGTCTACTTTTCGCGCAAGAAAGTGTACTCCATCAAGCTGCAGGTTATTTGTGATCGGGATCTTCGTATAAGGCACGCTGTGGTAGGCAACCCTGGGGAGTTACCACGATGCAAAAATTTATAAAAACTGCAATATTGGGAAACACATAGCTCGCTTTTAAGCGAAGGCCAATGGAGTGCGGGTGACTCTGCGTACCCACTCTCAAATTTCATGATAACGCCATACCGGAGCAATTCAAGAATCATGACAGCAGAGAAACGTGGTCTTTCAACAATCGCCACAGTCAAATCGGGTCCTCATCGAAAACTGTTTTGGCATACTAAAAGAAAAGTTCTGCAGCTTAAAGAAATGCGAGTACGCATCAAAGACAAAAAACAGCCAGGATTTTTTTGCGAATGGGTCCTCGTGTGTTGCACTTGCACAATATCTTGCTTGAAGTCAAAGGAGCATACGAACCAAATACCGAAGAATATGAATTAGATGTTGTTCAAGAAGTAACGGAGTTCATAGATTCAAATCGGAGTGAACGCAAAAGACAGGCTATATATGAGTTAATCTTTGAATAAAAATGTATTTTAATTCATTTTTAATATTTCAGTTTTATTTCGAATAAACAAGAATTATTTATTTTATATTTCATTTCTATTTTATATTTTTGAATACGCTCCTCTCTCTCTTTCAAATTTTTTTAATTTGAACCTATTTTTTTCTTTTGTCTCTTAACATCATGTTGCGCTCTTCCATGCCTTTAGCCCACCAAATTTAGCTTGTTCAAACGAAGCTGCTCCTCTCGAAATGCGACACGTTTTTGTTCTACGTCTGCCAATTTGTCTATTAGTCCACTGGCGCTGTTCGTAACTTTGCTAGCAAACAATCTGGCTCCTGTAAACTGTCCCCAGTTTCGGGTGCTTCTAATACGGATCCGAGTCTGTGAATGTTTCCTCATTAATGGTCACTACCTGACATCTTCAAAATTAAGCGTTTCTGCACAGAAGTCTCCAGGTCTTTGTCTTTTATAAATATGTCTTCCAGCTGGTCATAAAATAAGCAACATCTTTGCAATTTTGTCTGTAAACTCAAGAAAATTAAATTTGAATGTTTTAATATTTCAAATGTTAAATTGTTTTTTTAATTTTACCCTGTATTTAATTTAAATTTAAATAATTTAGTAAGACATGCAATAAAAAAGGCAATTAATTGTAATTGGTTATTCCAAAACGGTTTAATTTAAATATTTAGTAAGTCATGAATAAAAGGCATTGTAATTCAATTACAATCACCTCCTCATTAAGAAAGTAATTTTTTTTCTGAGTGTATTTTCCCTTGTTAATAACATAAATTTCTGTTAAGTACACCATTTCTTATTAAAATTGTTGTGCCTTTTAATCCAAAGGTTTTGCTTCTCTTATTGACATTTGAAATCAATTCCCGGAGCAATTTCATAAACATTTGCCATTCGGGATATTAAATTTTGCTTGTTAAGTGGGTGGAAATAGAGCAGCATCAGCTGGTATCTTACATTCTAGCAAAAGCCGCGCATAAATCTTCAATAAATCTTGAATACATATTTCGATGCTTGCTTCCTGCTGCTACACAAGAAATATTACATGAAAAGTATCGCTCAATCGTAAGATAACGTTCACCCCCCAACCCCTTTTTAGACAACACGACAACACCTGGACATTTCGCTGTAGCATGTTTTCTTTTATTACGATATAATATTTTATTGTATACCTTTTGGATATTTGAATATTTGGCCAAATCCAACCCTTTTTTTTTTTTTTTTTTTTTTTTTGGTCTACAAAATGTGTAAATTTGCCTGAGCCGTTTGTTGTGTTTTGTCATTGAAATTGCTCAGTTGACTGGGTAGGGATTTGAGCTTGGTGGCTGGCAGTTGAAGTGAAGGGAATGGATTGTGGGCTATTTGTGCATTTGACAAAGGTAATAAAAAAGGCCTTTGGCTTTTGGAACGACGACGACGACGACTGCAAAGCTTGCTTGTTGATGTTTGTGTTTACTGAGCCTCGGGCGATGAAATGTATTTTTTTGTTTTTGTTTTTGTCTTTTTTTTTTCGGGGTTGAGCGAACATGCTCTTTAACCTTTTATGTTTAATGTTGTAGAAGTTTATTTGTATATAATTAAATCGAAATTAAAAGCCCCAAGTATTAAGGTTAAAAATGTGAAGTACTTCTTTAATATGAGGAATGCAAATTGGCCATGAAGCAAACCGAATCACTTACACAAAAAACAGCTAAAGGAAACGGTTCAGTGTGCAGATAATAAAGACGTGAATGAAGTTAAACTAAATAAAAACTATTCACTTAAAATTTTCCTTTCAAAACTATATCTATATGAACATACCAGTATGCTTTCTTTTGTCTGAACTTTTTTGTTTAAAAATTTGAAATAATATTGGGTGTGCAAATCAATTTTTAAACTTTATTCTGAGAAAATGGTGAAATTAATTTTACTCAACTTTTTCCTCTCTCTCTCTTTCCACAGCTGACTCTGACTGTGATGGTTGTGTCAGCGTTGCAATGAGAAGGTCATGGGGGTCTTCAATTGGAATCATGCTTATAACTTGACTATCGTTCATCTGATCGGAAAACGGTGTATGGTGGATCGGTTAGATATGATGATTTAAATATTAGTCTAAAAGGTTTGAACAATCTATCTCCAAAATTGTGGGATATAGAAGTTTTTTTGTTAAATTGCGGGGGTGACAACTCTACTATCGTTCATCTGATCGGAAAACGGTGTATGGTGGATCGATGCGTTATAATGATTAAATTATTTGTCTAGAAGGTTCAAACAATCTATCTCCAAAATTGTGGGAGATAGAGGTTTTTTTTAAATTGCGGGGGTGACAACTCTACTATCGTTCATCTGATCGGAAAAGAGGTATGGTGGATCGATACGTTATGAAGATTAAATTATTTGTCTAGAAGGTTCAACAATCTCCAAAATTGTGGGAGAAAGAGGTTTTTTGTTAAATTGCGGGGTGCAACCTCTACTATCGACCCACCGGATCGGAGGTAAAATTTGTCCAGGGCGAGGGGGGGAGTTCATTTGATCCGAAAACGGTGTATGGTAGATCAATACGTTATGAGGATTAAATTATTTGTCTAGAAGGTTCAAACAATCTATCTCAAAAATTGTGGGAGATATGAGGTTTTTTTCAAATTGCCGGGGTGGCAACTCTACTATCGTTCATCTGATCGGAAAACGGTGTATGGTGGATCGATACGTTATGATTTTTAAATTATTTGTCTAGAAGATTCGAACAATCTATCTCAAAAATTGTGGGAGATATGAGGTTTTTTCAAATTGCCGGGGTGGCAACTCTACTATCGTTCATCTGATCGGAAAACGGTGTATGGTGGATCGATACGTTATGATGATTAAATTATTTGTCTAGAAGGTTCGAACAATCTATCTCCAAAATTGTGGGATATAGAAGTTTTTGTTAAATTGCGGGGGTGGCAACTCTACTATCGTGCATCTGATCGAAAAATTATGTACGGTGGTTCGATAAGTAATGATGAGTAGAATAAATCTCTAGAAGGTACGAACAATCTATTTTATATTTTAGAAACCCTTTTTATACCCTAAACCCATAAAAATGGGTAAAATGTTGATCAAAGGTATTTAACAGACCAAAGAAAACATTTGGGACCCTATAAAGTATATGGGCATTTCCACCAAAGGTCCACCGGGACCAAAAATTTTAAAGTTTTTCAAAACCCCTTGCTTTATGATATTTTCATAGGGAAAACAGTCAAATTGTACTAATATAAACTAATTTTACATTTATTTATAACCCACTTCGAGATATTCAAAGCAAAGTCGCGCAAGCTCAACTATTCTCAGATATATGATATATCCCCTGCACTTTTTGTTTTGATAATTGTTCTTTAATGTCTTTCTTTATGCATTGACTTTTGCAATCTTAAATCTACAGGATACAAAGAGTCAAATAAAAATGCAAAAGAGACTATGCGATTGGTAAATAACGTAATTTTTTTGATTTGCATCATCGCATTTTTTCGATGTCCCGTGCGACATTGAAAAACAACATTTGTTATCTGTGCGTCAAAAGTACATGTGGAAGGCTTATCCAATATTGAGTACAAATAGTGATTTTTAATACAATTCAAATAAAAAAGAATCATGCTGAAAAATGAGAATATTTGTGATCTGGGTGCTTATATAAAGTTGGTCCCGTGCGACATCGTCAGTGTGAAATTCAAAATTTTTTCTTACATGAATGATTTTTTTTTTTTGTAAATCATAGTTTTTATTTTTTATATCTAAATGAGCAAAAACGGCGGCGAAAAAAAAATTTAGAGAGCTTAAGAAAGAAAAAAGTTAAAGTACGATCCAATATTTTAAATTTTTTTTGTTTTTTGTTATTATGCGAAAATGAATACATTGAAATCTTTTGTTGACTTAAAAATATTTTAACTCCTCTTATTTATATATAATTTCCTAAAAAGAGTTACGGAAATAACATTATTATTATGACGGAAGAAAATGTCCCATACGACATGTCCCGTGCGAAAGTGCTTAAAATTGAATTTTAAGAAATGTATAAGTTTATTTTGGGTAAAATCAAAACCGTTTTTGAGTGCCATCAATGAGCAATGTTCTTAAATTTAACAGATTGAAATATTGCCTCAGGATTCGCTAAAATCGGCTAGTCAATTGTTGGTCGCAAAAACCACTTCTGTTTTTGTCCCGTGCGAATGCCTTGGTTTTTTGTAATTATCTTGAAAAAAAAATTAATTGCCCAAAATCAACCTTAGCACCAATTGTAGGGCCAATTAAGAGCAATAAGTTAAGCCTTTTGTCAAATCAAAAATACGTTTTATTTTTACTTTTTTCCACTTCAAAAGTGTACGAAGGTCCAGTTCGACATAATGGAAATGCCCATATATATTGTTGATCAGCATCAATAGCCGAGTCTATTCTGAAAACAGATCGGTTAAAAAAAACCGGAAGATTTGGAAGGAAAATGCTTTTCAGCCATCCAACAGGCAGCGGAAGACTGGAGGAGACTGGTGGAGAGTGCAGCGTAGCGGCTGCTTAAATTAGGTTGGTTCGTTCTAGAGTAAATTTGCTGATATTTCAATTGTATATTCAGTTGTTTATAACTTTAAACAATTTCATGATAGTGAAAACCGTCCACCCCTTTTTGTACTCTTTCCGCATATCCGCAGTTTCATTTGTTTTATTTCTTATGGGCAGCCGTTTTGTTTTTTCATATTTGAGAATTAAAATCTACTAATTATTATTTTGGTCAGTCGTCATCGTCATCAGGCGGTTGTTTCATTCTTTGTTTTTCCCAAACAACCGAGCCAAAAGTAAAAGTGACGTGTTTTGTGTTTTGTGCCATCCTTCCCCCCCCCCCCCCAAAACAATTTTCCAACAAATTCAGCAGAGCAGAAATACACACACACACAACCATTAAAACCCCAAATGAATGACCAACAACTGGCAGAAATGAAAATTTTATTTCCGTTTTGTGGTTTTTATTTTTTTTTTTTTTAGTTTAGTTTAATTAAAAATAAAAAAATGTGCATACAAAATTTTTTTTTTTTTTTTTTTTTTTTCTTCTTTTTTTTTTATACTTCAAAATTAGTCGCCAAACAGTTTCTTGCCCAGATCCATCATTCTATGATTGCGACACACACGCAAGGCATCGGCCTTCTTGAGCACGGCCTCCACATCCTTATTGATATCCACCAGCTGGGACAGAAAGTCCTCGTAGGCGGACTTCACATTCGCCGGCAATGTGCCAATTTTGACCTTCTTCAAAGTCTTGACAATACCCTCAGCCCAACCCGATTCCAGGGCAAACTCCGACAACCAGGGCACCAAAGGTAAAACACCGCACATGGTTTGCATGCCCAAAAACCAAAGCTCCGACAAATCCGACCAATAACCCTTATAGGCTATGGACACTACCAAGGCCGTGGGATCGTTGCTCTCGTCAATGTTATAGGCATCCCAGAGGAACCGTATGGTGGCCTGTATATAGCGGCAAATGGAGAAATCATTTTGCTTAACCTTCTTGGATTGCTGCTTGAGCAAAAGCAAGCCCAGCACAGCCAGATTGCCGTGTATGACCAGATTATCGGGTGTGTCCTTCAGTTCGGGCAAATTCTCCACCACAAACTTGAGAAGATTGGCAAAGGTGGGCGAATCCTCGGCACGCTTGGGCTCTAGGACTGTAAAATTCATTAGAATATTACACAAAGCCACTATGGCTGCCCGAGCCTCCTTCATCTCGGCCTGCTGTTCGGGTGTGGGCACCGGATCGGGTTCATTCATGCGCTTCAAACGCTCAGCACGCGGTATGGGCGGACGTTTCCAGTGGGCAATGGAGAAGTACAACTCCAGGGACTCCACCAAAACCTCATCCTGTTTGTGGGTAAACAAAACACGACGCGCCTCATCCTCCACTGCAAAGTGACACAAAGCCGGACACATGATGCGCAATACATCAATGGGTTGCTCACCCTCTCGGGCACCCAAACGCCAGGTCTTCAAATCATGGAAACTCTCATTGGCTATCTTCAGCATGAAGGGCAACAGCTTGTATATAGCCGGACGCATGGCGGTGGTCTCCTGGGCCAACCAGGCTGAGAGTATGCGTACAATGGCAAAAATAAAGTTCTTATCCCTGGGATTAGTACTTTCTCTAATCTTATCCTGGCTGACGCGATTTAAAACATTCAAAACCTGATTGAAGGCACCCTTGAGTGCGGTATAGGTGGTTTGCTTCTCCTTGGGCTCCAAATCCAACTGATCACTGGCCATATACTCTATACACTGCTCCAGTATGACAAAGCAACAGGTCAACAGTTCCGCCTGCTTGAAGGTGGTTTCCAATTTCTTCTCATCCATTTGCATGCGCACCTCAATGGCCGCCAGCTGCAGCAGCATGAGGAAGAACTGTTTCTGCTCATCCATAAAGGCCCACTGTATACCCAGCACCTGCAAGGTGGTGGCTATCAAATGCAAAGCCGGATCACGCTGCTTGGGTCCTATCTTGGCTTTCAAAATATCGCCACAACCCTTGAACAGCGACTCCGGCCAGATTTGACCCTCCAGCGAGTTCAACACAATTTCCTTACGGCACGTAATCAATATATCCGCCAATATTCTGCACAACTCATATTTCCTGTCCGTATGATCTGTCTCCATGTCCAGGGCAATTCTTTGTATCAAAGCATGAAAAGCCGTGGGATCCTCCGGCCAAGAGATGACACCAAATTTATTCACCAGCAACACAATCAAGTGCAGAGCCTCATCCGTTTGAAAACTTTGTGCCGAATAAATTTGCGACATTTTGGGTATGGCTCCGGTGGCCAACAGAGCCTGCTGACCCGGTGCATGGCTGGCTATGCTCTTGAGGCAACTGTAAGCCTCACTGACCACTATCAAATTATCCTCATAGTCCTCATCATCCGCCTGTTCGACTATCTCCAGCAGCGTGGGTATGGCATCGATAATATCCTTGTGAGTGGCCAGCTCCTCCTCCTGACAGAAACAGGTTAGTATGGACAGGGCCACACTCTTGTACACCAGGGGTGGGCAATCGCTGGGCAAATCTTTCGAAACCAACAGCTTCTTGAGGAACGCAAAGCCAATGGCCTCGAACAGCAGCTTCTTGCCCTCCTTATCACAATCCCTGCCCTTCACCAATTTGGTGACCATGAACAGGGCCGCAAACTTTTCGGTATCATTGCGTGTGCCCTTCAACAGATTGGCGCACTTGCGCACGGGCTCGGGTACATCAGTCATTGCAGATGTATCTCTCGATCTATAAATAACCCGCACACTTTCACTTGACTACTGTTTTCCCGTGGGCCGGCTCGCTGCTTGGTCTTTGTAATGCGATTCACTTTTTAGATGGCCTCCTCGCTCGACAACGCACTCGTTAGCACTGATCGCAACCGAGGAAAAACTGTGAGCAATTCTTCCCAAAAATTTTCCAAAGAAGACAAGAGGCATGCAGCTGTTAGAGATTTGGATATGGCGGCTGTACACAAGCAGAACATACACCAAAAAGAAACCTACACACATTTTATTTATATATTTGAAAATACCCTGGCTCTGGGTGAGGGTCTATGGGCTACGAAATTAAGTTAAGGAATTCTGTAAATATTTATAATAATAAAAATTAATTAATTATAATAATTAATAATAATAATTAATAATAATTAATAATAATTAATAATAATTAATAATAATTAATAATAATTAATAATAATTAATAATAATTAATAATTAATAATAATTAATAATAATTAATAATAATTAATAATAATTAATAATAATTAATAATAATTAATAATAATATAATAATTAATAATAATTAATAATAATTAATAATAATTAATAATAATAATAATAATAATTAATAATAATTAATAATAATTAATAATAATTAATAATAATTAATAATAATTAATAATAATTAATAATTAATTAATAATTAATAATTAATTAATAAATTAATAATAATTAATTAATAATAATTAATTAATAATCTTCGAGAAACCAATTTTTGCCAAAAACTAAAATTTGCTAACATCTAAAATTTTAATAATTAAAAAAATGCTTTTTCCATTATTCTTACAAGACGTTCGACAAAGAAAATAAGGCATTCTGGTTCCGAAATATCGAATGGATAGAAAAAGTATGAAGCAATTGTAGTAAAAGTACTAAACAAATTTCATGTTTTACGTTTATAAAAAATATTTATTTTGTGACTCAAAAGCCTTCGCTATTAAAAATCTGTGATTTTTTCTTTTTTATAAAAAAAAATTTTTCACAGTATTTGGTCAATATAGCTGAACGCTGGTAATCTGTTTGCTGTCAACTTGCAATTTATCCACTTTTTTTTGTTACCAACCATTATTTTGCGTCTTTGGTTTATCATTGGTTTAAAAAATTTCTGATTTTTATTTTCAACCAAACAGATTTGAAGACCAAATTTACAATAGTTTTTGAAATAAAATATTTTTCGGTTTTAAAGACTAAACCGTATTCGGCCGAAATTATCTGGCTTTTGACTTCATCTAAATTGAAATCTCGAGCTGCAAAAAAGGAATGAATACGCCATCAACGAAAAAGAACGTCCATTTTTGAAAGATATCATACAAAAAAATTCAATTGGCAAACTGATAGTAAACAAAATAATTTTAATAATAATCAAATTATGATTTACTGACGATTACACCAAAAAAACCGACAAATCTTTAATTTTTTTTTTCTCATTTAAATTTTATACCACAAAAAAAACATATGAACAGTTTTCCACTTTTGCGGCCTCACTTTATAAACTATTTCGAATATTTGAAAATGGTTTGAAGGGGATGAAAGGGGCATGTCTAAGCTATAATAATAATGCAAAACAAAAAAACCGAAAAAAAAAAAATTTCCAAAGGTAGAAGACCCCTTTAAGTCAAGTTTTTAGTCTGTTATCAGTAAGTTTATGTGACTGATAGCTCTATCTACAAGATGTTAAATTTTTAACGAATATTCACCCTAGCAAATTGTTGACCGATTTCTGCGTTTGAGTGCTTTTTTAAGAGAAAATTAAATGTTTATTACTGTCAAATTAAAAAACATACATTTTGATTATCTAAATACATTTACAAGCATCCGAAAAGTTTCTAAAATTATAAAAAAAAATTGTTTTATTTTTTTTTAATTTGATCCCATAGTATTAAATCCACTTATCCTAGCATATTTTTTGTCTGAGTATGAAATATTTGACCAAGTATTATTTATATATTTTTTTTAGAACTTACAAATCGAAGTAAAATGAAAAAAGTTATAAGAATTTAAGTGGAGGCACCTTTTGAAAAAATCTAAAATGAATGATTGTTGATAATATATCGATAACTAGCCGATAGAATATTCTTTCATGGCAATATCGGTATTTTAGAAAAGTTGGTTTGGTCTTTCGACTCTCATTTTGTCACACCTATAGAAAATATAGAGAATTTCATACTTGGATCAAGATCATTCGAGCACATCTACATTCATAAACCTTTGTTCTGATAATTTTACGAGCCTAACCTATGCTATGTGAGGTACTAGAAGTACAACATCACATATATATGAAATATATTTCATATTAAAAACCAAAAATTAGTTTTTTAAGAACAAATCGCAAATACAAGTTTATTTATTATTTTTGAAAGAGAATTTAAGCATTGTTTTGACAATTTTGAATGTTTATTTAATATGTAAAAATATTTAAACATTTTAAATCAAGCAAATGACTACGTCGTCCCCATCATCGTCTTGGTCTTCCCATTGCACTACTCTCTCTCTCTCTCGCTCTCTCGCTCTCTTTTGTCTGAAATGTTTTCCATCTTAACAATGCTCACGAGAGGCATTGTATATTATTAGAACATGATTTTTTTCTTTTTCCGACATTTCATGTTTACGTTTTAGTCAACTGTGAAAAAAAAGCCACTGCTGCCGGCTGCATTTGTTCCAGAATTTTTCTATAGGTAATGCAGCCATGTTGTGTATATATATATATCCACACTTACATATATGTGAACTTCTCTAGATATGTGTGTGTGTATTTAAAGTTCAGTATGTGAGTGTGTATGCCTCCGTATAAATAGAAAACATACCGAAATCAACATATGTATGTATATATATAAAATACATAAAATGTACAATTTACTTTGACAAACACATGAAAACATACGTATATTCATATATCTGTGAATCACATTTGCATATTTAATGCAAATATGTTTTCTGCTTTTTAATTTTGTGAGGTCAATGAATTTAATTGTGCATTGCATTATATTTTGATGTGAAATTCAATTTCAGATGATTGAATACTTATGCATTTTATTTTCGGGTTAATTAATGGTATTATTTTATTTTATTTGATATAGATCACATTTGGATTGTGATGAATTTCCAGTTTGATTTTATTAATGAGTTAAATTTTTCGGTGTGAATTTATTCAAGATTTTGTATACTCTTTATGGACTTTAGGACTTAAGTTTAAGGTATACTTAACTCCAGACTACTAAGACACATTTTCCGACCGATTGGTAATATGACACCTATATGATATAGTCATCCGATCTTAAGCAAATTTGGTAGAACTGTTTATAAGCAGAAAATATTTATAATTCTTTAGATTAAGGATGCTGTCATAGAAAACTAAAATGTTTTTCTTACTAAGATCCATTTTCCGACCGATTAGTCCTATGACAGCTATAAGATATAGTTATCTGATTTGAACCAAATTTTTTAGAGTTGTTTGAAAGTGTATCATATTCATAATAGCTGAGTTTAAAAACGGTGTCATAGAAAATTAAAAAAGTTTTTCTCACAAAGACTCATTTTCCAACCGATTGGTTATATGGCTGCTATAGTATATAGTCTTCCGATTTTAACAAAATTTTGCACATCTGTTTGTAAGCATTTAATATTCATAATTCCTGAGTTTAAGAACATTATCATGAAAAACAAACAATTTTTTCTTACTAAGACTTATTTTTCAACCGATTGGTCCTATGGCAGCTATATGATATAGTCATCCGATCTTAACCAAATTTAGTTGAACTATTTATATGCATATAGAATTTATAGTTCCGGAGTTTAAGGACGCTGTCATAGAAAACAAAAAAGTTTTTCTTACTAAGACCCATTTTCCAACCGATTGGTCCTATGACAGCTATAGGATATAGTTATCTGATTTGAACCAAATTTTTTAGAGTTGTTTGAAAGTGTTTAATATTCATAATAGCTGAGTTTAAAAACGCTATCATAGAAAAGAAAAAAGTTTTTCTTACTAAGACTTATTTTCCGACCGATTGGTTATATGGCTGCTATAGGAGATAGTCTTCCGATTTTGAAAAAAATTTTACACATCTGTTTAAAAGCATTTTGTATTCATAATTCCGGAGTTTAAAGACGCTGTCATAGAAAACAAAAATGTTTTTTTTACTAAGACCCATTTTCCGAGTGATATGATATAGTCAACCGATCTTATCAAACATTTTTAGATTTGTTTATAAACATTTTGTATTTCTAATTCCGAAGTTTAAGAAGGCTGTCTTAAAAAACAAAAAAGTTTTTCTCACAAAGACTCATATTCTGACCGATCGTTCCTATGGCAGCTATATGATATAGTCATCCGACTTTGACCAAACATTACAGAACCGTTTGAAAGTATATAAGAATGCTATCATGGAAAACAAGAAAGGTTTTTCTTATAAATACTAATTTTTCGACCGAATGATCGGTCGGTATGGCAGCTTTAAGATATAGTCATCCGATCCGGGCGGTATTTCGATATACTAGCAGCGTGCATTAAAAAGAAGTAAAATTTAAGCTCAATAGTTTTACAAATAGAAGACTAATTTGCTTAGTAACAGACAGACCGAAGGAAATCAACTCAGCTCGTCTACCTGATCAAGAATATATATAGTTTATGGGGTCGGAAGTGTACAGGGTTGCCCATATTCGACGGACCCATGTTTTTTTTTTAAAAAATCGAAGAAAAAAATAAAAATTTGGCGGTTGGCAATCTTAATCATTTAATTTGTTCCAAGTAGATTTGTTTACATCAATTTTTGAATATGATATCTCTCAAATGGCCGCCTCTGGCGTTGATGGCGTATTGTGCCCTTTTTGCAGCATTTTCCATCGTTTTCGCCAACATTTCGGCCGGAATAGCGGCTATTTCTTCACGAATGTTGTCCTTGAGCTCTTCTACGGTCCTTGGCTTGTTAACGTAAACCTTTGACTTCAAATATCCCCACAAGAAGAAGTCAGGCGGCGTCAAATCGGGCGAACGCGGTGGCCAGTCCAAATCACCACTTTTCGACATCAAACGGCCCGGAAACAATTTCTTCAGAAAATCGATTGTTATGCGACTTGTGTGCGGTGGAGCGCCGTCTTGTTGAAACCAGAACTGCCTCATACGCTTTCGACGAATAATTGGCATCACAAAATTGGTCATCATGTCGCGATAACGCTCCTGGTTGATGGTAACAGCATGGCCATTTTCATTTTGGAAGAAAAACGGCCCAATGACCGTTTTCGCACTAACGCCGCACCAAACTGTGACTTTTTCGTCATGAAGAGGCACTTCTTGAATCTCCTGAGGATTTTCAGTGGCGTAAATACGGCAATTTTGCTTATTTACGGTCCCATTCAATGTGAAATGGGCTTCATCGGACATGATATTTTTTTTCACGAATTTCACAATTGACTTGATCTGTTGAATGTAAATTTCAACTATTTCAGAGCGCTCGCGTGGCGTGTATTGTTCCATGGTAAAAATCTGCTTGGACTGACGCTTCAAACGCGGTATGTCATTAAGCGATCTGACATCTCTGTCAAAAGTTATGGCGTTGCCAGATGGGTCCGTCGAATATGGGCAACCCTGTACTTGTTAATTAATAAATTGTTCTAAGGTAGTGATAGTGTTTCTTTGTTATTCTTCTCTACTTAATGTTTATAGCGATAAGTACGTGTTCTTTTCGTTGATAGGGTTTTTTGACGCTTACTTTAGTTTTCGCCATAATAACTGGGAATCCACTTCAAACACGCCGTTTTCGAAATGGTATATATTATTCGATCGTCAAGACAATCCTTGATCTTATGGACAATGCCTTCACGTCTGTCTTTACATAATGATGCCTTTTATCGTTTCCGAATTCGATTGATCGGAATTACACCGAATTTCCAAGAAACGATTTAAAAATCCAGATGAAATTTTTTGTCTATCAAGAGATTCAAATCAAGATAAATGGAAATTTTAAGTTAAAAGCTGAATTACACAACTGGATTTAAGAAGCGAGAACATTTCATAATACCCAATTCGCTTGATCTGATCGAATTCGGAAACGGGAACAGGCCTGAATAAGTACATTTATCAGCTCACCAATGGGTGGTACCTGATTTCTGTCCATATAATTGATATCTTCTTATTAAGAATCGAAGTTATTTAAATGCTTTCTAAGAAATCTATTCCAATAGATTGTAAGTTTCATTTTAGAAAGTTCGGAAATTCGGAATCGAAATAATAGATTAATCGTGAACCACTGTAGCGTACCAAAACCGCGGTTCAGATTGCTAAAACAAACATATTATGAACTACAGAACCGAACAACTTCTTATATCCGAGCGCTTTATATGCCTGTAAAAAAGCTTGATATATATAAACGAAATTTTTTCCACATTTTAAGCTTAATAACTCGAAAACAATTACCTTTAAGGAGAAAGTGTCATTAACTTATTTGTAGGTCTATTCATTAGCCGTGTTTTGGTATATTACATTTGCAAATTGGTGTAGGATTACGGAAGTTATAATGAAAAATGTAAAATCACAAATGCTTCAGTTATTCTACAGCAAATTGAAAATTTGAAAATTCTTTAAAAACAGTTTTCTACACAGAAAAATTGGAAAAGTCAAACAAAATCGATTTCGAACAGAGGACAGAAAAATAAGGTAAAAGCTGTGGCCTAGTGTAATAAGTTCTACGTTTTTCTGAGTGTAGGTCGAAAATTGTCCATAATTAAAATTATAGAGCCAGTTTATGGGCCTCTTATTTTCAGTATATTGCGTACTTAACCCAAGAAAATACTTACTTGAGTTGACCCATTTTTTACGTACGGAAAAACAGATGACATAAAAATGATTTTCGTCACAATGCTTCATATAAATAAAAAACACTATTGTAGAGCTTTGAAATCAGAATGCTTTTGAATAGCTGTCTTATTTATATGAATCATAGTGCCAAAAATAAAATTTATGTCACCTGAGAAGAGCCTTTAAAGTACGAAATTTTAGGTACAAAACATTATAAATTCCCTTCTGTTTCTACAATAGAATCCTGTCAATCGCCAAGTGTACTTTTACACCCCTTTTAGCACAAACACCACGCACAATTTCTGATGGACACACGCCGCATGTATCTCATTGAAAACCCCCCCCACCGCTGGAGTACCCCTGGGGCTTGATTTTGATTGCGGAATTCAAAGCAGACTCTTTGCACGCAATTTGTCATGTTGAATCCATAAAAATGCTGCCAACGATTTGGGATAAGCTCTGGCCACACCTACCGAATTGCGAGCTGCCAGTCCTTTTAAACTGATTACAAGGCAGTTTCAGGACCTGGCTATCAATTGCAAATTTATTGGCAAGTCCTTGACCTGGTCCTGGTCCTGACTCTGGCATTAGAAGGATATTCGTGACTCATCACAGACGCCGTAGCCGCCACCTTTTTGTGCACACAAATCACTAAATTTACGAGCTGAATTGCAAATTTGGAAAGAAGGAACTTTCACTTTCAGTACGTACGCAGTGTACGTACTGTGGCAAGTCCTTTCAATGTCACTCACATCTTGTGTTGTTTGCTCAATGCAATCGCGTCAACAAAGCTTGACTTTTATCAACTAAGTATTCTGCATAATTCATGTATTTTATTAAAAAATGCAAACAACTAACAAGTAAGTATACTTTCTATACGAGTATGGCGAAATGGCAAACTGAAAGCTACGTTTTTATATTCATTTATGCGAAAAGCATGTGAACAATGTGAACTGGGGGTGAACGTGTTAAGTAATACGAGGAGAGTACTTCAGATAAGTTGCCATTTAAAATGTTTAAGTTTAGATTAACTATTTTCAATAAATAAAACAGCCCACCTCCCGCTCATTATAATCAAATTCCTAATTTTTCACACACTTTAAAACATTAGTCACAAGCAGGGGCTTTAGTTCCACTTGCTTTTAACGTTGAAATTCATCAGCAGTTAAAACAATTTTGGTTTTTAAGTGAAAATGAAGTTATACATCTTAATTGTCATAATGAGCCTCATATGGGGAGCCTTGACTATAACTCTAACTCGTAAGTAAACTATCTATCTATCCACTTAACCTAAATCAAAGCATTTATATTTATCTTCAGCTGCAATTTGTTACAACCTCTTAAGAGATTCCACATTTAAGGGTAAGTAAAATCGAAATTAATTCAAAATATATATTTTAATTAATTTTTGCAGCCTGCACAGTTTCGGGTTCTCGAAATTTTACTTGTTGGCTGCATGACAGTTTAGCCTCAAGTAAGTACATACACATTATTTCTCATATTTGAATTTTTAATACATTTTAATTCTAGCTTGCCAGACTCGTTTCAATATCAGTTGAGTACATGTAATTGTAAGACAACAACCAATGTAATAAATTTGCTGTCAATTCATCACAATATTTTCTTAAGTTTTGAGAAACCAACACATGTTCCTCTTGGAACTTAAAACAAAACCCCACCCCATGTTCAAACACGTGCCTCTCTGATTTCATTCTCAACTTTGGCCACAGCCTTTTGTGTCTCCCAATTGTGTGTGTGTGTGTGTGTGGCACGTGCCAATTTAAATGCAAAATCAGAACCTTGGACTTTTGGTAAAGAGGAAATTAAATTTCAAAGGGCATCGAAACAATCATATTTTTCGGCTCAGCCGGCTGTTGTTGCCTGTTAATGGTTTCTTGTGTGTGTGTGTGTTTTTTTTATCTTACTTTCAGATATTAATAGGCAGATTTATGTGGGTAAATTTCTTGCAAGCAGAAAATGGGGAAAGAATAATAACTCTGTATTTAGGGCACATCAAATAAAATATAATTTCAATTTGCGGTGGGCACGCCCTTGCTACCAACTCCTGCCAATTTCCGCAGAATTGCGTCGTTTTGAAAAGAATAACAAAAACAAAATACTTGGAGTGTGCGCAACAGAGACTTGAACCGGCAAGAAGGCTGCTGGACTCAAGGCTCGCTTATAAGGGTTATATTTGTATTCTGTTGTTAGTCCAAACAACAAGCTTAAATTTTATAAATGAAATAAATTAAATAGAATTAAAAAAAAAAGTTTTTTCAATTTAACGGGAATACAAACCCGTTCTGAACCACACCGAACCGAATCAAACCGTACCGAACCGCTTACACGGAGCATTAATATTAGAGAGAACGATTGCTCGATCGCCACAAACTTAACAGAGAAATAATCAGCTGTTATTGTCTTTGTTATTGTCGCTCTCTGAGTACAGTCAAGACAATGTCCGTCTCGCTCTAACCACCGTGTTTTCCTATATGTGTAACATGGCAACATTTCAAAAGTATCTACATGCGTAATATCTCTTAAATTGAGAGGTGCCTGAATCTTTCTCTCTAATAATAATGCTCTGTGCCGCTTATTCGCGAAAACCACAAAAGAAAACGGTTTAGTTCGGTTCATTTCATAGATAAAGAAAATGTCCTTAATATATTTGTAATTTTGGGAAATTCTGTTTGCAAAAACAACTCCACAAAAATGAACTAAATAATTTCTAAGATATGTCACTGAATCCTAACACTTAATTTAAAGTTCTCAACTAAAAAAAATGTCTGAAATATGGCTTTAAAAAACACTTATGACCGGGTCACTCTATTTCGGAACCGGGTTTAAGCCAGTAAAATGTTTAACTCCATATTATTCAATATTAAGGCCTCATTGCAGATGGCATAAAAATTAATATCGGCACAATACTTCATATGAATAGAAACACGTTTGAAAAGCTTTGAAAGCTGAATGCTTTTGAAAATCTTTCTTATTTATATGAAGCATAGTGCCGAAATAAATTTTTATGGCATGAGGTCTTTGACCCGGTTTGAATTCCAGAAAATAACTAACCCCATATTACCAACGTACATTTCCAAATTTAAAATTCATTGCTTAATTAATTCCTGATATATGGCACTGAACCTCTTTTAAACTGGTTCGATACCGGTTTTGGTTTGAAAAAATGTCTTACCCCATATTACCAATCCACACACCAAAATTTTTAGTTTACAGCTTAAAGAAGTTCTGATAATTGGCAGTAATCCACTTTTGAACCGGTTTAAACTAGTTCAGAACCGGGTTTTGATCCAGCAAAATATCTATATCCATGTTACCAAACCTAACTCTTTAAACTCTAGTTTAATTTTTGTAATTATTAAACATTGTTTTCCAACACTGTTTAGATAATATTTAAGTAGGGATTTTAAATGTTTTTTAAGATAATCAATTGTGACTAGCGCGATAAATTATAAGTAAAATATACTTGTAGCGTTAGGATGACTAAAAAATAAATAAACATATAAACCAGGGACCGAAAATAACAGTTATGGAAGTGAAAAAAATTACTACGAAATATGGATCCCCTGATAAAATGGAGTACATGAATCTTCATAATTTTGAATGGCGAGTCCTTAAATGTAATAAATTTTTATTTGCAATTTTTATCACAAAAAAATTTTGAAATTGTTATATTATAATTTTTAAATAAAAATTTTGTTTTAACCGTTAAATGGTAATTTTTATATAAAAATTTTTGAATAACAGTTAAAACTAATTTTTTATTATAAAAATTTAATTTAATTTTTATTTTGTAATTTTTATAATAAAAATTAATTTTTAATTTTTATGAAAATTTTTTATTATAAAAATTTTTATAAAAATTACTAATCTAGTAGGTTTAAGTAAATCTTGTATCCTTCTATCAAAGATATTCTATAATTTACAAACGCTTACTAGATAAGTAATTTTTATAAAAATTTTTATAATAAAAATTTTTCATAACAATTAAAAAGTAATTTTATTATAAAAATTACAAAATAAAAATTAATTTAAATTTTTTTAATAAAAATTAGTTTTAACTGTTATTCAAAAATTTTTATATAAAAATTACCATTTAACTGTTAAAACATAATTTGTATTTTAAAATCATAGAATAACGATTATTTTAAAATTTTTATGTAAAAATTAGAAAATAATTGTTATTTCAAAATTTTTATCCAAAAAGTTATAACAGTTACGGTCCCTGATATAAACAAATTATTTTCCAACTCTGTTTATCAACATTGTTTTCCAATACTATTTTCAACACTGTTTTCTACGGTGATTTCCAACATTTATTTAAACATTGTTTTGCAATACTGTTTTTCACCATTGTTTCCTTACTCTGTTTTTAAACTTTGTTTTCGAATACTGTTTTCCTAAACTAGTTTGCAACACGGTTTTCCAATACCGTTTTCCAATACTATTTTCCAACACTGTTTTCCAACTCTGTTTTCCAACTCTGTTTACCAACTGTGTGTTTCCAACTCTGTTTTCCAACTCTGTTTTCTAACACTGTCTTCCAAATCTGTTTTCCAACTCTGTTGTCCAACTTTTTTTTCCAACTCTGTTTTCCAACTTTGTTTTTCAACTCTTTTCAATTAACATGTTTAACATCAAAGCCTCGTGAGTGTTAACTACACTCACACTTTTTTTTTCGATGTTTGCACTGCCCTAAACATCTTTTGGGCAGCCATTTAATAAATGCAAATACAAGCATATTAAATTTCTTCCTTTTAAATTCCAGCTTACTTTAATATTTTCACTTTTCACCCATTTTGCCTTGCTGAATACAATTTAATATGATTAAATTGAAATCTCTGAAAATGACATACAATTTATTTGAATCCCCGGAATTGAAGCAAAAGCCCATTGCCCCCATTGTTATTGACGATGTCCACTACCACTACCAAAAGTTTCAAAATCAAAATGTTGATGATGATCAACATCTTCAGAAAGTTACATTCATTGTTATCTCTCTGGCCAGGATGAGGTCAACACTGGCCGCAAAATGAAAGCAAAGGACAGAAATTCGCTGAAATGGAAAATATAAACAAAATCATTTGTCAAAACATTTCGAAACAGACCCGAAATCGATGTGTTGAAGGGAAAGTTGACAATAGGCGAGGCGGTGTAAAGACGGAAGCGGAAACGGAAGTAGGAGAGAGTGCCACAGCGAAGTGAGTTGTACATTGAACAGCTGAGGTCAGTGGGTTTGAAGGCCTGACTCTCTACTGATTAGTGATAAGAATGCTTTTGCTTTCCTTTTTCTCAGACTTTTTGCTGGCACAAACATCGTTTGTCAAACGATTTATTTCAATTATTGATGTCGAAGTTGTTTTTTGAGTACATATATTTTGTTGTTGTGCCAAGAAGTTAGATAAGAGAGTAGATGTCTAGTTTTGATTTGTGTTGGGGAGAGAGAGAATAAAGAATTGTAAACAAATACTTAACAAGCCAAAGCTAACGAACAGCTGAAACCCAACACAGTCAGCCACCAAATCCCCGTGGCCAGCATATTTACATTAGAGTTTAGGTAACAATAGCAACGGATTTTGCATAAAACATCATTAGGGAAATGTAAAAATTAATCAATTTGGTTATAACCCAATTATTGCAAATGCTAACAACGCAATTAAGCCGCATTCCCGGGCAGCAGCAGGTAAAGTTGACCTCCATTCAAAATAATAATAATAATAAAAGCAAATACGGGAACCGGAATTAGTTTCCCCCAAAATGCGGGTGCAATGGCAACTGATTATAAATATTCTTCACTGTGTGTCCTCAACTTATTTGCATTTGGTGTTGGAATTTTGAAAAGCTCTCTCTCTAGTTAAATTAAATATGACTAACCCTCTTTGCTGTGCAAATATTGTTGAATGCATTAACATTATGTATATAAATTCAAACAGGAGAAAGGAAAACAAATTTTAAATAAATCTTTGATTATAATTTTTATTCATACCGAGAGCAGAAAAACTCAACGTCACCAAGCACTCTGCTCAACGTAATTACATGGATATCTTTATTCAATCAAATAATTATTTTTAATGTGCGAAATTCTCTCACCATTTGTGCCACAAATTTGGGTATGTGACAAAACTTATGGCTCATTAAGAGACAATTTTTAATATGCTACAAAACAGATTTGTTTGCCAAAATAATAAATGGGTTTAAGGAAAATTAGGGAGCCAGGCTAATTTTAACTCTGACGAACTTTAAATGCTCTTGACAAACGTTTCCTGGACAGCAAAACAATTTTCAAGTGTATCAATCAATCAAATGTGACTTCAACAACGAAAAGTTTAAGGTTTAAAAATGTGCTCAGAACATTTAAAGATTGAAAATTCTTTCTAGCTTCAAAAGATCATCAAGAAGAGCACATTATTATTTTATGACCATTTATGTCCATTAATTTTGCCCCGCAGATTGCAATGCATAGAAATATACAGGGTTGCCCATATTCGACGGACCCATCTGGCAACGCCATAACTTTTGACAGAGATGTCAGATCGCTTAATGACATACCGCGTTTGAAGCGTCAGTCCAAGCAGATTTTTACCATGGAACAATACACGCCACGCGAGCGCTCTGAAATAGTTGAAATTTACATTCAACAGAACAAGTCAATTGTGAAAACTCAACGTGCTTTTAAAAAATGTCCGATGAAGCCCATTTCACATTGAATGGGACCGTAAATAAGCAAAATTGCCGTATTTACGCCACTGAAAATCCTCAGGAGATTCAAGAAGTGCCTCTTCATGACGAAAAAGTCACAGTTTGGTGCGGCGTTAGTGCGAAAACGGTCATTGGGCCGTTTTTCTTCCAAAATGAAAATGGCCATGCTGTTACCATCAACCAGGAGCGTTATCGCGACATGATGACCAATTTTGTGATGCCAATTATTCGTCGAAAGCGTATGAGGCAGTTCTGGTTTCAACAAGACGGCGCTCCACCGCACACAAGTCGCATAACAATCGATTTTCTGAAGAAATTGTTTCCGGGCCGTTTGATGTCGAAAAGTGGTGATTTGGACTGGCCACCGCGTTCGCCCGATTTGACGCCGCCTGACTTCTTCTTGTGGGGATATTTGAAGTCAAAGGTTTACGTTAACAAGCCAAGGACCGTAGAAGAGCTCAAGGACAACATTCGTGAAGAAATAGCCGCTATTCCGGCCGAAATGTTGGCGAAAACGATGGAAAATGCTGCAAAAAGGGCACAATACGCCATCAACGCCAGAGGCGGCCATTTGAGAGATATCATATTCAAAAAATTGATGTAAACAAATCTACTTGGAACAAATTAAATGATTAAGATTGCCAACCGCCAAATTTTTATTTTTTTCTTTGATTTTTTTAAAAAAAACATGGGTCCGTCGAATATGGGCAACCCTGTACTTAATCAATTACACAAAACAAAGAACCAAATTGAAAAAGCACTTATGGTTTTCTCTTCAGAATTTTTTTTTTAAAAATACCCCCTTAAGTAATTAAGACCCAACCGAACCCAATTGAACCGATTTAATATTGGTTCTCAGTCTAAGTATTTAAGTTATAATCTTCAAATATTGGTTTCGAATCAAAAAGAAGAAGTTAATAGTTATTCAGAGCCATTTCGCCGAAAAAAGGTAGGTTGGTTATAAGGAGTCAAATATTTTTCCAATTTAAATCTAATTCCGAATTATTTTAAATCTATTCAAAATTTGAAAGTCCAAACCTAGCAAATATTTTTACTGCTCCAACCTGTAGCCCTGATTTACAAAGAATAAATCGAGTTAATCTTAATTTTGTTACTAAATTTTGTTTTAATATTTTCAATTGATTAAATTATCTGTACAAGTCTAGCCATACGAAATATACTTATGTTCAGCTCTTGATGTGCCACATCTGCCCTGACACACAGATCAACTTTCCCCCATTTCACTCACACTCGGTGCTTTGAATGTGAAATGGCTGGGAATGGGGGAATGCTGAGCCAGTTATCTCGTAGAACTTTTGTAATTGTGGGCCATTGTTCGCTTTGAGTTCGCACCGAGACAACAAATTATGCAAATCCCCGTTTTGAATGGCTTATCCTTCATGAATTTATATCGAATCGTAAACCCAATGACGATGACGACGGCGCCCCAGAAGAACCATTGGAACAATAAAAGCTCATTTGTTGCTATTATCATTTCACTAACAAATAACAAATCATCGAGAGACCGAAACGTGCCTCCTCGTGTTCACCTCAACAGGAGGCGCGTGGGTGCTGATGCCGCACAAAAACGGCTGCCAATAAATTCGGTTAATAAACCAAAAGTTGTTAATTTAAATGATTTATATCTTGAGCGAGGGACCCAGGAGGCGCTGCCTGGCCCGTTATTGCTGAGCCTCAAAAATTTACGTAATTTGGCATAACCTTTTGCCTGGTTGTTGTTTGCTTAGTCCGTGCCTGGCCAATGGGTCAAAGGCGGCTTAAACCAATTTACGTAGCCGACATCTTCATTTTCGGGGCCCAGCGCCGTGTGTCATGAATTATGGCTGGCCAACTGTGCGTATGCGTAATTTGTTGCCCGCTGTCTATTCACACTAGGGCGACGCGTTCCGTTCCGTTTAATACATATATAAATTTATGTCTTATTGTTTGCCATCGAAATTATTTCATTTGTTTGTGTTTATAACAAAAACAAAATCATGTTCCATTTTCCACAGCGTTTACTTTTAATGGTTTCCCTCGGCTGCCATTCGGAGGGGATTTTCCACATCTTAACTTTGGCCGAGACCCACAAATATTTGATGCCTGTTTTGGCCAGTGTTGTTGCTGTTGTTGTTTCGTTTTATTGATTGGCAGCCGTAACGGGTTTATGAGGCCCAGTTCTGGCTCTGGTTGTTATTTTCGGCGCTGGATGCTTTCAAGCGTGAGGTAGCGCTACATTGAAAAGGATTTCGCGGCAGCTTAAATTGCTTTTTCTATGGCTAGGCGCAAGAGGGTGTCATTGAATGTTTTTTATAAAAAAAATATACATATATATAGTTGTTAGTTTTCTTTGAGAGCTAATAAGAGTGTCAAGGGTTTGCTGTACCAGAAACAAGTAAGAGTGCTGCAGTCAACTGCTCCGACTTGAATATACCCTGTCGTTTTCCATTAATTTGCTTGCATATTATTGCTTTGATTTACACGATGCATTTATTTTTGATTCTCTTTTTATCTACATTCACCAATTGTGGCTCTGCCCTCTCTGGGTACTCCTACCGGAGTTTTGCATAGAAACCTCAGCTTATCAAGAATTTACATCCTTTCTGAGGCTTTGTTTTTCTATACCCAACAAACATCTGAACAATTTCATTATACCCTTGGCAAGGGTGTAAAAAAAATGTTCCCTTCCCCATTTGAATTTAATCAAAAAGTTTTTTTATCCCGTTAAGGTACAAGCACAAAATATGCTTAACCCTTTAAAAAAGCGGCTGTCAATTTGACATTTGATCTGTTTTATTGCCACAATCAATGTGCTGTGAGTGTGTTTGTGCAATTGTCAGAATTATGCAATAAATATTGCGCAAAGCTTAAATAAAATAAAAATATAGAAAAAAGAGTGAAAAGGTAAACCAATTTACACAGAAAATTGCAACGACCATATCAAAGGTAAGTACCCAAAAAATTACATCAAGTGTATAGGCTTTTGCAAGGGCGTACACTCAGAAAAAATTTAGGTAAAAAGTGTTTTTAAATTTTTTTATTGTGTAATTTATTTTTATTTACAAACCCATTAGCAACAACACAAGAGAATTGGGAGTATACAGGGTTGCCCATATTCGACGGACCCATCTGGCAACGCCATAACTTTTGACAGAGATGTCAGATCGCTTAATGACATACCGCGTTTGAAGCGTCAGTCCAAGCAGATTTTTACCATGGAACAATACACGCCACGCGAGCGCTCTGAAATAGTTGAAATTTACATTCAACAGAACAAGTCAATTGTGAAAACTCAACGTGCTTTTAAAAATTAAAAATGTGAAAATGGGACCGTCTAAGAACACATTTGCCGTATTTACGCCACTGAAAATCCTCAGGAGATTCAAGAAGTGCCTCTTCATGACGAAAAAGTCCCAGTTTGGTGCGGCGTTAGTGCGAAAACGGTCATTGGGCCGTTTTTCTTCCAAAATGAAAATGGCCATGCTGTTACCATCAACCAGGAGCGTTATCGCGACATGATGACCAATTTTGTGATGCCAATTATTCGTCGAAAGCGTATGAGGCAGTTCTGGTTTCCACAAGACGGCGCTCCACCGCACACAAGTCGCATAACAATCGATTTTCTGAAGAAATTGTTTCCGGGCCGTTTGATGTCGAAAAGTGGTGATTTGGACTGGCCACCGCGTTCGCCCGATTTGACGCCGCCTGACTTCTTCTTGTGGGGGATATTTGAAGTCAAAGGTTTACGTTAACAAGCCAAGGACCGTAGAAGAGCTCAAGGACAACATTCGTGAAGAAATAGCCGCTATTCCGGCCGAAATGTTGGCGAAAACGATGGAAAATGCTGCAAAAAGGGCACAATACGCCATCAACGCCAGAGGCGGCCATTTGAGAGATATCATATTCAAAAATTGATGTAAACAAATCTACTTGGAACAAATTAAATGATTAAGATTGCCAACCGCCAAATCATTTTTTTTTTCTTTGATTTTTTAAAAAAAACATGGGTCCGTCGAATATGGGCAACCCTGTATAAAATTATAGGAGATATGACGTTTTTTTTTAAATTGTGGGGGTGACAACTCTGCTATTGTTCATCTGATCGGAGAACGATGTATGAGAGCTTAATGAGTTTTAATGAGTAGAATATATGTCTAGAAGGTTCGAACAATCTATCTCTAAAATTGTCATATACGGACGGACGGACAGACAGACAGACAGACGGACATGTCTATATCGACTCGGCTGTTGATGCTGATCTAGAATATATATACTTTATAGGGTCGGAAAAGCTTCCTTCTGCCTGTTACATACATTTGCACAAACCCAATATACTCTGTGTACCTTCAGTACAGAGTATAAAAACCGAAGAAAAAAATTTCAAAGGTAGAAGGCCCCCCTTAAGACAATGCAATTAAAAAAATTCAAATTTCCATCATATATTTGCTCAATTCAACATTGTCGCGTATTCCATTTGGGTAGTTCCGTCTGAGTTTGTGTACCCAACAAATAAAGCGCCACGTATCTCAACAATATGATGAAAAATGGCCAAACTTGCACCAATCCAAACTCCACAACACTAATGCCAATTTCTCGCCAGGATCCTTGATTACGTATACGATATAGTAGAAACATACCCATGATATTACCCATAAACAGTAACCAATTGAATATTTGTAGTTGATATTTCCACAAATCTGGATAAATGCTCTCCAATGTGCAGAGCATCAGCAGTTGGGGCATAATAAGTTTAAGTGCCACAACCAGATTATTGGTTAGTTCATTATAGCCAAAGCAGGAAAAGTCCAAGTAACGACGATACTGATTCACCGATGAGAGATTACCGAGCACAAAGAAGGCATAGAAGCTGTACATTAAAATATATAAACCAATAGTTTTACGATTCAGCTTGACTTGGGTTAATAGCTTCAATCTGAGACCCAGTTGCAGTTCCAGGGCTAGCAACTGTATGACCCAACTTTCAAAGGAAGTACTTGTTAAGGTATAAAGTATGCTTAGATTCAGAAACAGTTCGTGACGAGGTGAGGCTCCAGGAAAGAAAACATAGCCGAGATAGGTCCAAGCAGCCAGATGCATAAGCCAAGGAACTGGTGCCTGGTAAATATGTATAAAGGCTGCCAGTGAGATGGAAGCATTAAACAGTAATCTCTTGGTTAGACGTACTTGGTCCAAATAATAAGAACGCACAAATGTGAGAAAAGTGCTGCCCATCAGCAAATAACGTTGAGATGTACCCAAGCTGGGCGGTAAATAAGCCAAACAGGTTAGACCCACGACCAAAAGTAGCCACAAATAAAATATGGGCTTACGATTTTGAAAGGCAAAACGATTGGTATAGCAGGCAAAACACATATAGCCCAGGGCCAGAACATGACGTTGCTTGAAACCCGTGACACAAAACCCCGTCAAAACCAGGGGCCAAATTAGCTTTCGCCATGGATTCGTTGATTCGCTGCTAGAGTCCGCCTTTAAAGCCAAGGTCCAAATGAGACCAGGCAATAGTAATACATACTTCACTAGCCAAGGCACCTGCTGTAGCCACACCAAGCCCAGCATGATTAGTGCTAGAAAACGTATCAAAGCCTGGATTATTAATCTACTCAGGCTAGGGTATTTCAATCTGGGCCGGGTTACCTCCATTTGACATTTTAGATGATAAAGCCAGCCCAAATAGCCCGCGCCACTGGCCACCAGCATGACCCCCTGATAGTATTCCCTGTGATAGTCTATGCATTTCAATATCACGGGCATAAAGTTGGCACTATACTCCAGCAAAGCACCGTAACGACCTTGACTGCTCAATAATTGACCGGAGGTTACAAAACTGTCCATCAGCTTGAAATTTAACCAAAAGTTGGGCATTATCCGGTTAAGCCAGCCACGTTCATGTCGCTGAAGCAAGTGTCTAGCCTGGTTAAGCAGCTGCAAGGAATTGGTATACATGGCCAGGGATTCATAGCGACGACTGGCATTTAGTATGCCTGAGGGTAACCTGCCACGATTATTAATTGGCGGCTGTTTTCCAATTAAAGCCGTCATCAGGGGTGTCAATTGGATCTGTTCGAAGACATGCAAGGGCAGGCGTTGCTCTTCTTTGTTCACCACAAAACTGCGACCGGACATGGTCTTGACATTCTAAAATGATTAAGCCATCCAGAGCCCCAAAGGAATAGACCACAACTTATGCAAAAGACTTTAAAGCAGTGTTCGCCAACTTTAAATAAAGTTAAAATTCAACGGGAACAAAGAAAAACAGATTGGTTTGATTTACAACTTTAAAAAAGCTGGAAAAAGCTGATGATATTTTTAATAATTAACGAATATTTTATAATAATTAATGAATTGAAATTCCAATCAAATAGAGATAACTGATTGGAAATTTAAAGTCTAAATAGATTTGCAATATCTGTACAACCGATATAAGTTTTCACTAATCACAGGCCATGAGCTATAATAGACAACATCGGAAAATTTCGCGCAATTACTTAGCAAAACTCTATAAATCAGTTTAAAGTCAATCGGACCACCAAAAGTTTTCATATGAAACCCGACTTTACAGAAAAACTCAATGAAGGTTTTCTTAGTAAACGGGAGATTTCAGGGTATTTCTCAAAACTATTCGGTTTCATAGGTCAGAAAGAGTTCATCATCTGAAAATCTGATGCGTACCTAAAAAAACTTCAAGTTTGCATTCCATGCGTTTACAGTGGAAACAGGATCCAAAAAATTTGATAAGGGAGGTCCAAAATATAAAACCATATCTTCCTAGTAGCTGGGGTTTTCCACATGTTTCCCAACTTCACCAACATGCTTCAATATAAAAGCATAAAATTTGAAATGTTGGCCTATGATTGCCCACATGTGGTGGTTCGTGAGTCGTCGTCCGGACAAACTCTTTCATCTACCGTGGATCCGACCACTTGTTATCGTGAAAATCCCGTGAACTAAAATTTGACAAACAAAATTATAAAAATATTCTTAAAGTCCGGATATCTTTTTTATCTGTGTACGCATTCATAACAAAAACTACTTCCATTATAAAAACAGTCTTAGACCTAGAAAATGCTTTATAAGCAGTTAAAAGAAGATTTTTGATTTCAAATAATTACGATTTTACTTCAAAGGAATCTATAACTACTTTTCTTATGAACTCTTCTTATAAAAAACGTATGAAAAGATAAAATTTTAGCTAAAAAAAGCAAAATTGTAAAAACCAGATGGTTCCGGTTCGGGTTTAGGTTCCGCATCAAAATGTTTAACATTTTTCCCGAACCGGTTCTTAGAAGTTCGGTCAAAAAAGCCAGATCTTGACTGGCCAAACCTTTGCAAAAGTCTTTAAATACACATTAGGCTGCACATTTGTCGGAATTAGGAACGATGACATAGGAACGATCGGTTTAAAAACTAGTTCTAGTATGAAAAACTTTTTTATTTTCCATTGTAGCGTCACCAAACGTGGTATATATTAGTTTTATATGCTTCCACATAGTTCTGGAAAAATTTATCAAAATCGTATGACTAAAGCATATAGCCGTCATAGAAACGGTGGGACCAAAAACTAGTTCTAGTAAGAAAAACATTTTTGTTTTCCATCGTAGCGTCACCAATCGTGATATACATTAGTTTTATATGCTCATATACAATTCTGGAAAAATTTATAGAAATCGTATGACTATAGCATATAGCTGCCATAGGAACGATTGATCCAAAAACTAGTTCTAGTGAGAAAAACTTTTTGTTTTCCATTGTAGCGTCACCTATCGTGGTATATATTAGTTTTATATGCTTTCACATAATTCTAGAAAAATTTATCAAAATCGGATGACTATAGCATATAGCTGCCCTAGGAACGGTCGGTCCAAAAAGTAGTTCTACTAAGAAATACTTTTTTATTTTTAATCGTAGCGCCATCAATCGTGGTATATATTAGTTTTATGTGCTCATACACAATTCTGGAAAATTTTATCAAAATCGGATGACTATAGTACAGCTGCCTTACGTGGCTCACTTCTAGTGAGCAACAACTTTTTTTTTCTGTCAAATTTAGTTTTATATACTTTACATCAGTAAAATTTATGACTATAGCATATAGCTGCCATTGGAACGATTGGTCCAAAAACTAGTTCTAGTTAGAACAACTTTTTTGTTTTCAATGTTATCGTCTTTGAAAACCTTTTTGATAAAATCGATTTCTTAATACTAGTATTCCAGTTCATTTCTAGTTGTCTTACCCATTTCCGTCATGCCATGATCAGAGGTTAACAGATACGCTGTACGTTGATCGGGAAATGCCTTCTCAAATTGTTCATAAGCTCTGGCAATCCCATTCTCCGTTAATCGTAATTGCCTTCTTACTAACTGTATATCATCACCATGATTGGCTATATCAGAACTCTCCAGATGAACAAAGAATATCAAACCAGGTAAACCCTGCAGCTGGCTCGTCTCGTTGGCTAGGAATAGCTGTACCCGTTGGAATATAGCCTCATCAATCTTGTATAAATTCACTTTGGTAATATTCTCAGTATGCACTTCGAAGGGTCGGTGTATATTTGGAAAATACGAAAGCATTGTAGCCGAAGCCCAGGCATAGCTTTGGGTACTGCGATTGAACACCGTATCAAATGGTGCCGCATTATGTGACCAGAAACGCGTTATAGATGCCGGATCCTCATAGAAGCCCGCAAAAAGCGCCACATGTGAGGCTCTCGACTCGGTGGGGGCGCGCGTACGACTGATACCCACCAGGCCTTGGTGTAGAAAAAGCTCCCGCAACTTTGGCACATTTTCGCAATGCTGCTCAAAGAATATTTTGGCAGGCAGGCCATCGGTGATGAAAACCACCAGGCGATCGGCGGGTGGGGATTCCTTTTGGTGGTTTTCCGGCAAAACGTTTAGGCCCGTGATAATGGTAGATTGAAAATAAATAACGTACGCCGAGCCAAACAATAGTAGCTGCATTAACAAGGCATAAACGTAGCTGTTATACCACATTTTCAACGATATTAATTTGAGATTTTTATGAAGGGCTACTGTATCAACTTAAGGAAAATAAAACTATTTCATTGAAAATTACTTTTGATATGGCTTTGGCAGGGACCGTAAATAGATTATTTTTATCAAATAATTTCGAGATTGATTTGCACGATTCAATCACAACTTGATTTGAAAAAATAAAGAATATTTCTTTCATTTCAGCTTTAAATCATCAAGATATTAAATCTGATTCAAAATAAAAATCATTAAAGAAGATTATTTAAGGATTTTAAATTAAAAATCATTTTTGGAGCAATCAGATAATGTAAATATTTTGATTTATTTCATTTGTTTTAAATCTTTAAAGATTTATATTATTTGATTTAAATCATTAAAGATTTAAATCTTCAAAAAAAATAAAGTTCTTAAATGATTTTTATTTTAAATCAAAATATTGCATTCATTTAATGATTTAAATGAAATCTTTAATGATTTTTAATCAAAAAAATTGAAATCTCGAGATTTTTTAAAAATCATAAAATGATTTAAATCAGATTTATTTGTTTTATAAAAATAATGATTTTAAGTTTAATGATTTAAAATCTCAAAAATGATTTCAAATTTCTATTTAAAAAATAAATAACAAAGTGATTTCAAAAGTTTGATTTAAATAAATGAATAAATCTTAAATGATTTTAATTTTTAATGATTTAAATCAAATGATATTAAAATCAAAATACTTAACCAATCAGATTTTTATTTTAATATGAATTATAAATCAACGTTATGCAATCTTTCATGATTGAATCAGATGTTAAATATTGATGTATTTATAAACTCAATTGAATCAATCAAGATGAAATAATATCATCAAAGATTTAAAATCAAAAATGATTTAAATCTTTACAGCTTCTGATATCTTTGGGTTTATAAAATTAAACTATTGTACATAAATAATAATCATAATAATTACCATAAAAAGTTGTGCTAATTATGTTACAAGATTCAAAGAGTTTGTGAGTTTTTTGAAATGGCATTGGGGCAAAATGAGCAACTCTCAACTAACCTACATAATTGAACTATATATACATACATACACACACTCACACACATAAAGCTTAAGTTTTAGAACATTTAAATACAATAATTATATACAATTTAGAGAGAGAGAGAGAGAGAGAGAGAGAGTACTAAATGAATTCAAAGCCCTCGTATTTGTAATCCGTTTCAATACGCGTCTCGGCCAATAATGTATTGCCCCTTACATCAAAGGCCGTGATGAATGTGGAAGTTTTGCCATTAAGCTCCTCAGATTTAATGGCTATAATGATGCTATCATCTGTGGCCGGTAGAAATTTAAAGCTAGAGAAGCCATGCGTGGGTGTGGTATTGTCCGGATCAAGTTTGATGGTTTTAATGCTATTAAAATTTTCATCTGCCGAGACTAGCAAATTGCAGCCCATATGCTCATCGCGGGTTTCATTGTATCTGCATAAAAAAATTGTATTAGTATAAGATATTTCTCTTTTTTTTTGATAAATCTTACTTCTCTCGTGAGCAGCGTCGTGGCAGAAAGTACCAGCGTTTATTCACCTCCGACCAGGCCCCACTTTCGTGTATCATATAGCCCGGCCAAGAGATCTGTTGTGATTCCAGTCTTAGCTTTTTATAGTTATCCACCCAATTCACTGAGCGCACCTCGCCTGTGGGCGTTATGGCCTTTACATACATGGGATTATTGTTCTCAAAATCACCCATACTTGTGGTCCACTCCTTGCCCATGGAGCCCACATATAGAGTCTGTTGCTTAACCGTTGCCCACTCGGATTTGAAACCCTTGGCACTGTGCCCATCACCATCGAGCAGTATTACCCAGGGTAGCGGTTTGTCATTGATTAGCTCATAGATCATTCCAGTGCGATCATCGAAACTCAGCAAACGTCCATTGAAAGTGACCAGCTCGGATAGTTCCATGCCACGTCCCTTTAGTGCAAAAGCCGACTCCAGTGACGTGGGCGGGCCATCATCCCAGCTGACTTGTATCTCGTTCTTGGCCACTGTATACGTGAGATAGCCTTTCTTCAGATAACTACGCCAAGTGGTGCTACCATCCGACTTTACGACCTTGGAGTTGGTATCTAGATCTGCTATCATGGCAATGCGATAATTGATAACGCCGCCACGCACCACCATAGGCGGCGTAAGTGGGTAGGTGGCATTGTACACATATATCAACTGATCCAAACTCTTGGCATCTGCATAATTTTGTCGCAGCCAGTAGCCATCCGAGGAGGATCTGGAGCCCAGGCGAGCATAGAAGAAGAGCAACACCAGAGCCACAACACAAACCAGCAGCAGGGCAAAATGATAATTGAAGCGAACTGTACGATTTCCGATACGATAGCTGGGCGTACGCAGGGCAGATCGCCAGTCGCGCATGTACATAGCGCGCGGCGAGTTTTCCAGATCCCTGTAAGTCGGGCTTTGCATTTAAGAGCAACGGGCGGGTTTTCTAATGTGTGGCAAAAGCTAGAGATAGAGATGTTGTGATGTGGTTTATTTGTATATAGACAGTGTGACCATGCCAGAGTAGGCAACAGCTGACGTTGGCACAGCTGTTGCGGGGCAAACAGGGCTGCCAGTCAGCGTTGCCAACTCAGCTTTTTGCCCTCAGATCTGGCTCTTTTGCAAAGTTCAAAGCCAATTGGATAAAATTGAAAACAGCGGGTAGCGGGAAATCTGGCTTTTTTAGGAACATTTTTTGGTTTTTCAGCTTTTACATCTTTTCTTCGTTTTTAGTCAAAGTATTTGCAAAACTTGTAAGCAAATCGTAACTTTATCATCTCTTTTAGCTTATAAAGCAATTCAAGCTGAGGTATTTAACTACTTTTTGTATTAACGTAACATTTTAAGAATATTTTTATAATTTTGTTTGTCAATTAGTTTCATAGAAAAATTCTGGTGGCAGAAACAGATTTATGAGTTTGCTGCTTTCGCGATAGAGAGTCTTTAGTCAGGTCAGCATTATAAAGGCAAAGGTCTGAAACTGATGCACGTGAACAATCTTAACTCTGTACTAAGTATACGGTTTTGAATTTTAAAACATATATTTACAGATATGGGTTGTAAAGACATTGCAAATGTTGTTTTGACTATAAATTACCAATCAGATATCTCCATTTGATTGGAACAATAGATTAAATCATTGATATATTATAAAATATTCGTAAAAAGATTAAAAATTCATCAATTTTTTCCAGCTTTTTTTTGTTGCAAAAACAAGCTTTTTTTCTTTGTTATGCCGTTGAAAACAGCTTTTTTTGATGCTCAAAAGTTGGCAACACTGCTGCCAGTTCAGCTTCTAATTGCGGGCCAACTATTGTGGCCTGAAAATGGCTAACTGTGAAAAATGTTTAAAATTGCTAATAAAAAAATGGCAAACAATTTTTTTAATATAGCTACAATTATTGGCTTGCGCCAAAAAGCATATTTTTTTGTTTATGAACTTTCAAAATATTTTTAGCTGGTGGGAAAAAAGGCTAAATTGACAATACGGATTTTAATTGATTGAGATTTAAAAAAATATGTAGCTAATAGAGTAGAATTGAATGAGATTTAATTATTGGCCACAGAGACCTCCAACGAGCGCATACTCGCACACTTACTCAGCTTGTTTGAGCTCGCTCAATTTCGGCTGCAAGCACAACGTTTGCATGAATAGCATACTGACAATATGTTATGAAGTGCTATTATATGAAAGCTTTTAATTGACCGCCGCAACTTTAATAGATACACCTTGGACTCGGTTGAGCTCGTTGCAGGTCTCTGATGGGCAATAAAGATCCGTATACGGCTTTTACATACTTTTACCCACATAGCTTTTTATTAGCTAGCAGCTTTGCCAATTAAACCATTTTCCCACCAGATATAACTATTTTAGCCATTTTCAAGCTACACTCTTAGCTACCTTTATTTTTTGGTTATATTTGTTCCCTCAACAGCTGGTCACACTAAACCATATTACCTTTTTTTCTTCCTCTTCAGCCAAACACGTGCTGAATTGCGTTGTTATTTTCAGAATTTCTGAAAAATGCGCATTGAAACGTGTTATTTTTGCTCCAGCAAAATATATCCCGGCCATGGGGTTAATTTTGTGAGAAATGATTGCAAGGTAAGCCCAATAACTGACTCTATTTAGCCACTTGAAACTTACTCCGCCCTTCCCACCCACTTGCAGATCTTCAAATTCTGTCGTGGAAAATGTCACAAGGCCTTCAAGCGCAAGAAGAATCCACGCAAGGTAGGCTGGACCAAGGCACATCGCAAGGCAGCCGGCAAAGAGCTGGCCATCGATCCCAGTTTTGAGTTCGAGAAACGTCGCAATGTGCCCATCAAATACAGCCGCGAGACCTGGCAAAAGGCCCTGGAAGCCATCAAGAAGGTGACCGAAATCAAAGAGCGTCGCGAAACACACTTTGTTATGGATCGTTTGCGTAAGGGACGGCAAATTGAGATACAAATGGATGTCAAGGATGTGCAGCGCAATATGTCACTGATACGTTCACCAGCCGCTGGCCTTAAGGAGCGACGTGCCAAGGAGGAGGCCGAAGAGGCAGCCCTAATGGAAGAGGATCTGCCCGAAGAGAAAATCACCTATGTGGATGCGCGTGAGCTGGAGAGGAAACTGGAGGAGGGCATGACCATGGAGGATTTGGAGATGTTAGAAGCCTAAGAGATAGATTTTAAGTTTACCGATTGAGAATATAGTAGAAAACTAAACAGTTTATTTTATACTATTTATCCACACACTCTTGCTCCTGCTTGCTGACGGGAGACTCCAGTTCCAGGGTGACTGGCCCATCATTCTGTATATGCACCTGCATATAGGCGCCAAATTTGCCATCTAGAGAGAGGTAAAAGATTAGATAAAAGGATTAAAAGATTAATCAGACCCACCTTTTACTTTACTGGGGTCATAGGATTGCTGCAGACGTTCCAGAAAATGCTTATACAGCTGCTGTGCCTCTTCGCCCTTCATGGCGGCCGAAAAATCGGGCTTATTGCCCTTTAAACGATGATATAAGGTAAACTGGGATACACATAGTAGCTCCAGCTGTAGATCTTTGGTGGACTTTTGCCATCTTTTGCCCGACTCATCCTCAAACAAACGCAGGGCCAAGATTTTGCGCACCCTAAGGAGAAACATTTAAATGAAGGAATTGACAAAAGCAAATGAAGAAATGAATCTTTACCCACATATAGTCCACATCAGTGAGGGTATCGCTGGCCTTAATACCCACCAACACGCACAGACCGGGACCAATGGAGGAGACCAGTTCATCCAAAACTTAAAGAAGAGGAGCAGGTTAGGGGATCGATTTGGCACTGGGATTAGAAATTAGCTTACCCGTCACCTGGGCGGCCTTAACTCTTTGGATTATGGCACGCATGGCTTTTGTTTAATAAAATTAAATTAAATTTATTTATAACAACAGCTGCTAAACAGTGTTGTATCAGCTGTTTAGTGTTGTAAATTTCCCCTGGGAAATTTGTAAAGCAAAATGCGCGCCAAATTTGAATTAACACTTTAAGGCAGGGACCTTAACGATTATTATTTATATTGTATAAATCGCTTGATAATACTTATTTCTTGATTTTTTCCATTTAATTTTTAACAATATTAAAAAAACTTAAGAAATAACAATAATTCGTTGAGCATATAAATAAAAATCTCATATAAGAGTTATTTATGAATTTTAAAAAGAAATACCAATTACACTAGTTTACAAAAATACAAAAAAATAAAGACCCATTAAAGCTGTTATTTTTTTATGATGTACTTTGGAATGCTGAGCTCAAAAATTAAATTCAAAAATTTTTGTATGGATACGTTTTTGAGTTAGAATTTTTTTCAGTTTTTTTGGAAGGTACCCTTACATTTTATGACAGATCTCGAGATAGAAACTTTAGATGTCGTCAAGCAATATATTAATCTAAAGGGTATGCAATTTTCAATAATCTAGCTGAAGATCATTTTCCAATCGGTTTAGTAGTTAAAATGCTACAAGCAAAAATATTTCGAAAAAATCGATTTTTTTCTCAAAAACGTGCAAATTTTGTTTTCCTAAAATCTGTAAAAGGTTGAAACTGATAAAAATAAATTGTTTTTTTCTTTTGTTCTTACGAATAACACTTCTACGAAGAAAATAAGGCATTGGTTAAGAATATCTATGGATAAATAAAGGAGCTGTGAGCAATTGAGTAAAAGAACTAACAGGCAAATTTCATTGTTTTATGTATTTATTAGAAAATATTTTTATTTTTTCTTTGTTTTTGGCCTTGCTCTTAATTTTTTTCTGTGATTTGGCTTCTATTGGTACTCTTACATTGAGCAAAAAGCGAAGTAAAAAAAATTTTTTTAATGAACACGTAAAATAGTCAAATTTGACCCCTAGTTGTTTCCCACAATTGCTTACAACTTCGCTATTTATCCACAGATTTTCGTCATCAACGCCTTATTTTCTTCGTAATTGGGCAATTTGTAAGAATAAAAGAAAAAAACATTTTTTGATTTTTATTTTCAACCATTTACAGATTTTTGAAAATCAAAATTTTCACGTTTTTGAGAAAAAATTTTTTTTTTTTCGAAATTATTCTTTTGACACTGAACCGATTGGAAAATGTTCTTTGACTAGATTATTGGGAATTGCATAACCTTTTGATTAATCTTTTGCTTGACTTCATCTAATTTAGTTTGTAACCCAGATATGGCATTAAATGTATGGTGCCTACCGAAAAACTAAAAAAAATTCTAACTCAAAAACGTATCCATACAAAAATTTTTGAAATTCATTTTTGAGTTCAGCATTCCAAAATACATCATAGCTTCAATGGGTCTTTTTTTCTGTAAACTAGTGTTATTTATGGATCAAAAAATAAAAATCAGATATAAGATTTATTTAAGGATTTTTGAAAATATAACACCTGAAATAACTATTATTTTTTGAGCATTAAAATAAAAATCAGAAATAAGAGTTATTTTATGATTTTTATCTTAAGCTCACAAAAAACCGATTAAAAAATAAAAATCTTATATAAAAGTTATTTTACGATTTTTAAATAAATCTGACAAAATAACGATTATTTTTAGATTTTTTGATTACAAAAAAGTTTTTCTCACTAGAACTAGTTTTTGGACCGACCGTTTATATGGCAGCTATGCGCTATAGCCGTCCGATTTTGATAAATTTTTTCAGAATATGTGTGAAAGCATATAAAACTAATATATACCACGATTGGTGACGCTACGTTGGAAAACAAAAAAGTTTTCTCACGAGAACTAGTTTTTTTGACCGACCGATTATATGGCAGCAATATGCTTTAGTCATCCGATTTTGATAAATTTTTCTAGAATTATGTTGAAAGCATATAAAACTAACGATATACAAAAATTGGTGGCGCTACGACGGAAACCAAAAAGTTTTCCTCACTAGAGCTAGTATCTTGGACTGATTGGTTTATATGGCAGATGTATGCTATTTCTAGTTTAGGAGTACCTAGGTATTTGTACCTAGGTACATACCTAGATACAAATTTGATGTACCTTTTACCTTACCTAGGTATTGAAAAGTTCGAGTACCTTTTACCTTACCTAGGTCCAAATTTTCATTTACCTTCTCAAAAGGTAAGGGACTATGTACATAAATTTCAATAAGAATTATGATCAATCCAATATAAAGCTTATGTACAAAATTTGTACATTTTGTACTGAATCGCAAATTCTACGGGACTTCAGTGGAGTGGGGTCAATCAAAACATATTTCTGTTTGTAAGAACTAAAGGTCAAGGTGAGGAACAGTTTTTGAACTAAATCAATTGGATCCTGCTTTATCTGATACTGCGAAGACCAGAGACAGGATTAATCTGGTCTGTTCTCGTTTCCTAATTCGATTAATCGAAATTGGTAAATGGTCTTATTTTTAAAAAAACGATTAGACAATCAGGATAAATGAAAATTTAAAGTTATTCGCCGAATAAGACAGTCGGTTAATAAAAACGGGAACATTTACCAATTCCGATTCCACATAATATAATCGAAATCGGAAATGGGAACCAGCAAAAAGTATAACGTTTGGTGGTGTATAAATTTTTGATAAAACCAAGGGCACTTTTGGCTTTGTTACAAAGAAAAATAATGTGGCTTTTAAAGGTCAACTTAGGTTCGAAAAGTTTTACCAAATCGTCGACTTTATAAATACGAATGTTTCGTGCATGATGTATTCGTATAAACACGGGTTGATTTGGTAAAATGGCCATAATTTTACAGTTGTTTATATTATCTAAGTCCAAATGACCAACTGCTAAGAGATCTAAGGTCATTTTGCAGTAGAAACTAAGATACTGGATCGAAAAAATGCACATAGAGTTGGAGGCACTTAAAGTTGGAAAGCACTTGAGGAAAATAGGAAAATAATTTATATTGCCTAAATGAATGTTGGTTAATCGCGGCCAAAAAGTTGGCAACATACAATTGAAAAACATGAAGATGAGAATACGGCCCTAAGCATCATTATTTAACGAGTCAAAGGTAAATGCTCTGCCCCAGTTGAAAGAATTTTTAGAAGAAAATATAAAAATAATATATAGCTTCAAATTAATTTAAAGTGTTAAAGTTTTCTACATTATTGTTGGATAAAGGCTAAAGCTTTCGAGTTCCTTTTATGTGTCTAAGAATTTTTGATTTGATTACTATAAAAGCTATAAAGAATGCTTTAAAGGGCTTATTACAAAAGTATATTTTTAGTACCTATACCTTTACCTAGGTACTGAATAATCCAGTTACCTTTTACCTTACCTAGGTAGATTTAATGAGTACCTTTCCAATCACTGTATGCTATAGTCATCCGATCCGGCCGATTCCGACAAATGTGCAGCCTATGTGTATTTAAAGATTTTTTGCAAAGTTTTGGTGTATTTCCCACACTAATAGAGTGATTGTTTTGATGAAAAAATAAAAAATAATCGTAATTTACGATTAATTACGATTTAATGGTTTACAACACATTTACATAAAAAATATATTTAAAAACTATTACAAATTTCACAATACAATTTGACAAAGAAAATATAAATGTATATAATATAATTTTGGTACATTTACAAAAATACTTATTTGACTTTTTCTTTTTGGAAAGATTTTTCTTATGTAAAAACAATTCACCTAAAAATTGGGGGAGGTTAACTTATCACAGTGCCGCCGTGGGCGTAGAATTTTGTATATGAAGTTTCATTTCGCATAGCTTTTTAATGTGAATCTGATTGGTCACTTCAGCCTGACGCAGTATTTTACGTATGTCCGCCAAACGTTCATGTTTATTTGCCAGCAAATAGGCCGATTTCAGTTGACCCATATAAATGTAGGAGTTAATGCGCAGCTCCACGCTGACAATACGCTTGATTAATCTATCCAAAATTTGTTTAGTCTCCGGCAAGTGACTCTGTACGGCGGCATTGATGGCTATGGAAAGTAGTTCATCGGATTCGGTGGAGCTGCTGCCACCATTATTGCTGGCCAGGCAGTCAAGTAAGCGATCCACTTCACCCAGACGTTGATTTTTGGCCAAATATTTGGCGGTGGCTCCAAAAACTTTCATCGGAGCCAGCTTGTAGTCCTGCAAAATGCTGGAGAAGATCAAAAATTAATAACCTGCTAAGGGAAGGGGTAAGTCTAGCAAGAACTTACCCATAAGCCAAGCCGAAGCCCTCGTCTATGTTTTTGCCGCAAAGCAGGACTAGAATACACAACTGTATGCGATCTGCGGCACCTTCAAATAAAGTGGGCAATGTGCCTCGATTGGCATCCAGTCGTATCTTTAAATTAAGATAAGTCAAAAATTATTGTACAATATTTACTACGTGGGTTGCTATATATATTTCTGGCCTAATAATGAAAACGCGAATATTTATGATCAAAAATGGTTTTATTGTTATTCAAAGTATTCTCCAGTAAGATTTAAACACTTTTGCATGCGCTCAAACCAATTGTCGAAGCACTTTTTCCACTCCGATTGAGACACCTCCAAAACATGGTTTTTGAACTCTTCAACAGCATCTTCTGGCGACGAAAATCGTTGACCACGCATTTTTCCCTTGATGTGCGGGAATAAAAAGAAGTCATTGGGTGCCAAGTCAGGGCTGTACGGCGGATGACCCATCAATTCGACGTTTTGGGCGGTCAAAAAGGCGCTGGTGTGAGCTGATGTGTGAGAGCTTGCATTGTCATGGTGCACAATGATCTGTCTTCTCTTGTTCGTTTTTTGAATTTCTCCGAAGACTTCAGGCAAACAAATTGTGGTGTACCACTCAGAATTGACCGTCCTACGTTGCTCAAGTGGAACAGTCGCCATTTGCTTCGAAGTGCTTCTTCCACGAACGACTTTCGTTGGATTTGGCTCGTCTTCGAAGACCCACACGGTCGATTGCTGTTTTGTTTCGGGCTCATAAGCATAGATCCATGATTCGTCACCTGTGACGATCTTTTAAACGTCTTTTGAACACCGCGATTAAATTTTTTAAAATTTCTTTGCACCAATCCACACGAGCCTTTTTTTGAGCGATTGTCAAATTGTGCGGGATCCAACGAGAACAAACCTTTTTTACGCCCAGGTGTTCATGCAATATCGATTGAATGCTGGTGGAAGAAAAGCCCAAGGATGCCTCTATCTCACGGTATGTCACATGACGATCTTGCATTATCAGTTCAAGCACGGCATCAATGTTTTCTGGCACAACGACTGTTTTTACACGACCTTCTCTTTTTCGTTTTTTGAATTTCTCCGAAGACTTCAGGCAATCAAATTGTGGTGTACCACTCAGAATTGACCGTCCTACGTTGCTCAAGCGGAAAAGTCGAAACATGAACAGTTTTACCGAAGAAACAGGCGACCATTTGCTTCAAAGTGCTTCTTCCACGAACGACTTTCGTTGAATTTGGCTCGTCTTCGAAGACCCACACGGTCGATTGCTGTTTTGTTTCGGGCTCATTCCTCACCTGTGACGATCTTATAAACGTCTTTTGAAACACCGCGATTATATTTAAAATTTCGTTCACGGTAATACGACTCATGTACCTGTTTGTACCTCTTGCCTAATTCGGTTCCGATAAGTAATGATGAGTCGAATATATTTCTAGAATTTTGGTTCGAAACACATAACTCTAAAATTTGATAAATTTCATCTTATACTATTTAATTGCGGGATTTTGAGGTGTTTTTCAAATTGCCGGGTGGCAACTCTACTATCGTTTATCTGATCGGAAAACAATGTATGGGGTTCGATAAGTAATGATGAGTAGAATATATGTCTAGAAGGTTCGAACAACCTAACTCCAAAATTGCGGGATATTTGAGGTGTTTTTCAAATTGCGGGGGTGGCAACTCTACTATCGTTTATCTGATCGGAAAACAATGTATGGGGGTTCGATAAGTAATGATGAGTAGAATATATGTCTAAAAGGTTTGAACAACCTAACTCCAAAAATGCGGGATATTTGAGGTGTTTTTTAAATTGCGGGGGTGGCAACTCTACTATCGCTCATCTGATCGGAAAACGATGTATGGGAGCTCGATGAGTAATGATGAGTAGAATATATGTCTAGAAAGCTCGAACAACCTAACTCCAAAATTGTATAAGATATACGGTTTTTTTTCGATTTGCGGGGGAGGCAGGGGCGTGGCAAAAAAACAAGCTAAACTTGATCTGCCTGCAAGTAAAAGAAATATATGTTCCATACACCTCAAACCTCTATCTCTTACCATCTCTGAGATCTCAGCGTTCATACGGACAGACAGACGGACAGACGGACATGTCTATATCGACTCGGCTGTTGATGCTGATCAAGAATATATATACTTTATAGGGTCGGAGATGCTTCCTTCTGGCTGTTACACACATTTGCACAAACCCAATATACTCTTTGTACCTTCGGTACAAAGTATAAAAATTTATTTGCACCAATCCACACGAGCCTTTTTTGAGCGATCTAACGAGAACAAACCTTTTTTACGCCCAGGTGTTCAGGCAATATCGAAAGTATGCTGGAGGAAGAAATGCCCAAGGTCACATGACGATCTTGCATTATCAGTGCACGCACGGCATCGGTTTTCTGGCAAAACGACTGTTTTTGGACGACCTTCGTCTTCGAGCGAGGATTGAATTCATTAAAGCAATTTTCACAGTGCTATAGGATGGTGCTTCATCGCCATACAAAGATTTAAGATTTATCCACGTCGAAAGTTGTGAAAAATGATTGCACGAAAATTTTCACGAGTTAATTCCATTTTTTGATTAATCGTTAATCGATATCAAACGTGGTCACACATGAAAGAGTTGTATGGAGCTTTTATCGATAAAAGTCCAAACTTTGTTTTGGGAAAAGGCCAATTGGTCCCAAAATGGCTAGAAGTGACCTAGGCCAGGAACTTAAATAGCAACCCACGTAAGGCTTACTGCTCACCTGTTTCAGTATCTGCAGCGTACTTAGTGGTTCGGTGGGTGCCTGCTTCTGCTCACAATGGGCCAAAAATTTGGCCACCTCCATTTGCCGACGTATGGTATTAATATGTCCATTCAGAGCACGTGCATCCATTTGCATGGCAAAGCAAGCCGTAGTACCGCTGGCACTTACCGTACTCAACCGTCTGCCCTGCTCCCGCTGCAAATGCTCCCACTGGGCCAAATCCAATTCACCCTGTAAATGCATATGGGCCGCCATCAAGTGCTGTGCATTGGCATTTAGTTTTTGGAAATTTTCACAATGCAGCGAATAGAATTTCACGCAAGTCATGCTGGCCCTGATGGGATCCTTGAGCAGCAATTGCAGTTGATAGAGGGAATTCAGTTGCTGTTGCTGCTCCAGATGGCGGCAGGTCTGCAGCAGAGGCACACGCCAGGCACTTAGTTGCTCCAGTTCCGCCACCAGAGCAGGCAGATTGCCCTGCACCAAAGCCAACTGAAAGATGTGCTGAATAAACAGTTCAGTTTCCAGTTGCTGTTGCTGCCAGTAGCGCAAGGCGGCTCTCCGTTCCTCGCGCTGCATTAGGAAGCTTAGAATATCCGCATGGCTGCCATAGGTTAGAACATAGTGTAGAGATTCCTCAAAACCGCGTGACTCGCTATTAGCCAACACTTGGCCACCATAGTGACCCTTGGCTATATTCTTGAGACTGGCCAAGGAATTCATTATATTGAGAGCGGGTTCCTGGGGTGGCAACTGCTGGACATAGGGCTCCCGGCGACGCATAAAGAGCGAGGCCAGTGAGCTATTCGAGTTACGTATGAGTGAGGCCCGCTGCAAAGTCTCGGGCTGAAACTGAGCCTGCGGCAGGCTGGAGATCAGCTGGAGTATCTCCTGCAGCAGGGCGGGACCACGCTGTGGACGCTTCTTGGGCAGTAAAATTGATTCAGCTGAGCCAGTGCCAAACATGCTTTTGTATAGGGCACCATTGAGGGTCTCCGTTGAGAGGCGCGTCATGCAGTGGGCAAATTTCTCACGAGCTGGCAAGGAAAATAATTGAATCAGTAAAACGCATTTTAAATTATTGACATACAAACACTTACCCGCATCGTAGCATCCGGCACGCAAACAGGCCAAACCATGAGCAGCCATTACACCCGTGGTGGCAAAGCCAAACTTCAGATGCACCTCCAGGGCCAGAGTCCAGTGTTCTGCCTCCACTAAAGCATCCGCCAGCTTGCGCAAATTGTGATCATTGAGTGGACCGGCTGGTATGAGAGACTCACAGCCCTGTTGCACCACCGACATGATTATCTCCGAGTGTTCACGTATGTTCTCAAACTCTGCGGGGGCACCACGTACCTGAAGGATAAAATTGACAATTAGAGGTGAAAAAATAAGCTTTGACATTTAACCTCTAGTATTACAAACTTTAACTCGGGAGATATGAGGACTTTTTCAAATTGCCGGGGTGGCAACTCTGCTAACGTTCATCTGATTGGGAAATGATGTATGGTGGAGCGAAAAATAATGATGTTTAAAATATATGTGTAGAAGATTCCAACAATCTATCTTTAAAATTCTAAGAGATATGAGGACTTTTTCAAATTACCGGGGTGGCAACTCTACTAACGTTCATCTGATCGGGAAATGATGTATGGTGGATCGATAAGTACGATGTTTAAAATATATGTCTAGAAGATTCTAACAATCTAACTTTTTAAAATCTGGGAGATACGAGGTTTTTTTCAAATTACCGGGGTGGTAACTCTACTAT
>JAEIFT010000582.1:0-158180 GCA_018904225.1 Lordiphosa mommai
ATAACCAAAAATGTCAATCGTTTTGTTTTGGGGCAGTGTGACCATATTTAAAAACCTACATTAATTATGGTCACATTGCCAAAAGTTTTGTTGTTATTTAGGTTAACTATTTCGAATTACACATTGCATCATCGACAATGTCCCTTAATTATAATGCTTTATTTCTTGAGCTATCGATAAATATACAGAAAATACGTATCTGGTATTTGAGACCTTCTGTAAAAATTTTCAGTCGCTGTTCAATGTAAAAATTCCTTATGGAAATAATTTACTACTCCCATAAGTTGACAAAGTAATTTTTTAAGTTTTTCTAAGATGATTAGTGATCAAGTGTCTCTGATGAATGCACCTAGTTTATTAGTGAGCCTGTTTACACTCATTTCAAAGCGGTACAAATCGTCTCGGGGCTTTTTTTAGGCGAATAGACGACAGCTAATAAACAGTAGCTACTTCAACAAAGCTTTAAGTATTTTGTACATTTGAGAGATTAGGAGTAAACAGTTGACACGGCCAACGAAACTATCAAGAAAAGTGTAAAAAGATTAATGACAAAATTATCGCTGAAGTTTGTAAATAGTATAGTCAAGCGGAAAGGTAAATAATTAAGATGGGTGCCTCCAATTGCTTACAGTAGGATATATACATGCACTAAATCGTCAACTCTGATGAATACTGAGCATGCTTTGGTCAACATTATGAATTTCTTGACCAATCACAATTTTTGTACCGGGGTACAATTGTACCCCAAAGTGGCAATTTCATAAACTAATATTTATAGAATTAATTCGTAAACGTACGTGTTTCCTATAAAAAGGATTGATTCGTACTATTGCTTTATTGCCCAATAATATTTACAAAAATTTGCTTAAAGCTAGCTATTTAATGGTAGTCAGTGATTAGATATTCATCTTTACATTTGAAATGGTATAATCAATATATTTTTGGAATTTACATTTGTTCGAGTATTTAATTAAGAATTACCTTAAAAAAAAGCCAGATTAAAAACTAGGTTAATAAGTAAAATACTCTTAAATCTTGCGTGAAAAGTTTCATGGGGTGCAAATGTACCCCAAGAACGCTTCTATGTTTAAACAATGTAAATATCGCTATTATTTTTGGAGTATTTAATTAAGAGTTATTTAAGGAAAAGGCAAGAAGAAAAACCTTGGAAAATAAGTTACAAAATAAGTTACAGCTACGTTCTAAATTCCACTTCCGCAAAAGTTTTGTGATTTAAAACCGGTTCTTGGATTAGATTTGGTCTCCAAATCACAAAACTTTTGTGGAAGTGGAATTGAGAACAAGGCTGATATACTCTTAAAATCTAGCGTTAAAAGTTTATTGGGGTGCAAATGTACCCCAAAGACGGTTCTAGAATTAAACGATGTAAATATTAATATTATTTTCTTTAAAAACGTTTAGATCAACTGTTTTGATATCATATATGTAGGAAAATCCCATTGAATACTTATTAATATATTTAGGTTATTTCTCACACTGAAGCACACATAGATTCTTATTTGAAGAAAAGGTCAACCTTCTGTGAAAACATTTAAAAATTGGCATAAACGTGATTATTTCAATATGTCGGCTTTTTTTAACCCTGAGTGTGTTCTAATGCCCTTGCCTCACTCCCTTACCTTTCAACTTGCATTGCCAGAGTGAAATCAAAGTAATGCCTCAGCTCGGTGCACTCCCCTAATTCACCTAATGCACGCACCTGTCCATCTTCCGAGCTCGCATAACCTTTCAAAAGCAGCTGCAATCTTTTGAAAGCCTTTCAGGTGTCAGCGGCTAAAGTTGGCTGTCATAGCTACTTGCTGGAGAAATATGTCATATGCCAAGAGACTTGAGAGAAAGCCAAAATCGAAACTGAAAACAGAAAAATAACCCCACTTTAGTGGCAGCTGGAGAGGTTGTGGGATTGTAGGATGGGGGTTGGCTAATGTAAACAATTATAGCGGCCAACTAGCGGAAATCACGTTTTTACCAATGCCTGGCATTCGACTGGCTAGGCACTGAAGCGGACCAACAACCAAACCAAAGCCAACCAAGTCTGCTTCCGACTGTTTGGTGGAAGGGGTTAGGGATGGGGATGGCTGGTTGGACAACACACGGAAGGTGTGTGAAGATTTATGACATCGCGCTGGGCGCTGGCTTACACATGTTGGCCCCCTTCGCACAAACAACAACAACAACAACAAAATGCAGCGCCAGGGGAAATAAGTCAAAAGTGTGCGGCAGTTATTTTTGTAGTACTCCCACCTTCCCCCCCCTGCCGAAACGTGACCATTGTGAATGTGATTTCCATGTGTTTTGGTTGTTAATATTTTTATTATCATGTCTGTGGGGCTACCTGGAAAATTGTAATTTTCTTAAGGTGATAAAAAAGTTTACAAAAAAGAAACAACGGTTGATATAACTCAACGACTTTTATTGGTTTGTGTCTTTGACAACTTGAAACTTTGCCGTCTTGGGTTATAAACTTAAAGGTTATGGTTCAAGTGGACATAAATATTTATAAGCCGCATTATGGCAACAATTTTGGATAAGTTCCAAATAGTTTTAAGTGCCTGGCAAGGAGGTATAATTTCTACAAATAAATATTATTTTTCAAATTTTGGTTAAGGTATAAAATTTTTGACCCTCATTTTGACCAAAAGCTTACCAAATCCCTGACCTTGCAGGCGGCTTAAGAAATAGACCATATACAATTATTTAAACAACTAAATCAAAGGTCAACCAAAGTAAATTTATAGTTAAACCATAAATTGTTCTGCTCCTACCGTCTAAGCTGTCCTTGAAAAGCCTCTCACTTGTCAGTGGGCTTTTAGCAAACATTTCCAATTCTTGTCTCTGACTGGCCCATTGGTGCATAGCAACGCGAGCCAAATTCCCTTTCCCCCCTAAAGCGTTGGCACTTGACAAAACCAAAAAATACAAAAAAAAAAACCATTTACGGCTGCTGCTACTTAAAAACAATGACAATGATGTTGCTTGGCTGCTGAACGACACACGGAGAGAGAGAGAGAGATTTGAGTCATGATGAATAGCTGCAACGACAAGTTTGCAGTAAAAGTGACATCCAAATGCATTTGCCAAATAAAAAACGAGCCAAGCAACATTTGGCTCAGGGCCAAGCACCGATTGCCGCAAAAACGAGAGTAAAGAAGCTGACTGAAAGCAAAAGTAAAAAAGAAATTTAAATCTTCCACCAGCTGTGCTTGGTAATTAGAAACTCACTTATATGCCCCCTGATCCAGTAAAGAATTTCACTTTGAACTTTTGTCTATAATTCTGAAAATGATTTATGCCCATCAAGTAAGTTTGTGTGTTTGCGCTGGGTTTCCGCAATTGCAGAAAGTTAAGAGGAAGTTGCCAGCAGTAGTTTCCAGTTGATTTTGTTTGGCTTTTGGTTTTTGGACCGCAAGCACTTTCAATTTGTGTCAAAATAAAACAAACAAGTTGAAGAGTTTTCTTTCCACATTTCCTGTGAATTATTTGGAAATACTGCATCTGATCTTTATGGGGGGGAAATTGGGGTCATTCATGTAAAATTGGATGGGTTAAGTAAGTAAGTCATATGAATTTGGGTCAAAGGAAATGAAATATTAGAAAACGTAGCCAAGCAATATTAACTCTCTCTCTCTCTGTGGGAGGGCGGCAAATGCACTTGGAAGAAAATTTAAGTATTTTTTAAGTGAATTAAGTAAAAATGGTAGAAATACTTGAACCAAATACATTATGCTGATTTGAAGTACGATTTTTCAATTCCGAAATTCTGTAATTTAAACCATATTGTGAAATTTTAGGACCATTGATTCATGGTCATCAATTCATATGAAGAAAATAATGTGTCAAACACAGGGATTAATCCCGAAACGAATATTGGTTCCGGTACCGGTTCCGGTACGTACCGAAGTGATAATTTCGGTTAAAGGTTTCATTTCGGTTTTCGGTCCCAATACGGTACCCAGGTTTTTGTTCTGTATAGGTACGTAACGGTACAAGTACCAATTTCTGCAATGTTAATTCATATCCTAAATCACTGCAAAAATCTACCTAGTATTTGGAATCATCTTTGTTTTTCATTTTTGCTCGCCCAGACTAAACTTGCTTCTAAGAGTCCGATTTTCTCAAATTCAACGATAGAACTATCTTAGTTTATCTTTTTGAACTTATATAAAATCTTTCTAAAAATCAGACAAATATTTCCTAATTATGTTTCAAAATAATCCTCTCTAAAAATAGAAATTTTTCCTGATTTTGATAGATTTAAACCCATACTATAAGACTTCGGTCATATATAGCCCATAATACGCTGGTAAAATACTCAAAGGGTATACTATATTAGCTCTAAAAACATTTCTAATTAACAATACATTTTTCTAAAATAGTATTAAAACAAAAAAAAACAATTTTCTAAATTTTGGAGGGGACAATACTTTTGAGAACAATTCTTTTGGAAAAAATTTATCTTAATTTTTCTACGCAAATAACAGTTTTTCTTTGATTTTAAGCGAGGATTTCTACTAAGATATTCACGTCAAAATCTTTAACATTACATTAGAGGGTTCATATTTTCTGTTTTGTTTTAGAACCATTTTTTCAAAAAAAAAAAATTCAAACATCAGAATTAGAATATTCTTTGAAAATTTGTTAGCAACAAGTTTTTATATGAAAATTCGTATTTCTTCATTTTTGTAAGTCCAAATTTTGTTAAAAATAGCAAAAAAACCAAATTTTACTTTGACTTTGAATTAAGATGGCGCGTGTCAATGATTTTAACACAAGACGACTGTAACACGAATGGCATATTTCAAACACCATACGCTCGGTCAAAATTTCTAAACAAAATGAAAAATCTCCGACGAGGATCCCCTTTTGAATTTCGTTTTCATTTTTGTTTGGACGAGTCGACTTTAAATAAGTTGACAACCGATAACCGAAAAAATGCTATATCTATTATTCTTAAAGAATCTTTAAAGCTTTGTGATTTCGGTGGACATTTACTTAAAGTGCTCAAAACCTAGATATATCAGTTTTTAGCTGCGACCAGTGTTATTTGACTTATTCTTAAAGCCTGGAAAATTCTTAATTCTAGAAAGTTTGTACTCATATTAAAAAGTATTATTCAAACTACATTTAAGTACACCCAAAATATTAAAGGTAATTGAAACTTTAAGTACAAAAAGATATAAATTACATCCTATTGCCACCAACACTCAGACATAAAATTTGTTTTCTCAGTGTAGGAATACCTATGCTGTTCGCTAATTGCCCAGCCACTTAAATATTAACAGCCATTAAAATTGTTTCAGAAATACCCAAAAACACAAAAATTGAAGTTCAAGCCAAAGTGCCAAAGAAAAATAAAATTAGTTTTGTAGCAAGAAGTAAAGAAAAATGTGTTGTGCTTTGTTATTTTTAGCATCAACACTAAAGACAAGGGAAAGAAAATATGAAGAGGCTGCACTAAGATATATATATATATAACACATATGTGTGTGTGTTTGAGTGTGTGTGAGCATGTGTTGGCGTATGTTTTAAATTGGTTTCGCTTGCACAGATGTTGCAATATGCAAACAAGCGGAACAGCAGTCACCAACCGCCAACAACCACCAACAACAACAGCAACAACAACAAGGTGCCTGGCATTCTGGTAGGAGAAAGCGCCTGCAGTTTGCCTTGCACTTTGATAAAATGATTCATGAAACGTGTCTGTGTCAGTGTCCATGCCCTAAACTGTATTCCTCATACATATATCAGAAGAACAACACACAAACTAGGGGAACAGGCTGTGAAAACAATTTCTTGATAAATAAATATTGGAAAACATTTGCATAAAAAAAAATATATATATATATTACTTGGTTCTCTTATTTATGCAGTTGTGTGAGTGTGAGTGCTGATTACTTAATATCCACTTGCTTTGTGGTTTTGGTGGCTGTTCTGAACATCAACAATAAGCCACCGCAAACGAGCGAAATCTAATGCCACACAAGTGAGTTGGTGTGTGTGTGTGTGTGTATTGCTCAAGTACTTTTCAGAAATGTTAAATAAAGTAAAACTTTCAATTCATTTTTAGTGGAAAATTAACAAATTTGAACTTATTTCACCTCTGGCTGATGAGCATAATTAATGGGCAAGCAATGTAGACAGATATTTGCTTAACATGAAAAGCTTACTTTGTGTTAGAAATCACTTTAATGAGAAATAATTAATTAGTTAATTAATTTCGTCGAAATACCTAATCAAAATAAATTACTTGTGCATTAATGTTATTATTCTAGGAATCATTAGTCCAGAGTAAAATTTACAGTCGAAATTATGTCTTATGTCCGAATTAAAGCCTATTTAATTAGTTAGCAAATTTCGATCAATGTGAAATAGTAATTTTTACAATACTTTTCCGTAACGCAAACAAAAAACCAAAGGTCACAAATACCAGATAGAAAGTGTAACTATTGAGGACCACTTTAAGAGGTCTAGCTTGGAGCTAAGATAAAATTCAATTAAGTAGAACCAACGGTAATTCCAACAAACTCAATTTCAAAATGACCAACACTTTCGAAATCCTTACCAAAATCAGTAAAAATTACATCTGTTTTGTTTACCTTTAGTAAAACCTTGAAATGCTGATGGTATGGTAATGGCCGTGTTCAGCAAAGAACTTGCCACTGATAATTATATATCTTGGTTATTAACATATCCATTTGCATGGAACTTTTCTTATAAAAAGTAAAATATTAAATAATAACAAATTTTGATAAGCTATCAGTGATCTATTGCTCAGCTTAAATGTTATTATTTGTTCAAATAGCTTAGTTAATAGCAGAGAGTTTTGCCATGCCCCTGTAGTGAGAAATGTCATATCGTAATCCCTTTTTAATTATGGGTATCAAGAAAGACCTTTCAAGGCGTTGGAAATACAGATCGATCAATTGATTCAGAAAACAAAATGTAGGTATTCACTGAGAGAAAAATCAAAAAATTTCTAACTGATATCAAGAATTTTCCGTTTCAAAACATCAATAAGCCTGAAAATTCTTGATTTGAGTACGAAATTCTTGATATGATACCGAAATTCTTAATTTGAGTACGACATTCGTGAAATTTCGTTTCGAAATTGTTTTAAGAACTTTTAGAGCTGATTAGAGTACGAAATTCTTGATCTGAGTACAAAATTTTTGAATCAAAAGCGTTTCGGAATTAATTTAAGAACTTATAGAGCTCAATGTAATCCTGTCTCAAGCTACATTAAGTCCTATGTGTGCTTATTTTAAGAACGAATTATCCTTGAATAAAGAACTATAATAAGAACAAACATACTTTATTTTTAGCAAGAAATATTTGTACTCAAATCAAGAATTTTGGGTCTTTGGTTGAGAAAGCTACTTCATTCGAATTTTTTTTTTTTACTTATTTGTGAAATTGCGATTTTTTACTTTAAGTAAAATTTTAGAAATTTGTTCTTATTTTATATTTAAAGACGAAATGATTCTGCATTCAAGAAGATTTGTTTTGAGTAAAAACTCAAGATGAATTGACTTAAATTTCTAGAACGAAAGGAATAAATTCAAAGGTTTTTTTAGAATGAATCGTTCTGTTTTTTTTTTATTATACCTACCAATAAAAAGCAAGTTGATGGTTTAAGATGCAATAAGGCACATTATCCGGGCCAGGAAAGAGGTTTGAATTTAACAAAGATTAAGGAAGATCGAATGACTATATCCTAAGCTGACATAGAACCGATCGGTCGGAAAATGTGTCTTACTAAGAACGTATTTTTTGGTAGCGGTTCATCGATTCTTAGCTAGGTCCCACAGCAACAATTTCCAAATTTTGATAAATTTGGAATACGAAAATACGCATAAAAAGTGCCGAAAAATTCCCTATTCTGGTCTAAATTTTCATAAAATTTGGGCACATTAATTGCCTGTGGGACCTTAGCTTTAGAGATTTTGAATTCATAAATATCGGACATCTATATCCTACATATATATACTCTAACTTTTAAATTAGTTGGAGCTAGCTTTTGTAAGTGTATTAAAACTCCGGCACCCTTGTAGTAATTTATTTTCAAATCAAATTTGTCCATATCATTTGTCAAAGTCTTTTTAAGAGTTTTGTAAACATTGTTTAAAATATTTGCCACTTCCAATTGAAATGCATTCTTATACATTTTACCTTAATTGTTAAAATTTTTGATGAAAATTTTGCATTTGTTTATTGCGTTGGCGGTGGTCATTGGGTCGGGCACCTCATGAGTTTATTTTTGAGTGTGTTTTTGTTTTTGGTTAACGTTTTATGCATTTTGGCCAATGGCCAACACAATCAAGTATTTTACATTTCTGTGGTTATTTTGAAATATGTCTTTGTTTACAAATTTTAATTGTTAAGCTCTTTTCATTCAAATAAATCCACAGGTGTTTCTATTTTTAGTTTTTTTTTTTTTTTGCAAGAGAACAAAAGGAAACAAAGAGATCTATTTAAAGCCTTTCACCATACATATTGTTGGGTGTATTTCAATTATATTTTATACTGTCAATAAATTCCACTGCAAAAAAACTAAAAATACATTTTAGTATAAACACTTTTGAGCGCTGCGCGTTTGTTCGAATAGCGAAACGTGATTTTGCAGAAACGTGCTACGCCTGATAATCATTTGGCAATAATTTATTTATGTTTAATATTCTTGTGTTTGTCTATTTGCCTCACATGTTTTGTTAAATAAATAAATATTTAATTTGTTGTGTGCGCCGCCGCTTTGCATATTAAATGAGGCAAACTAAATGGACAAAAATGGACAACTACTTGACTTGATAAAAGTCTTTAAAGGATTCGAAAGCAATTAAATATTAATTAACAAATTGTCATTAAAGTTTCATGAATGATAAATTGGTTTTGGGTTAAAAATATCATAAAACACAACTTTTTGTTGTGGGTTTTGAACAAGTTTTAGTTTATAATTTTTTTTATTTAACATTCGAGTGATTTTGAGGCGCTTAATGCGCTCTGTTGAGCTTTTTAATGCATTTCGCTTAACTTTAAACAACAGTTGGAAATAAATAAAATAAATATGCTGCATGGGAGTTGGCACGGGAAATGTGCTCTGATTATGAGTTGAATTTAGTGTTGCGTATACAAAATTGTATATTGTATAATTACGAAAGCCAGCCACGCAACTATAACAGCAACAATAACAACAATTACCATGTTGAAACCCAAATGGAATTATCTGACCACACTTGCATTTCAATTAAACTTGCGCCATTTGGTTGCACTTGGAAACTGATGCTGCTGCTGCTGCAGCAGCTTCACGCATTTCAATTTGCTGAGTTGAGAATAAATTGGCAAAAAGACAAGAAACTTGCATGACTGCCAAGCAAAAGGATTAGATTGGTAATTTAAGTTGACCCACAAGCAAGTCACCCAAAAAGTTTCTTCAAAAGGATTAGAAAGAAGTCAAATGACGATGACTTTTACAATTTTGTACATAAATATATACAAGCCATAAAAACAATTTAAGCCGGTATAATACTGGTATAATAAGTGTGTATACTAAGACCAATATATCAATGTCTTATTTATATTATTGTTAAAATTTATTAAAGTTTTTGCTTATATCAATAAACGTATTCACTTTTTTCAATGTCCAGTATATCGAAAAAGTGTAAATGAGTAGTGAAAGAGAATCAAAAATAGCACATAATTAATTACAATGCTATCTAAGTCAACTCTAAGTTCATTATTTTTAGGGTGTCCTTTTAAAAATACGATTTTCTTAACAAAACGCTGACTGCTGAGAGTCTTCCGAATATATACACTTACCTTTTCTGAATATACTTACAAATGTCAATATAAATTATGTACCTCACTCATCCAACCAATTTACCTTTGCTTCAACAATGACATTTCCAGATCCCATCCAAAAAATGTCATGCAGCCACACCCGTTGAGCATAATCCAGTCGAAAAGAAAAAAGCGAAATGCAAAAAAACTCTGAGTGCTTTAAGGTAATGCGTCGTGCCATTTTTCACTTTTATTTTTTTTTTGCTCTCTCACATTCACATTCAGACTTGGCATATGTATAGGTTGATGTGCATATGTGCACACACTTTTGGCAACAACTGTCAGGGTCATTATCCTAAACAGGCAACACGGGTTGGCTGTCGTTGTTGTTGTTGTTGGTTTTTGGCACAGCTTGTTTTATTTTTTATCGCTGGTCCGCTGCTGCTGCTATTGCCCTTGCCTGGCCGTGCCCTGCCACATGCCAAAAAAAGAAGAAAAACAAAAACAACAACAAATGTTGAAATAAACTGCAACGATGCATGCAAAATGTGCAATGGCCCAATCGCAAAGACATTGCAAGTGATTATGGTCGAAGCGGCAAATGCGGTACACACACACACACACACACGAACTCAAATGACTCGTGTGAATGCATACAGTTGTAAAGATAATGATCAGGTGTATATAATCGTAAGTAGTGACATAGTGCATTATTAGTAGTTTATTCAAAGCTAACTTCGTTGTCACGAAGTTTCTATGCCCTTGCCACATTTTAGAAAAAAATTAATAGTTTTCATACCCTGTACCAAACTTATAAAGGGTATAATGACTTTAAAACATAAAATAATATATGTAAATCAAGAATTCCGTATTTTTTAAATTATTTTTTTCCAGTACATATAATCTCAAAAGCTGAATTTTCAAATCTTAGAACTAAATTCCCATTTCAAGTTCTTTTTTTGATTATAAAGTTCTTTAAACTTGAAATCAAATGTTTTTTATGACATTAATATTATTCTAGCTCTAATGTTTTAAAATGAAATGATTTCTGCGTGATTCAAGGAGAAAATAATAAAAATATCTTTAAATTTTAAGAACAAAACGGTCTAAATTTAATCATGTACATACTTAAATTCAGAATGACCTTTTTTCTAGATGTATGCTTATCAGCTTTAACAGTCGAGTCGATATAGCTATGTTCGTCTGTCTGTTACTTAGGTTAGGTTACACTTAGGCCGAGATAAGCCCATTGTAACACCTTATATTACCTATTTAGACCGACTGAATCATTATGAAGAGAGTAAAAACTTCAGTAGAGATCTAGACCTCTATCACGCTAACTTCCGAGAAGTTAAGTAGAAGAATGGACAAGTGTTTTGAGTGACAAAAAGGAGTTGATCACTAAATGGAACAAGTGAACATGTTGCGTGAAAGGAAGACGGCAGATTTAAGGTTAGGAATTTTTTTTAGCGATATAAAGTCGTATAACATTGTTTTATGACCGTATAAAGGGCCATACTTGTACGCAGACTTATTAATAGAGGCCTTAATCTATACACAACTACAAAGAACATAAGCGAAGCTCTATTTTTGGCCGATCTACGACAAATTTAAAATGGGTACATTTTTTTTAAATTTTTTTACGCGCCTTAAATATTTTTTTCAAAATTATTTACGGCCTTAAATAAATTTTTTTTGGAACGTAGTCTAAAAGCAAGGGTTCCAATCTATCCAAAAAGTAAATGCCTTTTTTTATTTTACCAACCCCAATTTGCAGCTTCTACGGAAATCGTTGTAAGACACTGACCCGTAAAGGTCCTGACAAGAATCAAGATATTTCCTAATTTTTGACTGAATAGTTTGTAAGAGGCCAATGACAACCCTACCGTGCCCTTCTCTGGGAGGAGTTGCGTGGTAGTGCGCTATTTAGCCAGTTTTTCAGCTGACTTGTATCCCTCATTTAAGAATCTAGTATCTCAAACATTGGTGCACTAAATTGCTATATCTTCTAAACTATTTGGAATTTTTGAAAAGGGACTTAAGAGGAGGGGAAACTTAAGGTGATGTCTAAGCTATGCAAAAATTTCTTTAAAAAAAATTTTATTTAAAAAAAAATAAATAAATTTTTTTAATTAAATAACAAAGAACTAAATACATTTTCTTCATTTTCTTTAAAAAAAACCCAAGTTCAAATTAAAAAAGATATTAGGCAAGCAGCGTACTCGATTATTAAGCGATATTTTTTTATTATTAAATAAAGTCGTGCGTGTTGTGTCGTGTTTCGGAAATTTCGGCCCCTGCGTGTGAAAATATAAGACACGCGTCCATTTCCAGCAGGTACAGTGTATATCACAGTTGGAATTTACTCTCTTTATTACTTGCTTAAAACTTTCAAGTTTTTGGAATAACACTTACAATTTTTAGGACCAATTTTAGTCATAAATTGATTTTTATGGTATAGGCGAATCAGATTATGCTTTAATTGGACACACAATGTTTTTGATGAGGCTAAGATAACACACACCAGCAACTTTTGTCCATTATCGAAAAATTGTGACACTAATTGATTCTAAAATTTTGAAAGTGTCATTCCAGCCTAAGTAAATTTGTTTATTTGGATTTTTTAAAAAAAATCTTGGAACCAGGGCCATTCTCCTTTGACATAAACTCAAATAGGAATAAGTTTTAGTTTATGACACATCACTATAATATAGTCTTCTTTTATTTTTTTTTCTTTTTTAATTTTATTATTTATTGTATTATTAATTATTTTATTTAAACATTTTCTTACAATTTTTGTTCCTACCCTTTGATAAATCTTTATTCAACTATTCAATCTCTCTGCCGGCAGAACCTCTTGACAGATCCCCCCTCCACACCTTCCAAGTCAAAGTGCTCTGTGTATATAATAAACAGGCGTCAAAATAGGATTTTGCTTATTTGTATTCAAGGGCCACTCTAGTTTAGGTGGCTTCTTGTTAAAACTAAATGCATATCTGTACAATAATCTGAATGGGGGGGCAACAACAACAACAAAAGCGCAAAACCAGAACTGGAACTGGTTGCTGTCTTTGCTAGGCTCTCTCGTTTATTTTTTGGACTTGACTAAACCACATTTCAGTGTCAGGCACACACGCCTACGTATCTTGGTCTCGGTTTCTCTGTCTCTCTCCTGGCCTGGCCCGGCCTGGCCACCCATAATAAAATATTTAAATGCATTGCATTTCTCTTTTGGGGGCCCCCGTGCATATTATTAATGGGTAGCGACGCCTTTTTGCCTGTGGCATTGGCCTTCGCAAGGCGTTGGCGTTAAAAAAAAAAAAGTGGAAATGGCAAATGTGTCGCTGCAGGGGTATGACCTAGAAACTGGTATTTAGAGTTCTTAGTCATAGACGCTCCTCTCTCTCTCTCTCTTAACACTTAATCATTATCGTGTTCATCATCCAAGTTAAGAACCGTGTGCCAAAGAGCACTGCGCACTTAATTGATAAGAGTTTATCAGGCTTGAACAGTCTCTGTCGCTCATAAAACGCTTGAACGTTTTAAGAATATGGCCGCCTATCGGCCAGATAAACCAAAATTCAAATACCAAATGCTTCAAATTCTCATGGAACTTATTTACTTTGTCGTTTCAGTATAAAATCGACCGACTCAGCTGGCAGTTACGAGAATTGCAAAACAATAATATATATATAAATCGATTACCATGCACTTCCGGGAAATGCTACTGTTGGCCTGCCTGGTTCTGCTGCTGGGTGATTTGCCCCATCTGACATCCACAACAACAACCACAACTTTAGTGGCGGCCATGTCCATAGCCAATCAGGATTTGGAGCGTTACTTTAGGCCGGCAAATGCCACTCACACTTTTGCCAGCATGGAGGAGCGCATTGCCATGGATGTGTACAACTATGCCTTCCTCAATTGGTCCTATGTGGATCATGAAAACTCGCTGTGCGAGATGGATTTCCCACAGGAGCAGGCACGCTATGGTGAGGGCAAAGTGTTGAATGTGACGGGTCGATTGGTGCATATCAGTACGCTGGAGGATATTAATGATGATTATGCCTGTACGCCGTATATACGCGGCACACTGGGCGCACCCATGCCCGAGAAGGGTGTAACCTGGATTGCATTGGTGCGACGCGGTCGTTGCACTTTTGAGGATAAAGTGAAGCATGTGTATCAGCAGAATGCAGCCGGTGTGATTATATATAATGACAAGCAGGTGATGCAGCTGGAAAAGATGCAAATCAAGGGCAAGAATCGTAAGTTATTGAGGTTTATGATAAACTTGGCAGATGGTTAAACTTTTGCTTTTCTTAATAGGCAACATTGCGGCCGTGATAACGTATCAAAATATTGGACAGGATCTGGCCATGACCCTGGATAAAGGATACAATGTAACCATTTCTATAATAGAGGGACGTCGCGGTGTACGCACTGTCAGCAATTTGAATCGGTAAGCAAAAAAAAATAATAAAAAATTACTTATGGAGACGCCGGGGATTGAACCCGGGACTTCTCACATGCGAAGCGAGCGCTCTACCACTGAGCTACGTCCCCTTGAAAAATTCTAATGCCTATTTAATTCGCCGCTGCTCAAGTCGAGTGAATAGCATACACTGCTTTACCGACAAGCCTGTCGATAACCAAGTGCTTTTGTGTTATATCCTTAAAACACTGCTTAACAGGCAGTGCATCGATAATAATGTGGCCCAAGCACAGTGGTACGTTCGCTTAAGGCAGTTTGTCAAGTGTAAATAATTGTTTTTTGAAGTACATAATATTTATTAGTTATCAGATTTCACTGTTTCCGTTAGATAAAGTGGCTTTACGGGAAAGTATGTATTTTAAGAAGCACTTTAAGATTAAGAGCCGATATATAAATAACAGTGTAAACTTTACGTTTTTCTAACATATAGCACCTATCTAGAAAATGAGAAATCGGCACTTAAACAGACAGAAAATAATCTTTTATAAGGGTGTTATGAAAAATTTGTTGTTAACATACAGCACCTTTCTAGAAAATGAGAAATCGGCACTAAACAGACAGAAAATAATCTTTTGTACGGGTGTTATCTATGATATATGATGTAGTCATCCGATTTTGTTCAAATTTTTTGCAAAACTGCTTAAAATCATTTAATATTCTTAATTGCAGAGATTCAGAAGGCTCAAATTGAAAACAAAAAAGTTTTTCCGACAAAAGGCCTCATTCCAGATGGCATAAAAATTTATTTCGCTTATATATACTTATTTTATACTATGCTTCATATAAATAAGACAGCTTTTCAAAAGCATACAGCTTTCAGAGCATTTTAAAAGTGTTTCTCTATTCATATGAATCATAGTGCCGAAATAAATTGTTATTTCATCTAAAATGAGGCCTTACATAGATAGACATACTCATCTCTAGCCTTAAGTATGGTCACCCTACAATCTCTTTTCAACTGTGCCCAAATAAGTTTTTAAGTCATCTGGAAAGAGTCCTAAAAACCTTTTTTTTCCGAACAGTCATATGGAAGCTATATTATATGGTTATTAGATTTTGACTGAATTTTGCGAAACTCATTGAAAGCACAAAGTATTCATAGTTTACGAACGCTATTATGGAAAACAAAAAAGGTTTTTCCTACTAAGACCTATATTCCAATCGGTTTGTCGTATGGCAGCTATATGATATAGTTATACGATATTGACCAAATTTTTCCAAACTGTTTGAAATCATTTAATATTTGTAAATGCGGAGTTTGAGAAAGCTTACATTGAAAGTAATAAAGTTTTTCTTACTAAAACCTTTTTTTAAGACAGATTTACGATATAGTCATCAGATCCGGTTGGTTCTGATATATTATCGGCAGTAAAAAAAAGACTCTGTGCAGAATTTTAGCTCATTAGCTTTAAAAATAAGAGACTAGTATGCGTAAAAAGAGACAGACTTACAAAGCTCAATCAACTCAGCTCGTCTTCTAGATCAAGAATATATAGTTTATGAGGTCGAAAATAAAAATGCATTACAAACTTCTGGTCAGTCACTAATCCCAACTACAAGTATATCCATGTGTTCTACAAATCGCTTCCGCCCCAAAAACGTCCCATTTCCCATACGATTTCGTTCGATTTTGGGTCGAAAGCGATTTGTAGAACACATGGGATAAATAGTTATTTTACGCTTTTGCGGTACTTTTGTTTATACGAAATGAATCTTTCTAAAGGCTTTACTTAAAAAATTCTATAGATTTTGCCCTTACTTCTCAGAATTATGTATAAACAGTTAAATTTAAATTAAAGACATTGTCTCTCAAAACAAATAAGTTTTTCCTACTATGAACTAGTTCACTAACTGATCATTCCTATCCAAATAGTTCCAAAACTGCGCAAATAATGTGTATTAGACTAGAATGTACCAGGCTTCATTCAGATAGCTTTAAAAGTAAAGAAAAACCAACAGAGGCTGAACAAGAATATTTATACTAATTTTCTGAAATAAATAAAAATTTAAAAAATTTTAAAAAGAAATAAAAAATTAAAAAAAAAATTTTTAAAAAAAAAAAAAAATTTGTGAACCTTTTCACCTATTCAGTGGAGACGCCGGGGTTTGAACCCGGGGCTTCTCACATGCGAAGCGAGCGCTCTACCACTGAGCTACGTCCCCGATTGCCACACTGTGTCAAATGCTGTACTTAAGCCAAAGCAGTAAACACTGCTTTAACGTTAGTAAACTGCTTACTTATTTTTTGTCTACTTCTTTTCTTTTGCAGAACCTCTGTGCTCTTTGTGTCCATCTCCTTTATAGTACTGATGATCATCTCGCTGGTTTGGCTTATATTCTACTATATACAAAGATTCCGTTACATGCAGGCCAAGGACCAACAATCGGTAAGGACATTAACACTTCCATTTGAGAACCCTCACATTAAAAGTTGAATTATTTTTTTAGCGTAATCTGTGCTCAGTGACGAAAAAGGCCATTATGAAGATACCCACCAAAACGGGCAAAATGAGCGATGAGAAGGATATGGACAGCGACTGTTGTGCCATATGCATTGAGGCCTACAAACCGTCTGATATTATACGCATATTGCCCTGCAAGTGAGTTAATATTACTATAATAAAACTTTTACCCAAAACTTATTATATTGTTCTTTCAGGCACGAATTCCACAAGAACTGTATTGATCCCTGGCTAATCGAGCATCGCACCTGTCCCATGTGCAAGCTGGATGTGCTCAAGTTTTATGGTTATGTGGTGGGTGATCAAATCTATCAAACACCCAGTCCACAGCATATTGCTCCGCCAGCTGCCCCGCCTTTGGCTATAATTCAGCCCTCTGCTGAGGAGGTGCCTGTGATTGTAGTGGCACTGCCACAGGCACATCAGCCGCATCAGCAGCTCAGTAGTTTTAGTGCTAGTAATTATCATCAGCGTGGTCGTAGTCCTAGTAGTAGTAACCAACAGCAACAGCAACTGCAGCAGCAGCAGCAGCCGCAAAGGGGCAGACGCAACTCGGCTCCGGCCAATATGCCGCATGCCATCATTTGTACTGCCAGTCAGCAGGTGACTGATGTTTAAGCTATCCTAGATCTGCATTCTACTTTGTATTGTACTTAAAAAAAAAAACAAAAAATGCTGATAAGAAGATGAGAAGACTTCAATTTTAGTTTCTAACCGCCCCCCCAACGCACAGTTAAACATAAACCGCTCGAAGTTCAACTTGAGTATACTTAAAGCGCGTAGAGTTCTAAGTTGTATGATATAAGTGTAATCCGTATAAATGTATAAATAAGTGTAACAATTGTCGATAAACAGAAAAAAGGAAAAACCGAAAATAACTATAAACTTATATATATATATGCTTATATATATATATATATATATAGCCGTAGTAGCTGTAATGTTAAATGCAAATAATTCGTAGCAAAATCAGCGCCTGTTTTGCTAGTCAAAGGCATCATCACATTCTCTATCTCTCTCGCACACACACACACACACACACATCGCATATGCCTAAATATTTAAATTTAATATCAAAGGTGCCAAAGTATTTGCTTTTAGTTGTTCAAATTGAATAAATATTATGTTTAGTTATTTTATTTAATTTTATGGTTTTTTATTTTTTCAAAAATTCACTTTATTTTGATTTGACCCCAAAAGTATGCTCAGTAAAGTTGTCAAATATTATTTCAAGCAGTTTTGTAAAGCACAAAAGTATGCTATGTAATGTTTAGCTAAGTTCTTCGCGGTCAAGCAGTTTTTATAAACTTCAGCCGAAAAGCATCCAACGAATATTTCAGTGTTCAGTGGAATCATTTCAAGCAGTTTCTATGTGACTTGTGAGCAGTGTGGCCAAATCGTGACTGTTAAAAATACCTAAAAATGGCAAAATTTTAAACAAAATGCCTTAAAAAATGGCAAATTATATTTTAAAAATTACTAGAAATGTTGGCTCTAAAAAATTGAAAAGCTTGCGTGTTACGATCTAAAAAATAGTTTAATCGGGCCGGAAATTGTGAAAATTTTCCAAATTCTGTAGGGATGTATTTTTGTCCTCCACTATTTAGAGTTTTACAGCTATTGGTAGCAGTTTAAAAAACTTCTACCTTAAAGCATCCAACGAATAATTCAGTAAGATCATTTCAAGCAGTTTCTATGTGTCTTGTAAGCAGTGTGGCCAAATCGTGACAGTTAAAAATACCTAAAAATGGCCAAAATTAAAACAAAATGCCTAAAAAGTGGCTAATTATATTTTTAAAATTAACTAGAAATGTTGACTCCAGCAAAACTGAATAGCTTGCGGATTTCGATCTTACAAAATAGTAAGATCAGGCCCGATATTGTGTAAATTTTCAGAATTCTGTAGAGCTGAATTTTTTTCTATACTATTTAGCGTTTTTACAGCTTTTGGTTCGTATTCTTCTCGGTTAAGGAATAGTCAGGCACCTACTTTGCTATTAAATAAGACATTTTACTTATGCAGATAACCTGGTAACTGAGTATTCAATAGATTCGCGTCGTTTTCGATATCTATAACATTCTTCACTCCAAGCAAACTCAACGAAGTTTATTTTAGTTAATTAGTTTAATTTCGAAAATGATATCTAAAAGTCTCATATTTCCTATTAGCTCGAAAATTGCGTGTGAACCACTGAACTGAACCGAAAACCTAGTTTGCTTTGCTCAAAAAATCATATTCTAACCCGAATCGAAGATTTAAAACCTTCTTGAAACACTGAACCGCATTTACACCATGAAGTTTTTGTTTGTAGGAATGAGGTAAAGAGGGGCAGCCGGCTGACAAAGTTTTTCGATAATTCTCCTTTGCTTTGTTCCGATTGAACTGATGCAGGGTTGACTTATGGGTAATTTGCTTATCGATAACTCGTGTTGTCAGGCGAGTTGAAGCAAGCTGCATCATGTAAATGCGCCTGACAGAGAGCTTCATGAAGCAAACTTCATCGTGTAAACACGGACTTAACCTGAATCCTCCTAGTGTGAGCATATGATCACGCAAAATCGCACACAAATGCCTTTTTAAAACATCCATTGCCAGAAAACTACAATCTCGATTATTAAATGCTATGTATCGAATGAAAGATCTGAAGATCTAATTAAAAAGAATAATTTTTAGTCTAAAAGCATCCTAATGAATATTGCCAACTCGTGAATTAATTCGGGCATATTCAGGTTAATCCCTAAGAGGTTTGCATCCCTGATATAATTTAAATTTGTTCATTTCAAAGGTTAATTTCCAGCAGTTTTTAATTTTCTCTGCCTTGAAAAATATAAAGCTTCGAAGGACCGAGATCAAGCAGTTTTTTTTTAACCAACCCAAAGAGTATGCTACAAAAAATTATGCCTTTGTTGTCTTTAAAGCAGTTTTTTCCTCTTAATTTTGTAGTTTAAGCCGAAAAGTATGCTATGCAATCATCAAGTCTCAAAACCACTCGCACCAACACAACCCCTCCCATAAAACTAGCCCAAAACAAAATAAGAAGCCTTAGTTAGTTGACCAGTTTAAAATTTATACTTTTGGCTAAAATCTAACCAAACAAAAATGTGGACTCAAGCATACATATTTAAGAACCCTAAGCCTAATAAATTTAAATGAAATTGAAAAGCTTTGCTTGGTTGTAGTTTTGAAACGCTTGTATGAATGATCATTCCCTTAAGGAGCAAGGAAATTATTTATTATAATTATTTTGTTTTAGTTTCTGGGCAGCGAGGAGAGCATTTTGGAATATGAGGCTGAACGTCCCATTACAGTGACTCCAGCTACAGAAGCTGCCCCGTCGACTATAGCAGCTCCCAGTGCTTTGGCAGATTTAATACGTAGCCGGGATTTTGTCATAGATTTTCCACGTGTTTTTGTCCTAGACAGCGGCAGTGTGGTGGGTGCACGCGAAATGCTATTTCCCAGCCGTCTGCCCGAACGTTCGCAGAGTTCTTTATCGCTGAGACAGGCTCGAGATTGGATGAGCCTAATGAGCAATAAGCTAGAGGAACAGCAGGGCTTGAGACGCTTACGTAAGGAGGAAATGCAACAGGTATGGGTTTAACTAAGATATGCGTGCTTTCTTTATTGATGGACTCCATTTGTTTATAGCAACTTCTAAGCGCTCGCGACACCTCGCGCTATCGTCGCTCTCGTTCAGCGGATGGTCGTTATTCCACCGGCTGCTTTGGTGGTCGTACACGCCAGCCCTCAGTGCTGGCACCTACTCAGCCCGATACTCAACAAATGCGTCGCACTAGCTCCTCCCAGGCCTTGCAGCAATTAACAGATTCCTCCTATGCCCAGTCGCGTCAAAGGCAACGTGAAACCTTTGATTTTGCGCGAACGCGACGTCGTTTCATGAGACGCGAAAGCGATGAAATATCCTTAAGTTCATTGCCCAGACGTACGGGGGGGGCTCCAACAGTGCCACGAACTGAACGTGAAGGCAACGGGGACTACATTACCATTCAGGTGAATGGTGAGGGTGTTGATCTCAACGAGTAAAAGCTTAAATACTCGTAAATTTAAGGTGCTAACTAAAAATGCTTGCTACTAAACTGTAAAAAGTACATTAAATTGTTAATGAAATGAGACAAAGCGTTAATACAAAATACTAACTGATATTTGTACAAATTGGCAACACATTTGTAGTCTACCAGTCTCAAGTTATATACAGAATATTTGTTGAAATGTTAAATAATAAAAATAAAACCCTGTTACTAACAATATTTTGTTTCGGGCAGAGATTTTGAGACCTTGGTTTTAATTTATAAAGAATATCAAGTCTTCTCCTCATTAACTTACAAGCCCTCTTCGATATCTCTTAGATTATTCACTCAACACTTCTTGTTTTCTCCTGAAAACCCGGCCAGCAAACAGAGTTAGGAAGTACCTACTTATTTTTACCCAGGAATAAACCTAGATACAAGTTTTTCGAACTTTTTAACCTTTAACCGATTTTTCATTTACCTAGTCAAAAGGTAAGGAACTAGGTACTTACGTCTCTTCCATGAGAGTTTAACTACAAATAATTCTTAAGCCTTGGAGTACCAGTAATGGGAAATTAAACAAAACTTAAAATAAATACGCTGGTCATTTTGTGATTAATTAATTGATTTTTAAACAAACCTTTCCCTGAGTAAAGGGTATATCGAAGTCTCGTTCTTTATGTGATATGTTTTTGGTAGTGGGCATAACGTATAACTCCCACACATCTCTCTAAGCTTGAGAGACTATTAAGTTAGATTAGTTTACATTCAACAATAATTAGTTTACATTTTTTCGCAGTTTGCAGCAAATTTTTTAAATTTAAAAAAAAAATATATAAGAAATTTGTGTATCCCAAAACTAACCGAAATTTTGGATATAGAATAAAATCACATTATTTAAATTTTTGAAGTTATTATTTATTCAAAATAGATTTCATTTGACTCAATACAACGTTGGGAACGATGTTCCAGCCCATGAATAGATTTTTTTTTAAGTCATTTATAGGAATATTCTTCAGTACCTCGTTACGACTGCTTGAATTGCTGGGATATCATCTTAAAATTCTTCTTGAGTTTTGGGAATAGAAAGTAGTCGCAGTCGCACTTTTTTGGTCTTGTGAGGTGGTGCATTATCGCGCAATAAAAACAACTGTATTTCTGCTGGATATTCAGGTCCAAAACTACAAATTCTTCTCTACAAACGATGTAGAACGCCTAAATAGTATTCTTCAGTAACAGTTTGACCTTCCGGAAAAAATTCCTTGTGGACAATATCCTTCGAATAATTAAAAGTAATCAACATTGTCTTGATTCGAGGCTTCTGAAAACGACCATTTTGAAATCGTGTTAATCACGTTTAAGCTTGAGTACGACTCATACAATCATCAGTATAAACTTTTTTCATCAATTGTCTCAGCGATTTTTTAAGTTTAACACAAAATTTTATATTTGCCCTACTTTTTTGTATTTTTATTAAAATGGCTGTAATTTTGACATTTGTCATCCGATTTACATGAAGTTAGGTGCGATTGAAAGAGGATGAATGTATGTTTTAAATGTAAACCGGTTCGGCCTTCCGAAAAACATCGGAAACTCCGACTCTGAAGCGGTTCGACTTCAAGCCCGCAAACCGGCTTGATTTTAATATTCTAAGTTCGCGTTTACACGATGAAGTTTCCTTCATGAAGTTCTTCATGATGTTTTTGTTTGTGGAAAAGAGGTAAAGAGGGGCAGCCGAAACGGACAAAGCTTCATGACGTACCGTGGCGTGAAGCTTTTCGATAATTCTCCTTTGCTTTGTTCCGATTGAACTGATGCAGGGTTGATTTGTGGGTTATTTGCTTATCGATAACTCGTGTTCTCGAACTTCATGAAGCAAACTTCCTCATGTAAATGCTCGTGAAGTTTTGAAGATGCTTCAAAACGAAATCGAATAGAGCTTCATGAAGCAAACTTCATCGTGTAAACACGGACTTAATCAATTCTGTTTTTATTTCTCAGAGTGTACCATTATCTCTAACCAATTCTGATGCAACCTTTGTGCTTTCAGGGTCTTTTTAGAAACTGTGGGTGGTTCTTTTGTGATCCCAAACATTTTTTATCATTTTTGAAAGTGTATAACACAGCCGCTATTTCATTTATTAGGTTGTTTCCATTCTCACAAGATCTTTGATAAGTCTTGTTATATTTCTCTGAAAAATTTGAAGCCAACTTTTATACTCTCAGAGTACTTTCAAACCTCTGTTGCATTTGCCAGAATTTTCCTAAAATCTTTGGTGTTTTTCAAAAGTGTTCCATTACCTACGGGACTTTTACATATCTCAGAGTTTTAAAAAGCAATGCTAAATGTTCTCTTAAAACCTTTGTTTTATTTCTTTTTCTTGATTCTAAAAAGCTACCATGACCTCTTCAAACAAGTTTTCTTAGACTGTAAGGATTTCAAGACCTGTGTGCAATACTGCTTTTTGTTTCTAATTAGTTTTCGATCATTGAATCCTCAGCAGACAATGCACTCTACCCTCTGCCCTCGTGCACTCGCGCAATACCCAACTTCAGGGCGAATTCCATTAGGGATTTGCGCGTGCCTTTTTTGCAAGCTGATTCCAACCGAATGATACCTGGCTGACCAACGCAGACAGTGAGGCAGCAAACCAGCTTAGTTTCAAGGGAGATCCCAATCCCCCTTTTGCCTTTTGCCGAACAGAAAAGAAATAGAGCAAAAACTTATAAGGAAGCCCCCAACGGTTGAAGTTTGCCGCGACCGGCAACGACAGCTAATAAGAATTCATCATGACGACGAACCCTCTGCGAAGAAGAAGGCCTGCACGCGCCGTAATTGCAACACAACAGGAGGGCCAGAGATCTGCCTGCGACCAGGAGCATCATCATCATCATCATCATCGTGGCCAGTCGATGTTTATAAACCTAAAGTCTGTAATCACATTAGGGCTGAGAAGGAGACTGACCAACTGTGGCACAGCTTTATCACCTGACCGAGTTGGAGTCTGCTCCTCTCTTCCTGGCATATCCCACGATTGCGTTCGATGACAGCACGTACAAATTTCTTGTAGCTGTTGTTGTTGTTGCTGGAGCTGGAGGCACTGGGGTGGGGCGTGTCGGCAATGGGCGTTGCAGGGCACATTCAAGATAAAATTATTATATTGTTGGAAGTGCAGGCCGACGCCGCCGCCGCGGCTTTTGGAAGCCGTGGGTAATAAAACAAAACCAAAAAAAAACAAAAACAAAAGCAAAGAGGCCAGATATACCAGCAAATATACCAGCTGGCTGGGACGTGTTGATGTCTATTAAGCTGCATAAATATTTCATTGCACAAATTGGTTGAACTTGGGAATGCCAGTTTGAGTTATTATTATATTTAAGTGTGGTGGGTCCTTTTTACCTCCGTTTAGGGTGTCCCTAGCGGTCAGTAGAAGAAGCTCGATATGCTTGCTCTTTTGAGCGCTAGTGGCGTTTGGTATAACAACCCCTGCTTTGGGTGTGTGTGTGTCCTAACTGTTATACCAGCTAAGTAACAGGGGTGGATTTTGAAAGGGCAGTGAAAACTCAGTCAGCATGTGCTTTAACTGATCAATTCTAAGTGCGGTACCATACAAACTGTGCAAGTGCTGCCCATCCAGGTTGTGGCCAGTGCTGCCCATCATTATTATTAGTTTTGCTTATAACTCGACTATCGTCCATCTGATCGGAAATCGATGTATGGTGGATCGATAAGTAATGATGATTACTATATATGTCTAGAAGATTCGAATAATCTGTCTTTAAAATTGTGGGAGATATGCGATTATGGGAGATGACTGCATATACATATAAGAAGTTAATGTTCCATATACTTAAAGCCTCTAACTCTTACCATTTGTGAGATCTGTTTGTTTATCCGGACAGACGGACAAGGCTATATCGACTCGTTGTTGATGATGATCTAGAATATATATGGGATATTCCATATAACCTCAGCCACCGCAACTTTTTTTTTGTCCCCAAAAAAATTTTTAATCGCTATTATTTAGAAGGACCATATATAGATGAGACCACCCTTAAATGGTTTTCCCCCACCGTCGATAGTTCTCAAGATAATGCAAAAAATACTTGAAATTTTCAAAAAATCATAACTTTTGAACGGAACATCGGATTAAAACGATCCAAAGACAAATTTTTGTAATTTTTGCGTAGACTTTTCGAAAAAAAATATGGGACAACTCTAAGAGTTATCTAAAGTCTGTTTTTTTTGAAAAAAAATCCGTTTTTATTCTTTTTCTTGGAAAGGGCCAATCGATATTTGATCCGAATATTTTTTATCAGATTCAGAATATATGTATGTAACTATAAAAAGTTGTTTCAAGATGGAAGACAGCGCGAGTCCACGGAAATAGCTTTTTTTTTGTTTTAAATGTTGCGTTTTCACTTTTTTTTCAATCAATTTTACATGCGCTTTTCGAGAAAAATTATTAGATAACTTTTAGAGTTATCTTAGGCCGGTTAAAAAAAAAAAAATTTTATTTGATTTTACCCAAAAAAATCCTTATACTTTTTTTTAAAATTCAATTTTAAGCACTTTCGCACGGGACATGTCGAACGGGACATTTTTTTTCAATCATGAATGTTATTTAAAAAAAAAAAAAAATTGTATTTGATTTTACCCAAAAAATCCTTATACTTTTTTTAAAATTCAATTTTAAGCACTTTCGCACGGGACATGTCGTACGGGACATTTTTTCCATCATGAATATTATGTTATTAAAAAAAAAAAAAAATTGTATTTGATTTTACCCAAAAAATCCTTATACTTTTTTTTTAAATTAAATTTTAAGCACTTTCGCACGGGACATGTCGAACGGGACATTTTTTTCCATCATGAATATTATGTTATATATGTTGTTCTTTTTGTGTGTGTGAATTTATCATTTATAAGCTTTAATTTCATACCTTACATATTGTCAGTGTACAACTTGCACTTGAACTAGAAGATAAGCTCTAAACTTACACATTTCAGTCAACGCCACACCATGTATAAGTTTACCTTGTGCGATTTAGCTTAGCGGTGGCAACATGAACGATGATCATCTACTACGACCCGGAAGTGATTCTAAAAGCGGCCTAAAAGCAGGCAACATAGATTCTCTCAAAAAGCACCTTGTTTTCAAAGACATGATGATGAGAAAACGGCCCTAAGTGTCTCTCACCGGTACTTACCGTAAGCCCAAGTTTATAATTTAGTCCCATCTTGTTTCGAAGCTTAAAAATATCTTTTCGGTCGAACTTTCTTCTTCTGTTTGGTTTTATTTTCGGAACGATTCCCTTGAGTTTCCGTCCGCTTAACTCAACCCCAAAAAGAATTCTTTCTGGTTAGCACTGGAACCCATAAATAAATAGCAACGCACGACAAAAACAATGCACCGTGCCAATGTGGCAAGTAGGGGGGGCAATGTCGGTGAGACTGAGGCGCAACAAATTGCTAAAGCGGCAGATGTGAGCCTACTATATATACCGATCCTGGCTTAGTGGCAACGCCAATGCCGTCGCTAATCTACTGTAAATGAGCAACATGAAGGCAATTGCTGTTGATGATTGTCCATATGCTCAAAGGATCCTTTCGCCCTCAGTCACTCAGGTTCTTCCAATCGGAACTAATTGTGGAAACAATAAAATCCTGGCAAATGCGTTGTGTGAAGCTAAATCCAATCAACTAGGGAGAGAGAGAGAGAGAGAGAGGGACTGCAGTTTTAGTGTCATTTTGGAGAGATTTGAGCCTTTTATTTTATTTATTGTAATTTATTTTTGTGCAAATAGCAAACACCCAGAAAAAAAAAAAGATCGCGTGACAGCACAACCAGCAAAGGACAGCACAGCAAAATGGCGATTCGTTGCGCTGACTTTGTCATGATCAACCCTGACTTTGAGTCGGATGTGGCCATCTAAGGCTGGGTGTGGCTACTTAGCAAAAGGTACTCGATCTTGGCGCGTACTACAAATGTTGTAGTTTTTGGGTAGAAAGCATGAGCATAATTTAAGATAAATATATATACTTTTGCACAACTTTTTGATTCCCTTTTTATCCATTTTATAAAGGGTATTAAAATATGTACCCATACGCAGCTAACTTTGTGTAGGTTGCCTGCCAAATTCTTGATTTTAAAGCAGAGGGAATTATACATTCTAAAAGCCTGGTATCCTGGCAAACAATAGGAAAGGAACTGCCCAGCTTTAAATGAGCAAGACTAAAACCAGCAGGAGTGCATTACTGACCTCTGCCCAGTCCTTTAGGTGGGTTGCATCACACAACAGAATTTCATTTCCCCCCCAACTGTAGGCTTAACACACAGAGCTCTTACCCTTCCGCCCGTTTTCATTAGGCCAATTCCACAGAGGAACAATCATATATCATCAATTAGCAGCCTGGACTCCTATCTCTCTCTCTCTCTCGGTGTTATCCCCACCCACTCTCTGCCTTTTTTGGCCCAAACTTTTGTTGTTGACTGCACAAAGTCTGCTTGCAATTGGCATTTCAAGTAGGTTGAGGGGTTTTTTTTTTTTTCAATTTTTGTTTGGCCACAAATCGATAACTGTACTTGAAATAGACTCGAGCCACCCTTTGGCCTTCAATTGGCTAGTTGATGGGTTCATTTTAAAGCTTCAACATGTAGAGCAGAAGGAAGGAGGATCAAGTTAATGCCTTAAGACACTTTTGGCTCATAAATACTTATGCCTGTTGTTCGAAGATGGCTTGATCTTTGTCGGTCTGGTTGTTGTAAGTGATTCATAGACACTGTGGATAGCCCAGGGTGTTGTTGTTGTTGTTGTTGCTGTTGATGATGGCGATCATGGGCGATGTTGATGGCTTGCTGATATGAATATAAATGGGCGAGTATTGCGCTCATTTGTCGGCTCAACTACAAAGTAAAGTCTAACGGCAAGTTTTTTTGCTTGCTGCTTGGTTGATCCACGATTTTGATCTGGTAAGCAAGTTGGAGGTTAGCAGGCATTAAGGCTTCCAAAATTTTTCTTAGTGCTTACTTTTTTTTTCACTGCCCTCAAAATGGTTGACATCATTAAGTCAGTTTCCACTCCCTCTCAACACAAATATATTTTGGCATAGAATTTCTAATGAGAAAAAATCGCTGTGAACGTTTGGAAAAATGCATTTCCACGCCAGCCACTTCGCATAGCAGGGTCTATACAAACAACCCAATCATTTAAATGAATTATATGGCCCGCCATTGAAACTGCAAGGGTGAGGATGCAGCAGTTAGACTGCCACCACCACCATCACCATTGACTTGCCTGGGCCGGAGGACGTTGATAGGCGCACAAATTAGCGTGAAGCGTGCAGAAATCGGGGTACAGGAGGGGGGCTGCCATTATTTTTCAACATATCTAAAATGAAACATTTCTTGACACTTTTTCAATGTACGCTCAGCCTCAGAGGGCAGCTGCTATGCTTAGGGGAGGAGACCCGAACGTGTGCAGCTTGCTTAGCAAAAAGATGGATTATTTTTATGCTCATTTTGATCTGCTCGGTGGATGTTTGCTTTGGGCAGTTATAAACGCTTGGTGTGACCAAAAAAAAAAAAAAAAAAAGGAAATACTAAGGGTGGGCTTTTGGGGTGGCAGCCATTATGAATTTGAGAGAGAAAAACCTTGATCAAGTCTGCTTTAATCCCTTAAGGAAAGATTTGCCACACTCATCATTATTAACTGGTCCAAAAACGCTTTAGACCATATCTTCCTTATCTTGACCATTGATTACAACTAAAGCCAACTGTTAATGCTGCATGACCAAACAGTTTACCGGGTTAGTTTAGATTCGCATCTAAGATTGCGTTACTGCCTAAGCTGAAAATCCAATAAAGCCAATAAATATTGATCCCCCGAAAAAGGTGCAAGAAATTGTGCCAGCAAATCCTTTTTGCCACAACATGACATGACTTTTGGGCCATGTAGGCGTTTACTCGTCTTAGCCACGGCTCGAATCGGCTCAGGATCAGTGTCCTGCTGATGATTTCATCTCTCTTGAACTTGGCTGCGGTTTTTGTTCGGTATGTGTAACAAGTGCAGCGGGATAATCCGCTGCACGCGTAACTCATGTCCTTTTCGTCCTGCCTCCTTTCGCACACACACACACACACACACACGCTTGGCCAAATAAATAAATTGTAATCTGCCTTTGTGTAGTTGATTTCAATCAAAATTCAGCTACGCCCACATTGCCTCGATTCTGGTTCCCCTTTTCATCCTCGGGCCCTTCCGTGTTAAGCTTGGCCTGCGGCTGAGCCAAGTCAACGTTTGACAACATGCCGTTTTCTTGTTTGCTGCTGATCTATATAAGCGGATATACGTTTAGTCTGATTTCAACAGAATTCCCAAGGCTTAAAATGTTTTTAACAATATTTTGGTTGATTTTTGATTTTGTGACAATTTATGGTTTAACCCTTGGTACTCAACAGAATCATGAATGAAATGAATAGTAAGGTGTTTGGGCGAGTTGTGTCATCAGTCTGGGAAATTTATTGAATTTAATGAAATTTAAAAAGAAAATCAAGTAAGAACCGACTGTAAAATACTTTGTACCTGCCAAAGTTTGTATATAACAAATAATTTTTAAGTGTGCACTCAAGAAAAAAACCGAGTACTTTGTACTTAAATTTAGTATAAACGGTTTCAATAGTACGCCAAGTACAAAAATACTTGATACAAGTACAAGATACTTGGTTTGATTACGATTTTTTCAATAACGAAATAATTCATATCGGGATACATTTGGAGATGTCACGGAAATCTCTTCCAACCAAATTCCAACCCAAAACCAATTCTCGATGTCCTAGAAATCTCTTTCGGTTTTCAGAAGAAGATTTAGCTAAATACACATTTTTCAATGCAAAAGCAATTTTGGATATGTAAACAAGATTATTTTTCTGGTAAAGGCCTGATCTCAGATGACATAAATTTTACTTTCGTCACTATATACTTCATATAAATAAGACAGCTGCTCAAAAGCATTCTGATTTCAAAGCTCAACAAAAGTGTTTCTATTCATATGAAGCATTGTGACGAAAATAATTTTTATGTCATCTGAGAATAGGCCTTTAGGTTGCATTAAATAAATTAAATGATTTATTTGTTTTAATAATGAAATTTGCATTTCAATAATTATTCGCAAAACCAACCAAAAGCTGCCATATCAACCCAAATCGGCGTTGCAGGCGCCATCTTGAATATTTCGACAACAACAATCGTGCTTAGGGTTGCCAAAATTTAACGTTCTGATTGGCGCAAAAATATTTTTTAATTTTTCATTTAAAATAACTTAAGTTTGAATTAATCCCATGTGTTCCACAAATCGTTTTCGACCAAAAACGACGCGATTTGGGTCGTTTTTGGAGTCGAAAGCGATTTGTGGAATACCTGAGAATATTTAAATATGAAGCTAAAAACATAAAAAACATTCCACAAAATTTAATTAAACTTCAAATTAACACTAACTAATATATGGGAAATTTTATTTGAGAATGACGCAACTCTGTTTGATGAGAGGAACTATTATCTTAGACACAAACCTTCTAACCTACAAACTAGGAAAATCTCTCGAAGTTCTGTGACACCGACGGATTTTTGAGCGGTTTGAAAACCAACCGAGGCCAAAATCTCTAGAGATTTCTAGGACACCCCTGATACAGAACATTTTGTGCTATTTTAAGGTACTTTAAGCCGAAATGGTCTAGAACCAATCCCGGTTTGTTTCTTATTAGATGGATTCGTACTCAGTTTAAGTACACCCAAGAACGAATCATACTTAATATTTTAAGTACAAAACGGTATAAATTCTATCTCGTTTGTTCTAGTACGTTTGAGTACAAAAAATTCTTGATTTAAGTATTTCGTTCTTGATTTAAGAATTTTGTTCTCATTTTAGGAACATTTTGGGCTTACATTTGAAACTTAAGACTGATTCGTACTTAGTTTAAGTACAACGAAGTACGAATTATACTTGAAATTTTAAGTACAAAACGGTATAAATTCTATCCCGTTCGTTCTAGAACGCTGGCAGCCTTTTTTTCTAAGTGTGGGGCCATACAAACTATTAAAGTGCTGCCAATCACGGTTAAGTCCAGTGCGGCCCAGCATAATTATTTGTTTTGCTTATAACTCGACTGCTGATCATCTGATCGGAAAACGATAAAGGGTGAATCGATTTATAATAATTATGAGTAGAGTAAATCTCTAGAAGGTCCGTAAAAATCTAACTCTAAAATTGTGGAAAAGATATGATGATACAAATATTTTTTAAAAATACAGGCTGGAAATAGGGGCGTGGCAATTTCAATGTTTCAAAAAATTAATCTTGTAGTCTGCCTGGAAGTATAAGGATTATATGTTCCATACACTTCAAACCTCTAGCTCTGACCATCTCTGAGATCTGTGCGTGAATATGGACACGGACATGGCTATATCGACTCGGCTGTTGATGCTGGTCAAGAATATATCGTTCACGATACCTAGTATCGTGTAATAGATGATCAAGACTTTATTAATGTGATCAAAGATAATGGTTGCTGAAATTTGAGTTAGATTACTCCAAGTGACACAAGTACCTTTAAACATCCTTTCCACTTTTGGCTCATAAATTTGTGATGATTTCAATGTCTTCATATCTTCAACTAAAACAAAAAACAGCCTTAACGATCGGTTGGAACACGCTCGAGGCATTAACTGCTTCCAACGAGTCTGGTGCGCCTGCCTCAATCGATGACGTAGTAGCTGGAATGGGGGGGAATAACATTATAATTCAATAAGAAACCCCTCCAGAGAACTGACTAAATAATGGCCATGGTGCAGCTGGTGCTGGCAACGGCAGCCAGCCTGTCTGCCCTGACTACGATTACGAATTTGTTGTTGTAGTTGTTGTTGGCTGCAATTGTAGAAATCATCAGAAAGTGGGCAACAGGCAATTTATGAATCTCGCTGATGGTGGCAGTTGGACTTGCCGTCGGCGATTTTCCTTTGAGCTTGAACTTCGCGCCAGCAAAGGGTTTTTTTTTTTTTGTATGGAAAATGGCTTAGACAAATGTGATTACAATGCGCAATCGGTGATCGCTGATCGCTGATCGTTGATGATCGCTTGGTACAAATTGAATGTTATTTTGCAAAATGCGCGCACGTAGTCCAAAAACTGTGTGGACTGTGTGGCATAGCGCGCGAAGATTCTTTGATCATTTTACGCTCATTTGGCGGCACTGACACTCGCTGATCTTTAGCATATTTTACGCTCAACTTGTGATCAAACCGTAACTTTGGTGTCGTACCTGCTCGCTGGTACGCCGGAGAGAGGGGGATTGGGGGTTTGGGGGATGACTCATGGACCATTTGGCTGTACCATCCATCAGGGTAACCAGCGGTCCGACTGTGATATATTTGCATATTGCTTGGGAAACTCGTTGTCGAGTGATGCAGCCGCCTTGTCTGTGCCATTTTCCTTTTGGCTTATATTTTATTATTTTTTATCTTTATTGTTATTGTTGCTCTTCTCTTTGGTTTGGCCACATTATTTTGTAAGATTTCTTTTTGCCCGCTAACAGCTTTTGTAATGGGACTTTGATCTTATGCCGCCAGCCAAATCGAGTACACGAAGGTCCAATTGTTGTAGAGTTGAACTGGGATTGGAACAAATGTGTGTTGGCGTTTTCCTATACATATAGTCATTGGCAATTTAACCGTTCACATGCGTAACTCAAACACCGGGGCTTATCAAAATTTCAACCCGAATCGATCAAAGTTTATGCGTTAATTTGCCCTCAAGGAGTTTGTCCAGCAAACGGGAAACGGGCAGCAAGAAAATAAAAGGGGCACTGCACTATGGGGCTAACATTGGTTTTTGGCAAAATCTTTTTAAATATAAGGATGTTTGGACAGATCATTCTTATTGTTTTACATATTTATATATTGGTCAGAAAGGTCAAGTCGTACCATAATATAATATAGCTCGCATAGGTAAAACTTTTTTGATTTTCTAAGATACCCGAACCAAATTGATCAGATCCAAGTTTGATTATGCCTCAAGTGGATCAAAACCGTCAAGAGTATTATTGTTTGAAATTGTTTCAAAAGAAATCATAACCAAAGTCCACAGATCCAACTTGTTCTATACCCAAGCAGAACTGCAAACTTCGATTACCATTGTGATTAATAAAATCAACTAAAACAGTTCCTGATTACGATTTTTTTTGTACTTACTTGTATCTTGTAATCCCGATTACTCAGCGAATGCGACAAAATTGAATTACTTTTACAATTACTTCAGTAATTGTTGCTGCTAAGTGAGATTATTAAATAAATGAGTTTGATATGCTAAATTCTTTATGTATTTGCATTTAGCCTCAATCAATCAAGCTGTCGCCACCATCTTAAATGTAAACGAACTCCAACACATCCCTTAAAATATCGGTGAGCACTCAAATATTACTGAAAACGAGCTGCAACAGCGGAATAATGGGAGAGGTACGATGGCGTAACGGTCTACAATGTGGCCGTATTATTTTTATTTTGGTTCACCTTCATACATAGATGCATAGCAGCGATTGCAAATACCCAACCACATTATCAGGGTCAGTAGGACGTCTTTCTTGAATATTGCTCATGGAAGAATAAAGTGCTTCAATCACTTACTTAAATATTTTGTACAATATCTGTAATATCTGTTCCTACATTGACAGACATAAGTTAAATTCTGGGAATATTAAAAAAACTTTGATAATTTTGTATTGTCGTTATTGTTGCCTTTTCGAATTTTCGACAACGATCGCTTTCTTGATATATTGATGCCTTGATCAGATGAATATGATTGCAAATTAAACTCATATATCTTTTAGATCAGATATTTAAAATATCTAAAGTGATCGCAGCCCAAGTTAAAGATCGTATGGTCTGTTTAAAAACATTAGACATTGCAACACGTATTGGTCGCAGTATTATGGAACTGAATTTACAATCCTTTAAGGATTTAAGAAATCTTGGTATAAACTAGAGGTATGCTACTAAGTTTCAGAACGCTTACATTAAAGACAAAAAAGTTTTTTATACTATTACCCATTTTCCTACTGATCCTATAACCCTATAAGATATAGTCATACGATTTTGACCAAATTTTGCAGAAGTGATTGACTGTCTATTATATTCATAATTGCTGATTTTAAAAAGATTTTCTCACTACTTTTCCGACCGATCCTTCACAAAGAGTATATATATTCTTGATCAGGACGACGAGCTGAGTCGATTAAGCTTGGTCCGTCTATCTGTCTGTCCGTCTGTCAGTATCTACGCGAACACGTCTCTCAGTTTTAAAGTTGTTAGATAAAATTTAGTACAGAGGCTTCTTTTTACTGCCCGCCGGGATCGGATGACTATATTTTATAATTGCCAAAGAACCGATCGGTCAGAAAATGGGGTTTAGTATAAAAAACTTGTTGTTTTCAATTTTTGCGTTCTTAAATTCAGGAAATATTAACATTATATGATATCAAATGGTTCAGCAAAATTTGGTCGGAATCGGTTGACTATATATTAAAGCTATCATCTGACAATCCTGTTGAAAAATAGGTCTTAGTAAGAAAATTTGTTTTTGTTTTCCTTAACAGCGTTCGAATGCTTTCAAATAGCACTGCAAAATTTGGTCAAAATCGTAGGACTATATCCTATAGGGTTTTAGTAAGAAAAACATTTTTTGTTCTTCAAAAATTTGAACAAAATCAGATGACTATATCTTAAAGCTCTCATAGAACCAAACAGTAGAAAAATGGGTCTTAATGAAAAATCATTTATTTTTTATGTTAAAATTTTGAAGAAAGCAATCAGTTCCTTAAAAATAGAAGAAAGAAATATAATCGAACATCAATATCCTCCATATATCTGTAAGACGGGATTTACATGATGAAGCAAACTTCATCAAGTTTTCTTAGTAGACGAGAGGATTCGAATATATTTCTTGACTAGCCGCTTAATAGGTCTGAAAGAAATCCCCAAAATTTCACGCCTACTAAGAAAACTTCATGAAGTTTGCTTCATTGTGTAAATCCCGACTAAGATCAGTTGGAGCGAGCTAAGGCTAGCTTATTTAAATTTATTTTATTTAAAGAACAAATTTGACTTATTTCAATCACGTTTGTAGCTACATTTTTCTGAGTGTAGGTTTATGCAGTTAAATATTTTTTATTAACACATCTCGATATATAAAAATGAAACCTAAAAAAAGGGTTAATTTTATGCCACAACAATTCTAATTTATGCCCATAGTGCACTGGTGCCCAACCCCCCCCTCTCAAAACCAAAAAAGTAACCATCCGAAAAACATGGTGTGAACTTTGTAGTCACTCACTCATCATTTCGTATCTCACTCACCAAAAATTGTTACGCTCTAAATTTGCGTTACTTAACGGAATTTAAAGCGTTCCTTATCAGATTGGTTTTGATGTCTACCAACTTCCTTCGTCGAGTTGTGTTTGGTTGTCGGTTGCGCTATTTAATAAACGTAAATAATTTTTAATGAATATATGATAAATATTGTGTGTTGCATGTGTGTGTGTGTTTTGGCGTGTGGTACCAAATTAGCGGAATGAAAACGTATAAAATTAGCGGAAAATTTTATCAACACTTAAAATTAGCTGCGAGATATGTGGATTTTTGGGCAAACATTCTTTTTTCTTGGGCGGAATCATCAATCAAAATACTGGCTACCGGATTCTGTTCTTTTGGTGCCCACACAGGAAGAAGATTCGCATGTTCGCCCTTTTGGGCTATCAAAAACGCATAAATCACCAAGCCAGCCTTTCAACAGTTTTGTCAAAAGTACCGCAGAAAATGGAAAAAAATTTGTATAAAAATATCCAAGTTGGTGGGCTCGATGGGATAAGAAACGAAGCCGCAGGCTACTGTATGGCCGTTGAATGACAAAGTGGCTGTATCCCAGGATCTAGCAGCAGCTAGGCGATCCATTATGATTGTCACAGTTGAGGCACATTATCACCCTGGTAGTGCAACGCGAACCTGTCGTCTGGTAGTCTTCCAGGCAGATATGAACTAATTGATGTTTTCATTTAGACACTGGAGCGACCCTACCCGACCCGAAGACAACGTATTCATTCTAGGTGGTAAGTGCGACGCCCGCTGTGCACACATAATTGAGAGCAACGGGGAAGGATCGAGCAGCTAGCTAGCTACCTACACCACCCAACTAGTGCAAGTCCTTACCTCCCGCATTTGGTCAATGGCTTTGTCCACCCCCTGTTTGTAGTAGTTTTTTTCTTTCGGTGCCCCTCTCTCATCTTGGCGGCATCTTGAAAGTCAGTGCACGGATCTAACGTTGGTGGTCTACTCATATTTTGCGCATCTCCTTTGTCAATTGCTCTATTTTGTTGTGCGTCCTTTCCGAAATTATTTTCGTATTATCGAGTCCGCCGCTTTGTGTCTAATTGTTTAATTGTCAGCTCATGAGTCGGCTTGTTGTCTGGACAGGCACAGGCGAGCGCCCTCCTCCATCGATCGAATGGATCGACATGTTCGTGTCCATTGTTGCGTTGTCATTTTAGGGGACAATTTCTGTTCGGTTTTGTGGGCTTAGCCGCTTGTGAACCTGTTTTGGCCAAAAACTAACTGATGGGTGTGCGAGTGTGATGTGTGTGCGTGTGTGTGGTCCTTCCATGTTCTTAGTTTAATGGAGTGGCTAGGGCTTTGTGCGTGTGAGAATATTGTTTTTGCGACAGGCGCTTTGTTTTGTTCAGTTGGCTCTAATGAGATATTACAGATTATGTTAAAGAAACTCAAAGTTTGAAGGATGCATTTAATCTTCTGTATGGTTCGAGTTGAAGAGTGTACCAAAGATTGCACAGTATATATATCTATATGTCTACAAGAAAGAAGTGGTACTTATTCTTTACTTAAATAAGAGGGTTGTCTTTCAAATTTTGCATTTCTTCAACTTTTAGTGTGACCAAGTTCGATTTAAAATTTTCATTTGGAAAGTTCTCCAAATATTATTATACTTGAGCCGCTACTTATAGTTTTAGCCAAATAGTGAAGAAACATCAATTTATCGTGGAAAAAAGGCTTTTCAAATATTTTACTTAAAAATTTATACAATTTTGCGTGAGGTCAAAATATTTTTAAAAGCATTTTGATGCCACTTAGAAAGTGGAACCTCCTCAACACCATCTTCAGGCATCGATAAAAGTAAACTTCATTGACTGAGGGAATAAGAAGCAGTTATTAAATGCCAAGTCACGGCTGTAAGGCGGTTGATCTATTAGCTAGAAGTTTTGAGTGCTCAAAAATTCTGTTGTGTGAGCTGATTTATGAGAGCTTGCGATTGGTTTTCCTCAATTCTTCAAAAACTTCTTTCAAATAAATGGTTGTATACCATTCAGAATTGACCGACCTACGATTCTCTAATGGTATGATACGCTCGGACAAATTGTTCTTAGTTTAAATATGACCGTGAATAAATTTAGACTGTTTGTTCCTCAAATTTTATTAAACTTTTCCTTTTTATTTCCTGTACCCATAAAAATCGGTAAAAAGGGTATCATGGTATCATATAACGGACAGAAGGAAGCATATTCGACCCCATTAACGATATATATTCTTGATCAGCATCAACGGCCAAGCTAATATAGCCATGTCTATATTTCTGTCTGTATGAACGCGTCCATCTCAGAAACTATAAGAGATAGCTCCACGTGCTTTGGCATACGCAGATCTAGTTTATATCAGATTTGAAATATTTGTGATCGTTTCTACTTAAATTTTACCTGAACAGAAGAACGATAGTCGAGTTATATGCAAAAAAAATAATTAAAATTACAAATTGTGACCCCACACTTAAAAGTTATAAACAAACTTTGACAGGTACAGAGTTTAAATAAAAGTGCTAATCACATTTCAAGTAGCCAAGGCTTTGATAGATAGAAATTTGAATTATAAAATTTTCGATTTTTTAAGTAGTACGAATTATTTATCGATCCTCCAAGTTTGTTAACGACCAGATACAAATAATGAAGCTTTAAAAAAACACAGATTTTCTGCTGCAAAGCAAAACCTGATAGCACACCATCAAACTATAAAGTGTGAAAGAGAGAGACACAGGGGGAGAGAGTATGGCAACTGAGATTATGCAATCTTCCTACTTAATGAAACTTTAAGCTTATATAAACTTTAGTTTGACTGACTTTTCAACTTGCTGCCTTACAAATAATGGGTATACAAATATAACGTTGTAACTTTATGGGTATCGATACAAATGCCATCAAACTCAGCATCTATTTCTTAATTTGTTATCAAGACAGAAATTTCTGAAGAAGATTCGGTCTAGAGGTTCGAACCTGTCGTTAAGCTTAGGTTTATAAAAGCATCAAACTCTAGGTCTTCGGTCGAACCTTGGTTTATAACTTATTCCTGTAAAAATTTCTTCGCTACTTGAGGCGTTCTTAATGCAAAGGGAAAAATTCTTTTCAAAAATTAGTTGACAAGAACTTGTAAGATAAACAAAGTTTTCTCAAGAACTTTAAATAAAAATGTGCTAAAAACAAATTGATATTCAACTCAGCCACCGTACATAAATATAAGGAGCATTTTAAACGAGTGACAGTAATCGTGTGCGATGGTGCAGAGCAATGAGATGCCATTACATACGTGTTTAGTGTTAATTCCGAGACTAAGCAAAGATGACAATAAATTGTAGTATAATTCTTTGATTTTTTGACGGATTCAAATGGACCAAAACTAGACTCGGATCTGCGAAGTGTAAAGCGATGTCCGATTATCTAAAATATGGGGGAACATCATATCAGCGCTTGTAAATTACATTCTCAATTTAAAGAGACGTAGAGATTAGAATCAAATAATGACAGATCTGCTTGTAGTCCAATGATTGTTGTTTCTAAATCAAACAAATTTAGACGGGATTTACATGATTTACTTCATGAAGTTTTCTTAGTTAATTCCCATTTTTTTACTGATAGCACAAATTCAATATTACTTTGTGAGTGATAACTCGGCTTCTATTCCTGTCATTGTCATGAAATTTGCTCGAGATGTCGATAAAATTACCTAACTCAGTCAACTATATAAATTTCGATCCCATCACAAAGTGATATTTTTGAAATAAAACTCTTAAAAATTCCGCATAATTTCATTTTCATATAATATTTTGATTTATTTGATTTTGTATTAAGATAAAACTTAAATTACTAAAAAATTTAAATATAAACAGTCTTAGGCTCTTAAGTTTAAACAAAAATTCTTAAATCAAAGCAGAGAAAAACAGCAAAATACAAAAAAACGTTCCATAACCAGCTATGGAAAAGTCTTGACTTAAGGCTAAAAACTGGAGCAAGTGGAGCAAGAAAAAAAATGGTTAAGCTCAGAAGCCAAAATAGGGATAGCCAGGAGCAGCGGGTACCATAGAGCTCTTCTGTTCGCTCTGATGATGGGGATGTGTGTGATGATAGCCAGTCATGGGGGCGGAGGCGGTGGCAGTGGGAAAGAAAGAGCCGGGAGCAAAGTTGTAGCTATCCCAGGAGGAGCCGGAGGCAGCAGCCGAGGCGAATTGGGTGCGCAATTGCTCAGCGGAGCTGGCAGCGGTATAGGCCGCCGTACCGGAATAGTTGCCATAGCTGGGTGTGGAGTTCAGGTAGTTGGACTGCTGGGGCTGAGGCTGTACAGGACTGTGAGCGGCAGAGCTGCTGGTACTGCTGGCCGGCGACATGGAGGCCACCGAACCACCATAGGCTTCATAGGAAGTGGTAGCGGCAGCTGTGGTGGAAGGCCAGGTTTGAGAAGGATAGCTAGCCGTGCCTGTATTAGCATAACCGCTGGCTGTGGAGCCAAAGCTGGGCACTTGCTGGGTGTTTAGTTGCTTGCGCAAACGCGCACGTCTATTGGAGAACCACACTTGCACGCGAGCCTCCGTCAGACCCGTGCTTTGGGCCAGCTCTTCGCGTGTATACACATCCGGATATTGAGTGCGCGCAAATATGCGTTCCAAGGCATCTATTTGATCATTGGAGAAGGTGGTGCGTGAACGTCTTTGCTTTCTCTTCAACTGTACACTGGGTTCGGCTTCATCATCGCTCTCATCCTCGCTGCCCCCGGAGTTCACACCCGCACCCAAAATACCATCAATGCTGTGTGAGTTGCCCAAACCTGAGGAGGTGCCACGCAATAGTCTGGAAATGGAGCTCACCGAGGGAGCATTCTGTTTGTCACAAATTCCCGCCTCAATCAATTTGGCACGTATTTCCCAGCTGAAAATGCCAGGCTGAGATTGCTTCAATTCCTCAATGCGTGCCTCAATATCGGGTGTGGCCACGCGTGGTTTACTACCGCCAATTACCCCGGGACGTATGGAGCCAGTCTCCTGGAAGCGATTCAAAATTTTGGATACACAGCCATGGGATACACGCAATTGGCGTGAGATGACACAAGGACGTACTCCGGCCGCAGCCATTTCCACAATCTGACGACGTATATGATTGGGCAAAGGACGACCATTGATGAACACGCCGCCCAGTTGATTGACGCGTCCTTGTCCTGTAAATGAACATAGAAAAAAGGAAAACAGGGATTTAGTTTTTGGAAAATCTTTCAAGTGTGTGTGTGCCCAATTGAGCGGAATGAAGTAATCCATTGCATTCAAATTGCCTAAGCAGGATCAGCCACAAGGAGGTTGAATCTATTGTACAGAACAAAGGCGTAAATTGCCAATTTGCGTAGGCAAAAAGAAAGAAAAGAAAAAAAAGAGCAGTGCCCAGCTGCATCCCAATCAAATCAAACTAATAATCCATAAGCGCGGCAGACACCCAGCTGTGCCGGCCCCAAAAATGAGAAAAAAAAAAATAAAGAAAAATAAAGTTGGGGCGCTGACGTTGCTGCTACGTGATACCCAAACTCCCAACTCCAGACACCAGACACTGAGCCAAGATCAAAGCGTAAGAGCCGACAGCAGCTCCAAAAGAGAGAGAGAGAGACGAACGCGCCAAAAAGTCTGCAAAGTCTGGGGTACCGAGGAAGCAAAAGAATGCGGCCTGGGTCTGATCACAATCAATAAGTCAAAAAGCTGATCATGATTGCCGCCGAGCGGGTAATGATCTCTCGTTTCGAAACAGCGGCGAAAGCTTTTTGCCCCAATGATGAGCAGGCAGTTTTCTAGGCTCAATCGAATGTTTTGTACGCGTAATTGTGGTAATTGGTAATGGGGAGCACTGATCAGTGATCGTTTCATTTTTTTTTTTTTTTTGCTTACCTTGAAATGGATATCCCGCAAAATAGGGTGTCATATTTAAAGCCGAAACAGCCATGTTGATTTTTTACAGAGTTTTGGTAATCCGTTTGTGTAAATTAGTTGATGTTGTTGCACTGTGAAACACTGTTTTTTTTTTTTTTGGTTGCGACACGTGATGATGCTGCTCGTTTGCTTGACAGCTTGAAACTGATTTTGAAACGGTCAGCCAGCAAGACTAAAACGAATCTGTGAGATTCTCAACGACGACGTCGACAGAACCCGCAGCAGAAAAACAAGTTTTTCGAGGGTGGCTGAGCGAGCGAGTGAGCGAGCGAGCGTAGAGATCGCTACACAGGTTAGAGCAGAGCAGCATACTGAACAAAAAAGAACCAATGAATATCCATAGCATGGCTGCAATTTGACTTAGCTCCGCCCCCGTAAACGGAGTTACACAAGTGAAGTTTATTATTTATTTTATTTGCTCTTAATTTGGAGTTATGCGACTTTTTTATGTTTTTCCCCCAGTGTATCAGCCCACACTCACTTGGCCTATTTATAGTTCTCTCTCTCTGTGAGAAACATTCACATTTACCTTGCTTAATTGCAAAAACCATAATATTATGCAAAAAGCATAAAAAAATCTTGCAGGAATTCATCTAAGCATTCCATTTGCCCTTTAGCTTCAGGGATGTCTGCTGGGGGCTACTCAATGTTGTTGTTATTTTGCATTCCTTTTGCCCAACGCCTTCACACGGGCTTAATGGAAGTTGTTTGCTCTGCGACACGTGTTCCGGAGCTATGCTTTTAGCCAGAATAAACTTAGTTGGCAAATGCACTAATTGCTAGTGAAAAGGTTAAATTATTTATAAATATAAAATATATATCTCAGAAAGGCAAATCTATGAGGGGTGCTTATGAAAAATTTGCACAAACTGATACACAGGAGCTGCAAGCTGAGATGCCTTAAATATAATGAAGGTTCAAGTTTTGCTCAATTAATTGTTGTAGAAATTCGCTAAATTGAGAAGCGAAGGCAGTAATTGAAACATAACTTTTCCACATACAAATCTTTATACAATATGTTGAATATTGGTCTAGACTTTTATGAATAGATCAAAAAAAGTTCTTCTACCTTTGAAATTTATTTTATTTTTTTTTTATCCTTTTTATTTTACTTTATATTTAAACCATTTTCAAATATTCGAAATAGTTTAGCAGATATATCCATTTTAGTGGAGCCATGTTCTTGCTTAAGTGAGTATTTTTTACGTTTGCTCAAAACTTTAAGCGCCTTTTTTTCGAAACCACGATTTTTGATCTGGTAGCCATGATTGCGCCAGTTCTACAAAACCCATTTTGATCAGCCATGTTGCAATCGACGCATAATTGATATAATTCTGGCCCGTACCTCAATCAAGAGGAAAAACATTTTTTTACTATTTTTTTACACTAAACTACAAAAAAAAACTTGAAAAATCTAAATTTTTTAAGCGTCCGCCAATTTTTCAAAAAATATTGAAAAATATGATTGAGGTACGGGCCAGAATTACATCAATTCTGATCATAACCTCATTTACAGTTTTCATTTTCGATAACCTGGAGTCCCGGAATCATGGCTACCACCTCTACACCTTTTTTTTTGAGACCTTAATTGGCAGGTCGATAAATTGTTGAACAGCCCTGGAATTCTAACATTTTTTAAATATTTTTTTTATTTAATTAATAAATAACACAAAACAAAAAACCAAATTGAAAAACTCATATTTGGTTTTTCTACAGAATTTTGATTTTAAAACACTAAAAACCAGTGAAGGGTAGAAGACCCCCTTAAAAGTAATTTAGCTCAACAAATATTTTAAAGATTTTTCTTACTGTCTCTGCCGAGTTTCTTCTTAAAAACTTTTCAAAATTTACAAGTCAAGAAAAGTATTTTGATTATTATAAAAACCCTTATGTTCTGATCTCAACTTTTGTCTAATCGGAAATTCTATTCTGTGCAAAGGGTGATGGTGTTGCAATACTAAGGAATTTAATATCCGTTCCCCCCTTAAAGTTATAGAAAAGGTTTCCACAATTGTGATTGATTTGCAATCGATGTCTGAAGTATTTTTTCTATTTTCTAGTATCTTCTTCCATCAACCTCTAATATAAGCGATTATGTTACGCTAATGATTTCAAAAACGTTCCCAATAAATTCCTTTGAAATATTACCACTAACGCCCATATGTCAGCTTAAACGAAAGCCCCACGCAACAGCTGTTGTGGGGGGGGGAGGGGGGAGAACTCCGACCACAAAACAAAGATACAAGAAAACTAAATTAAAACTCAACCGCAACTGTTTACACAGCAAATGTTACCACAAAAAGGCCGAACTGGAGCTGCAATCCCCACGAAAAAGATGATTAATATCAGAGAAGGAGCAGTTGGTCCAGAGGTGAGAAGAGTAATATGTACAAATATATCACTCCTTCCCAGACGGTTAAAAACGTATTAATAATGTGTGATCGCCAGACGCCCACCAAACTGTGGAATGCCAGTTGGTCAGTGTGTAACACATCTAGCCAATCCATGCCAAGGATGACTTGGCAAAAGGATCACACCGCAAACTGTATCAAATGATGATCACACACACACACACATATACAGGGGTGGGTTAAACAAAGGATGCCATTATGTGCATGATCTGTGGTTTCTTTTTGCTCGCTCCGCTTGCGCCGCTTTGTCGGCAACGGAGGACACCCAAGCCGCTGGGCCTGCCACCATCGAAGTGTGAATTCTAACAGCCCGCTTGAGCTGCGGATTCTTTGAAAGATATCGTGAAATTGAAGTGGAACATTAATTGCCCACAGCGGCGAACGTAGCGCCCTGCGTTTAACGCATTTCTGTTAATTTTTCGAGCAGATCCTTGATTAACACTTGCCCGCCTTCTGATAGGGACACACAACTCCTTCTTGTGCTCGCGTGGCGTTAAGCCATAAAATTCGTTTAGCACCTGCAGCAGACCTCAAGCGTTAGGTGTGATGATGTCAATGATTATAATTACCTAATGAAAGGGGTTTGCCGACAGCGAATCAAATCAATCATCGTGATCTCCAAGAAGTGATAGGAAGGCTCTTCATTTAAAAGGTATTCACTGTGATACGCAAAGATCCTTTCTTCGCGACTAGAGAAAGTATGGAAAAGTGCTTGGGTGTCAGTTTATAAAATCACATGAATCTCTGTACACGTGAGACTTCACGTAGCTCAACCAAAAATATACTACTGGGATCAAATTACATGATCTTGACGGCCAATTGGTCCATGGTTTCGCGTGACGTGTGGAAAGTGGAACCTTCTTGTTGAAACCACATGTCAACCAAGTCCAATTTTGCCAAAAGAAGACGTAATTATTGCTCGATGCCTTGCGGCATTGACTGTAACGTGGCGATTTTCATTATTTATGCAAAAGTACGGTCTAATGATGCCGCCGGCCCACAAACCGCACCAAATAGTGCATTTTTCAAGGTGCATTGGCAGCTCTTGAACTGCCTCTGGCTGCTCTTCAGACCAAGATGTCCGAAAAAGTACACTGAAAAAAACAAAAAACATAAAAATATGCAAGCAAATGCATGATAACACATAAAATCAAGAAAACAGGGTATTTTGTAGTCGGCAGCATTCTTACTTTGTTAGTGACCTGTTTTGGATATTAACAAAGTCATTCTTAGACAGCTCAAAATAAAGCTTGATTATAATTTAATAATTAACAAAATTCTTTAAAGATTTTTAGCATTAAACAGAAAGCAGTTTCTTTTTTGTAGAGAACTGTTTCAAGGAGCTCCCAATCTATTATAAGCATGTCTAAAAAATGTGAAGTTTTTGGAACCATGCACGAGCAAGCACGAAAACAGCACGAAAGAGCATCTCCTACACCAACACTGCCGGGGTATAAAAGCTTCGATTAGCTAAGCCCTCTCGTCTCTTTTTTTTTCCTTGTCGCGAATTTTCCACAGCTTGAACTAGATACTTGTGCAATGCAAACACAACTGACAGCTAGGCAAATATTTTGCTTTCGTTGACTTGGAAAGAACATTTGCCCCACAAATTCCCACAAAAAAATACCAAAGTCAGCTAGGAAAGGCTGGAGGCTATTTAAGGCCACCCCAATTGAAAAAAGCATTCACTTGAATTTCAGGTTAAATTGAAAGTGAACCATTAGGAGGCAGCAAAGTGTAGATACATATACATCAATGGTATCTTTTTTGTGAAATCACACACAGTAGCCGTTTCAGTTGTCATAAGTTTTGAGCGATTGCCTCGAGGCAAAGCCACACACACAGCGTGTCGGCCAACCAAACAATAGGCGCACAATTATTGCCAAATGGCACAGACAGTATTCACCCACGCCAAAAGTGTAACTCACAGATACATATACGTACACGCGGCGTATGCGCAACTTGAACAAAAGTTCTTTGATTTCCACCGACACAAGCAAATTAACCAAAAGTCATGCACTCGCCCGGTCGGAAATGAAGTTTACTTTTGCTCGTGCGAAAATCTTTTAGCCAGCTTCCCACTAAATACATACATATTAGTTTTTTTCTCATGAATATTAATTTTAGCTTTCCTAATTAACAAAAACGGCCACGGCTGGCTCTTAAGTTAGTTTTGGCTAATTGAAATACCCGAAGCCGTTGCATTTTCCATTAACCATAACCACCAACCAGAGAGAGCCTCATAAATTCCCACAAATAATTCACATATTTATCACAATTTGATTACAACTAATTTGACATTGAGTTATGAACAGGAAGATAGAAGAAGGCCAGAAAGAAAATAATTATGGAACGCCATCAATCCTTTGATTTCGACTACTGATGATGCAAAGCAGCTCAGGGGAGTCAGTTTTTCATTTTTTTGTATTTGTATTTGTGTTTCTGTCGCTTTCCCGTTTTGATTTATTTTCCATAGAAAATGGATTTTCGTAATGCATTTTAGTTATGCCCGAAATTATCGCCCGCGAATGGTTAAGTAAATAATTTGTATTTCGTTTGCCACTTCTAATTAAAGAAACATTTGTAGTTTACCCCAAAAATCGATTTGCTACAATTTCCAGTGTTTTGTTGATTCTTCTCTAGGTGCGGCTTTTCCCATAAGTGACAATTGGCCAGCGTGATTTTCAATTATTTCCAGATGTCTGTCTTTCGGTCTGTGTGTGTGTGTGTGACGGCACATGTCAAAGTTCCCTGACTTCAGTTCAAGCCACAGGTTGCCGTTAAGTCTGCTACTTATGTCCAAAAAAATAATAATAAAAAGAAAATCAAGTCTCGTGCCGACTTTTCCATCATAAATTGCAGCGGCTTTTTTGTATTTTGATAGCACAATTTCCTCCCCCCCTGCCGCCCCTCAAACTGTTCCAACTGTGTTAAATTGAGCTGCATGTTATCTTCAGTATGATTTAATTAGATTTTGATTTGTTGCGGCATTTTTGCATTTAATTGATGTTATTTTAGGTTTCTAAGAATCAAAGATTATTATCGAACTGGGGTTTGAAGTTGCCGCCGAAGCTGAAAATTTGTGAAATCGTGAAGTATTGTTTTCTTTCATACAAAAAAAATAACTAAAATTGTTGTTAATATTGTTGGGCTGTAAGTTCCTCTAAATCAACTTTTAACGAGATTGAATCTATTTTCAAATATTTACTTTGGATGTAATATTTGAATGTTTGGATTTACTCGATTCTCAGAGATGATTTGTTTAGATTTTGAGTCGAATTAATCTGTGAGCCCGGGAACTTAACTCTTTGGCCAGCCAGTCCCCTCCGTTATTTCCGAAGCCAGCGAAATTTTGACGCCACTCAGTAAATGCGACGTTTCGGAAAGAATAAAAAATACAGAATGCATCTCATCAAGCAGACGGCATCAAAAACAAAATACACGCAGTGAGAGCGACCGAGACTGACGGCTGCTCAACTCGTGCGTCACTTATAAGTGTTGTTTTTCTCTGTTGTTGTTGGACTGCTTCCAAACTTGAATTTTATGCCCACCGCTGCTCTAAATAAAGCATTTTTCGAACGTGAACCCGATCCCTTTGTTTTCAAAAGAAGGTTCGTTCCTAAAACTGTCTTAAAACATTTTTTTTTTAACGCTTCTCAAATCATTTATTTATATTTTGAATCTAGCAGGCCAGGGATTAGAATTAAGAGTTGTTTTTATATCTTTAGATAGAATTTAAACCAACAAAATGGCCTGCTTAAGAGGCAGAAAAAAAAGGTTCTTAAAAAACCCATTTACCCTGTGCCTGCTAGGATTAAATTCAATCTGAAAATATGCCTTGAAGATGAGCACCAAAATCATATTCAAGTCAAGCTTTTTAGCCCTAACTCTCGATGTTTCTCAAGGCTCAGTTTTAGGGTACGTCCTTTTTTCTGTGAAAATCAAATATTGTCGGTTCATGTTTGATGTCCATTTGAAGGCCGATGATGTTCAACTCTATGGTAATCAATGGTTCTGTAATACTCATAAATATGTCCTAATTTTTAAGGGGAACTATAGAAAATAAAGCCTCCCAGGAATATTTATATGATAACCACAACCACAACTATGGTTTTTGGGAAAACTTAGGCAGCTGTCGCTTTCTCAAAAACATTACAATTCTATAAGATCTCAAATTTTTAGACCAGGGGTGCCCACTGTAAGCATATGGAAGAGCAGACACCAATACATATATGGAATCTCATTTCTTATCGGCAACCACAACAAAGTCTAAGATGACTCTCACTCGTCAACAAACTTGTTGTTGTGTTTGGGCAGCCACAGCCAAGGGAGTGAGGGAGAAGAAAACAAAATTTGGTTGTTGTTATTGTTAATGGCTCTTGCATATGCCTTCAGATCTGTCTGTTAAGCAACAACAGAAGAGCACTGAGAGTATAGGCCATAGGCACCTCTGTTTTAGACCATCGTTTCTCACCCATAGCACACATTTATCATCTCACATGCATACGAACCGATTGATACCCAAAGTCATGCTTCATTTCTTCTGAATATATTTTAAAATAACATAAAATTAAGAATTATTTTTATCGGTGTCCTAATTAAACTTGTTTACACTTCACAAAATATAATCGTCAAATCAATCGTCTATTTAACTCCTCTGTAAAAAACTTTCCACCAAATGGTATCTTAATTTTCAGAATAATAATAATAATGCAATTGGTCAGATATATCTATATACAATAATTCTTTGCTCAGCTTATGGCTCTTCTACCATTGAGATTGTTTTCTAGAATATCAGGATCTGTTTGCCTTTATTTTTTTTTTGTGGTGACTAAGGAGTCTTCCTCTTAGGCACAGAATCTTAATATAACCAGCAAGTAAAAATGGTCTTTGTCTAGTGTAAAGTAAGAATTTTAAGGGAGTTTTCCTGAAATCTTCTAGAATTGTACACATTTTTCAAGAAGGTGTTTCGATTGATATACTGAGGTTAGTTTCTTTCACCTTTAAGAAAGTGTTTAGTCAAATACTTTTGAAAGGATTCCGGTCCATTCATTGGATATGAAGCGGATTTGAATAATCAATAAGCATTATCATTTCTTTATTTGGCTGTAACTTTGCCTATTTTGATAAGATAAGAGCTCAATATCATGCAACTCGGTATAGGTAAACGACTGCCGCAAATCTCTTCAAGAGATGGCAGAGCAGTCCAGCGGTCCCAAGACACAGGGACATAAATTGCAATTGCAAAACAGAGACAGGGCACCTACCATCAAGCTCCTTCCCGAAAAGAAACTGTCGGTATGCCCATGGCAACGTGCAGGCTCATTATAATAGAGGCAATTCCCGCAGTAATGGCCGATGGGAAATTATTCCGACAGACTAAAACATCTTTTGCAGAAGCAGCAAAAACGAGAATGAGATGGTTTTGTTCATTCCCCGCTCAGAGTCCACCTAGAGAGAAAAATTCCAAAGGAGTTTACTTTCCAGCAGATAAATCAAATCATTTAGCGATATTTCCCAGACAACTTCCAAGTTTCATTAAAGCATTAAGTAACGGGTATATCAACCTCCAGCAGAGTCGACTTCAACCTAAGCTCTCGTTTTAATTATTCGCTTTCGCTTTTTGGTGTGAGAAATCTGAAATGGCTATACCAAAATTGCCAAAAGCTATTTCACAGTTTCACAAATCGTGTCTTCATATTTCCATACTAATTTCCTGACACCGACACAAACAAAAAAAAATGTCGTAAAATATTTCAATATCTTTAGTGGGCGTCTAAAATCAATTTGCAGGTCCAATTAACACATCTCAATTATAAACGAAGACTAATTAAATTAGCATAATTTGGCAACACCTTTTTCGGGCGGTATTTTGGCGACGCCTACCAAAAAAACAGATGCATAGATTTTAGGCTAAAAAGCGCTGCTAAAGCAATTGGCAACGCACACTGGGTCAGAGGCAGGATGTAGGCAGCAGCATCACCAGAAGTTGACTAAGTTGGTGTGTCAAATCGATCATTCGAACAGTTTGACAACTCCATTTGGCTCTGAGCAAACAAAAACAAAGCCAGTGCCGGGACTGGGACCACCTGGTCTGGCCTAGCGTAACACTTACAATTTGTAATGGACTCTAATCTAAGCATAGAATGGCAGGTAGCTTGTGCATCCTTGCGGTTCGGTGTGTTAATGGTTTGTTAGTGTCCTTGTCACTAACGCGAGTTGTTACGCACCACCCCCGCCCCCCTTGCCATGGGCTCAACCGCAATTATGACGCCTGTGGTCGTTGTATTTGCGGTAATTTAGTTATCTTCGTAACTGCGAGCGATTTTCGCCGGAAATTGACGGTCGGCGGTCTCTTCTCACAGATCTTTGATTTAAGACGCACTGTTTAAAAACGCATTCGGCAGCCAAACACCACCGCCACCTTTGCCGCCTCATAAATCTGCTGAAAAAATACTCAAGTTCTCTCGATCGATTGGCAGTTGCATGTTTAGCAAATTACTCAACGGGACGAGCTTGTTGCCAGCCATTAAATAAATTATAACGAAGAACACAACAGACTTTAGGATGTGACTTCCACATGGTGCATGTGGGAGACGAGACGCGACAGGCAGTCTGCTGCAGTTGCTCTCTGGTTGGACGATGGAGGTTTTTTTTAGGGGCCGAATGTGTCAGCAGCTTGCACAAAGCCAATGCCGCTGGGAGTTTCCCATTTTTTTGCTGAGTTTTTAATTTATGTTATTGGTAGAAAGATTATTTATTTTAAAATGGATTTTTTTAAAATTTTTTTATAAGCTAAGTTTCGTTATTATTTTAATTAAGTTGAAATAATTGGTACATCCTTGCAGAGGGTATAATATATATAGATCAGCCTGACGAGCTGAGTCATTCCGTCCGGATGACTATATCATAAAAGTTAGAAAAACCTATTTGACTTTAATGGTAGCATCTGAAAACTTAAGCTTTGGTACCAGAGGCAATAAAATTTGTCCTAATAGCCATTACCTTAGATTTTGCATTACTTAAAACAAAAGCTATGGATCTATACGCAAATCATCAGCTTAAAAAGTGACGAAAAATATTCTATTTATGCCTACTTAGCTGAATAATCATAAAAATGTACGCAATTTATTTGCCAGTGGGACCATTGCTTAAGCTTTTAATATTTTATAACTCTTTCACTTAATTTTTATTAAGTTTGATCAAAATCGCACGAATATATCTTATAGCTAACTTAGAACCGAATAATCTAAGAATTGGTCTACGTAAGAAGAACTTTTTGATTTTATTGAAAGTGACTCAGTATTTAGTATTTAATAATTTTATTTGCTACCACATAATTCTGCCAAGTTTGAACAAAATCGAGTTAGTTGCAGAACATTTAGCGAGGTTATCTTTTATATTCCGATTCAACAGAATTTAACAAAGTTTTATGAAATCGGATGAATATATCGTATAGCTTCCATATAACAAATCCAAAAATTCATGCAAACGAGTTCTGAATATCAAGCACAAATTTCTTGAATTATGTTAAAATATATGGAATTAATAATTTAAGTTTTTCTTACACAAATCGGCCTATACAATAGCCAACTATTCTGGGTCTTTGCTTATAAAGTGATTTCTGACCGTAAGTTATAACTTCTTGACACTTAATTAAGTAAGGTTCTTTAGATATATTCCTCTTAATTTAGTTATTTCAGACAGAGATTGGCTTAGGAGGTCTCAACAATACGATTTTTTTAAGAATTTTTTAAGTTAAATAAAATTTGGGTGGTGCGGAAATATGTTTTTCGCACGCAACAAGCCGACCCTTGTCCGAATTCGGTTTTGTATTTCTAGAAATATTGAGAATACGACTCTGTCACTTTGTGGGAATATTCTTAACTGTATTCAGAATCGATCAATAAACATAAATTAGATTTTTTTATTTCCTAAAGCAGTTAGATTTACGAAGATCGTAAAGATTGGCTGCCAGTGCACAAAAGTTTAATATTAAATATGGGAAATTATAATAAAGATATTTACATATTTTGATTGTAAATAATATGAAGCAATTGCTTATATTTGTTTAATGTTTTTTGTGCTGTCGTTCAAAACAGAAAACTTAACCAAAATGCTCGTGCATTGTGGAGGCAAAACAAACTTTAGCGATACTTTGCCCAACATGAAAGAACCAGAAATTAAAAACTTGCATGTGTTATTCACTTTCAATTATATATATGAATATGGTCTTATATGAGCGGTAAGGCGTAATCAGAACGTACCCAGTTTTCCCTCTTTTTTATAGATTCTGCAAGATAGTTTAGCGAGATTGTGTAGAACTGTGGCGTCACCCCCTTCTTCTGTGTTGTTTTTATTCAATTTTTAATTTAGTTTTATTTTAAAGAATTTTTAGTATTTACATTTAGCAAATTTTTAGGGGGCCCAAAAAAATTTCCAAATTTATAAAATTCGTAAAATAGAATTGAATAAGAATTAAACAAATTTGCAGTTTTCTGTAAAGAATTTGTTATGTAGAACAAGCGTTGCAGTCGAGTGACCCCTCGGCGAAATACCTTGTACACTTTATTTTGTTGTCATACGAATATATCCGCTGCAAATGCGGCGCCTGCCCCCTCACGCTTTCAACCAGCTTGTTGAAAGCATTTTTCTTGCAAAACTTCCGTGTTTTTTTTAAGGATATTGCGGGTAGAAAGATATCGACCAGAGTTAATATAATTTTATACCTTTAAAATTCAGAATCTGACAGTTTTTTTGGGGTTTGTGGTCGATGTACAGAAATTCGTAATTAGAGATGGGTGCGGGAGTTCGGGTCTCGACGGTTCCTGCGAGACACGAATCGAACTACTTCCATAGGCAGGGTGGTCGGCACGTCACTAGATAAATTTATTATTACGAAATTAAAGAATTTTCATATAATTTTCTACAGAAAATAAATCTTTTAAGGTTCGGACACTGCATAACTCAGGAAATCCAGCGATAATCCATATTCGTAATAGAGAAGTTCGGCTGTTTTTTGAGATTTTTTCCATTCAATAAAAATCTTTTATATATTTTTTAAAATTTTGAAACAGGAAAAACTCTTGAGGTATTTCTTACCCCAACCCATTTCGCTTACTGTATTCGCACAACTTGGGCCGCCGCTCACTTAGCCCCAAGTGCCACGCCCCTCTAGGCACATCAGCTTCATGAGATTTTAGCGCAAATTGTGCGTGTGGGAAAATGCGCAGCATGCAAATCGCCAAAATGCAACAGGCACAAAAGCAGCAAGACAACAACAACAAAATTTCGGTGAAGGTTGCCGGTGAGGCGAAATGAGTTACGGATTTGCCATCGCTTAAGTTGAGTGCCAAACTTCAGTCAAATAAACAAATGAACATATGTAAAATCCATGCTGCGATGTGCTGATGCTGACGTTTTTAACGACTCTGACACAGAGCCTCCACCTGAGGAGTGACGGGACAAAGTGGCCGACAAAAGTCAGTCAGAGCTTGCAGTCGGAGCTGGAGCTGGCGATGGCGATGAAGCGCACATTTGCCAAAGTGATCGTAAAAATGCCAAGCCAAATACCTTGAGCACGTCAAGCGCGGCAATTAAAATTGAACTTTTATGTTACAATGACATATAGCCCAGGTCCAAAAGCGGCGGTCAGGTCGGAGCGCCCTAGCGTGTGAGATCAAAAGCTCAAGCCGCTGAAGACGCACTTGGCAACTGGGGAAAGAGTTCTGTTGTTCCTCATCTCTGGTGAGAGAGTTCCGACCGGACAATGGACCGCGGAGAGTTTTACCATTTTAATTGCAAATAAATTGAGTTTTTGGTACTTCATTTAAGCGAAACGCTTAACTTTAGCCTGGCCCGGCGGATCCATCAAAGCCAGGAGAATGGGTGTGTCTCTCTCTCTCTCTCGCACTCTCTCTCCTTTTCTTTCTGTGTCGAAATGACAAATGAAATTGAAATTATTTTGAGACTCAACAATTTGCATATTTCTTCCTTTGGGTCATAAAATGTATGACTAATTTTTCATATATTAACTCACTTATCTGTGGCTGAGTGGGGAAACCTAACGTTAACGTTATTCTAGGAAATGAAACATCCTTTCTCAATTTCCACTAAATAATCCATCAACTAACCGTTAGACAACTGTCAACAAACTGTCCAAAATCCACCAGTAGCCGCAAAAAAAAAACAAATATTGAACAACTCCCTTGCCTTGCAGCCACATGACAGATCGTTCTTTTTTTTGGAATAGGAACAGGAACAAGTGAAAATTAGGCACACCAAACTGTGCCGAGAGACAATTGCGATAGCATTTTCACTCCTTCATGCTAAATTTGCTAGGCAAACAAACCCAGTCAGTGTCCCGCCGGACTCTCTGTCTTGGCATGTGGTCCGGCACGGTAGCACAGCAAGTGGCTGTCCTGATGTGTGTGTAGGCAAGGACATTTAGCTACTCGACTTTGTCAGACGATACGGTAGTCATAAACTCCCGTTTTGTGTTTGAATTTCAGAGAAGCAACACCTACTCCTTCAGTTTTTTTTTTAACTTGGCATTGTGACGAGTTTACGATCTCGTGTCATTGAATGAATTTGACTGTACTTAAAATTTTTACAACCTCCCCTGATGATCATCGTCATCATCATCATCTTTTCAAGTTTTATGCCCTGCTCCGCTTGAACTGCTTGGCGACAAAATTTACAGCCCTTCAGTAAATCATGGCCAACATGTGCCCCAGTTCAAAGGAACTGACTGCAACTTGTGGCAAAATTTTAACACTTCCATTCACATAAAATCAAATACAGGACAGGAGTTGACGCAGTTGAATTTTAAATTTCATTTATGACACACTAATTGGGGGGCTTTTGTTTACTGAATATTAACTGGAAATTGTATCAAATGAACGTGCATTCAAGGCCATTTTCACACATTTTCACTTAGTTCAGTTGAAGAAGAACTTTTGTTTCATTTTTGTCATTTTTTAGGTATAGAGTTTTTTTTTTTAAGGAATTGTTAGAAATTGTTTTGTTTAACTTTTGACAAGTTTTTTAGCTGCAAGGTAAATTATCACCCCACTTAATGATATATCGAAGTACAAAAATACAAAACAAAGGCATTTTATATTTGAGTTTTGTATTTTATAATATTTTAACGTCAACAACAACATAAAACTGTCGACACTGAATTAGCATAAGTGTAACAAAAATATAAGATAAGGTTTAACAGAATATGAATATATATTGTAATAAGAGCATAGATTCCATAGAGGGAAAGGCTCTGAAAAGTTTAACCATCATCAAAAGGAACAATGATTTTGGCGGCTCTAACAGGTGCTGCGAAATTAAGTTGGCTTATTAAACAGAAAGCAATCGCACAAACACTTTATTTATGTATAAATATAACTCCACGGTCTTCGAGAGATAATGGATCGATAAGATAGCGGTATTTGCATATTTTTAGATAGAATTTTATCCTAGTAGGCCATGGTAAATACGTTTTTAAAAAACCTTCTTGTGATTTCGGCCATTTTGCATTTTTATTCTGCCTCTTTATCACCTTTACCCTGGCCTACCAGGATTAAATTCTACTTAAAAATATGCAAAATTCGCTGTCTACTTATACGGCCCTGTTCCGAATTTCGAGTCGATTTTCGTGTAAACGTTAGTATTTTGCCATCGAATTCAATAGCATTGTATAGAAGGTGACAAAAAAATCTACGGTTACTAGATCAGGTATTAGAAAACTAGGAATTCCAAGTGAATCCAATTCGAGAAAAGAGGACAACGGAATCTAGTATCCACAGATTTAATAGTCACTTGCATATACTTTTATTCAACTTGAATTCGAAATACAAACGTTTACACGAAAATCGACTCGAAATTCGGAACAGGGCCCAATGAGTCTTTCCGTTTTATATGCAGTGATTCAAAAGGTAATCGTGTTTCTTAACTAGAAAAGGTACAAGGTAAATGGCAAAAAATATACCTAGGTAAGGTAAAAGATATAGTGAATTTCAAGTAGTTAGGAAAAGGTATAGGTATTAATTCTCAAGAATGTTGAAACAAAATGAAACAATATAACTTCCTAACGAATTTTTGCCTATAACTATCCACCCGAAGTTTTAAGTCTTCCTTGAACTTGTTTCGTCTACATATATATATGTCGAGTGGTTTGAAATCCTGAAAAGTACTTTTCAGCTGAGTTTAGCCAAAAAGCACTCCCTGATCACATATGTATGTACTTGACCATTGACTAACGTTCGATTGGAAGTTTTTATGAACTATTTAAAATTGTCTTAAACCCTTGCTAAAAGAAACAAGTAAGAAATCGTAGCTCTAGCTCTTCTAGTCTCTCAGATCTAGGTGTTTATTCAGACGGGCGGACGGACAGGGCTAAATCAGGGCTATTGATGCTCATAAAGAATATTTATGTATATACTATATGGGGTCGAAGATGCTTCCGTCCGTGTTACATACATGTTCACAAACTTAGTATACCATTTTTACTCTACGAGTAACGGATATAAAAAGCATTATGCTCATTCAGCAGATAATTTGGATTGGGGATTATTGATTTACGCTTTGTGATTGCTAAAATAGTCTCAGCTGAATGGCATTGGTCGTGTTTAAAAGAACAATTTATTGCTGATTAGGTATTATCGAAATTTTATTTATCGAAAAGTTTCTGCTTAACGACGTGCCACTTTTTGGTCAATCAATGCCTTTAAAAATGAAAATCGAACTCGAAACGCTGTATAGCGCTTTGTTTCACCCAGGAAATTTCATATAAGTAGTCAAAGTTTAAGTTAGCTTAAAATTGATTATAATTATTTACAGTCAATTCAAAATCTCAGATTTGCAATCAGAGCACAAAATACGCCCAATGTAATCGATAACTTACCTATCGATATATAACTACAGCTGCTGGTATCAGTATCACTTAATATAAGTGGGCTATCACTATACTGCATAGTCGAGGTCAGCAGAAAGATCATTGAAAATGTATAATTGAAAATAAAAATTCAGCCCACAAACAAATATTAAAATAAATTCTTTATTTTCGTTATTTGGAGTCCCAAATGTTTCAGTAAAATCTGATTTCAAACGCTCTGAAAAAAATCGAATTTTTCTGACGTTGTTATATTGAAAACAGTAAAATATGGCCGAGGTCCAATAATTCCCTGTTTCGACTGGGTGCCGTATATTTCAGATTCAATTATAAAGGCCTGATCTCAGATGACAATACTTTATGTAAATAAGACAGCTGTTCAAAAGCATTCTGATTTCAAAGCTCTACAAAAGTGTTTCTATTAATATGAAGCATTGTGGCGAAAATAATTTTTATTTGATCTGAGAATAGGCCTTTAAATGTAAATTGTTTTCGGTTCTCAAAAACATTTAATATTGATTTCGGTTTGTTTGTTAAGTTAATTCCGGTTCCGGTTTTGGAATAATTTTCCTTCGCCTTCAGTCCTTACCATTTGTTTAAGAGGAATGCATTAAAAAAATCCGAACTTGATTGGTTTCCAGCTTTTGTTAAGGAGTCTATTTATTTATTTATTTATATATAGCTAACAAAATAATGATAAAATACAAGCTAGCTTAGAGTTACGGAGCATTGGCGACTTAGGCCTTCATACTCCTTTGATATTAGCCTGGCTCTAGGGCAAATGTTTTTTTTTTCTTTGTGAATTTGAAGTTTCTTCGGATATCGTCTTTAGGATTGTCTGACTGACTGACTGTCTAATTTGCTTATTTGATTCTCAAGCTGGTTATAAAGTTTACTTTCGTGGCTTTAAGACAATATATCCGTTTGATTTAATTTTTTTTTTGCCACTTTAGTTCTAATTATAACTGGAAATCAAAAGAAGGCAAGTTTTGGCTTTATTTTCAGATTTTCCATTCAATGCTCAAATCAGCCATCAAAACAGGAAGCCCCACATTTACTTACTTACCTACGTACAACGCCCACCACATTTAATTTTGAACTTCCGTTTGACAGGACCCTGGGTCCTTGGCTCCTTATCAAAAGTCGCTGCCGCTGTCGTTGCCACGCTTGAGAAATTCCAATAATTGAAAACTGTCAATAGGCAAATTAAAGAATTTGTCATGTTTATTGGTGGAGTAAGTTGGTTTTGTGGTTTTTTGGAAAATTTCGTATGTATGTGTGTGTGTGTGGCTCATTTGCATTGGCCATGGAGTGCATTCAAGTGTTGTCGGTTCGGTTGCATAACGCTTCATTAGCAACGAATTTTATGCTGATTAGAGATGAGAGGATGTGTGGGACCCAGCTCAGAGTGCTGAGCCTGTTTTAACAGCCTGGCCAGCTCATTACGCTCAAAGCAATTTCAAATTTTATAGAGCACATTTGCATTTGCATTTGGCCTGCTGCGGCCAGACAAGCACACACTCGATACACACACACACACAAGCACACACAGGCACACCCAGAACCCATTGAGCAGCCATTTTTGGATTTGGTTTTCCTTTTTCCTCTCAGCCAGATGCAGGCGGCATGTGCGTATCCTTAATATGCGTAAACTTCACGCTTAATTCTTTATATTATGATGATGTCCTTTCGCTGTTTTTGGCTTTTGTTCATTTTGTTGGTTCTTTTACAATTTTTCAATTTTTCAAAAATTCTAAACCATACCAGGTGTGACTTTCGTCTGCTCAAATCGACAGCATTTGGCAATTAATGGCTGTTGATGGATTTTTATGTTTGTATATTGTGGGCCCACAAATGACTTTTAGCTGGCACAGGGGTGGAAGTTATGGGGTGGCGAATAAATTTGGACATTGAGGAGAAATTGTGAAGAGAAAGACATTTTTTTTTAGAGAAATGGATTGTGTATTGGGTTAACTGACTTCCTATAAAGAATATATATATTTTCCCTGATTATCTAATTTTTGACCAAAACTCTACTCACTTATGAGCACTTTTAGTTACGCGTGATGCGTGACGTTAGGTGTCAAAATCTAGATAAACATCTAACACACCTAACAAGCTTACAGTAAATGCCTTTCCTTTCATTATTAACTTCCCAAGAAATCATGTAAATCATATCCCGGCTTTATCTGCTAACGAAACAGCAAAATCATTTCTCTGCACAAACACACAAACGCCGTTTGTCGTAAATAACCATGAACTTTTGTATGGGTGCGTGGCGTTGTCACTAGAGGATAAGCCAACCCGGCAAAGAACCCCCCGCATAAAACTTGATGACAAAGACCTAGCCCAACTAGCAGGGAAAGATATACGACAACCGTGGGTGCTAAAATGCCAAACCGGAACGATTGATAATGTGGAGGTAAGGCACAAACGGTGGCCAGGCATGTGTCCTGGACGGCAGCCTTCACGCTTTAATTGGCTGCCAACGACAATAACAAAAAAAAAAAAAAAAAGTGTCACAAGGCGAGTGTCGGCCATGACAGGACCCAGGACAGCTGCACACAGAGCTGATCGCTGATGGAAAAACGCAACTGAAAGAATAATGTGAAAAAAGGGGGGGTTGATATCAAAGCCAGGGCCAGTTGAGCGTAACGCCCTGGTATATCAGCCAATCAGCGTTCACCTCTAGGCGGGGCAATTGTAACTCGATTAAAGCGCTAGAGCAAGACGCCTCAGCGAGCTCTCTCTCTGTCGCTCTGCTCAGCATATACAGTTTTTTGATCGTTGCCATATTGTGGCGCCCGGGCTGGGACAAAAGGGCGTACGCGGACGCGAAAGCTGCTCTGCACTTTGGTTTGTTGGTGGTGGTGGGAAACCAGTTTGCGGCTCGATCTCGGCCCGGCCTTCGTTAATTTATGCTCGCGCTACTCTTTAGTTGCTTTGCAAGTCTCGTGCTGTTTGATCGTTGAAGCGCGCGTAATTCCAAGAAAAAAGAAAAACGCACGTCGAATGCCCGCTCGCTGGTTCGTTCCTTAATGGTCGCGCTTCAAAACTTCCGTCGGACATTGCATGGGATTGCATGCATTTTCCAGTGATTAGCCTTTTGGGCCAAGCAAATGAAAGAAAATTGTGTTCGCGTGGTGCAGTGAATGGGCCAATTTAGTATCTAAGTTATTCATTAAGCAAATATTGACAAAATGGATATGTCTAGCGCCAACTCATTGAGACCATTATTCGCGGGTTATCCTTTTCAAGGTGAGTGGAAATCAGAAAAGTGAAATACTTCTTTCGAACTTAAGCTCCTAAAGAATGTCCCAAAATAGTTTGCCAACTCATATTTATTGTATCCAAAAATAGTTTGGTCACATTTACGAAAGAATTGCTGAGAACGTCGTTCAATAAAAGTCCACCTAAAAATAGCTAATACGAGAGCAACTTGATTTATCCCTCTACAGCCCTTTGTAATTTTATAAAAAAAAAAAAAAAACAAAGATATGCTCCAATTTAATTTTTCGTCTTATTTTAGAAGTCTTCTTTATTAGAAAAACTTTATTAAAAAATTTGTGTGTTTGGTGGCAAGGGAGGTGAGACTAAAATACTTGAAATTCATGCTTGTCGTATTTTCTTCTTGAGTCCAAGAAAATTCTGTCTTGCCGAACTTCTGACTTTCGAAATCTGCTTGATATCAAGCACGATCTGCTCGTTTTTTTCTCTGGAGTTGTAATGTTGCAAGTCTTAATAGAACTCAATCTGCGTATGGTATACACCTACTTACATGCTAAAGCACTTAGCTCTATATCTTATAGTCTCTGAGATCGATGCGTTTATGCAAACAAATGGACGGACAGAGGGACGTAAAGACAGACGTACATGGCTAAATGAACTCGGTAGTTGACGCTGATTAAAAGATATATTACTTTATTGGGTCGGAAATGCTTCCTTCTATCTGTCTGTCATACATTTGCACAACATCATGATACCCTTTGTACCCATTGGTATAGGTATACAGAGCATAAAAACATTCATACTAAATAAGTCCTTAAAGCCAAAACTTTGTTTCCTGACCAACCATCAAGCCAAATATTTATTGTGAACAACAGTTCCTATGTCCGATATTTATATTGATTAAGTGGGACTGGAAAGTACATTACTGATAACAATGGCTACGTTCAGCAGAAAGTTGGTTTCCTGATCTAATCAAAACTAAGATAACCGGTATGCTTTATGTTAAATGCAGCCTCATTAAAGAAAAATAGTACGACTATTTCTATTATTGCTAGCAAACATACATAAAGAAGTGTTCGTGTAGTGGTACCGATACCAACGCTCTAAAACTTTAACACAGTTGATAGTATCAGTATCGGTATAATGGTGGCTATGCTGAAGTATTATTATACATAGAATTGACCAAGGCTGCGAACCGTTCCACTATCGAATCCAGTAGAAACGGTTCGGTTTTTATTGGATCCCTCGAAGCGGATTAAGAGCGAACTTTACCCCTCTATAGATTTAAAGATCGTTTAAAAATTTCTAAAGGCACTATATTAGGAATTTATAATTTTGTAATATGAAACAAATATTTATATATATTTAGGTTTGGGTTTTTTTTTGTTGGGTGAGATGAAGCAGAGATAAAAAGCAAAAGTCAAGTTGTAAATGTTTGTACATAGAAAAAATTCAGGTAATGTCGTTGTGCATAAATCAAATAATGTGGTCCATTCGACTATTTCTCACACTCGAAAATTGGATTGGTGGCCTACTTAACAAAAAAAGACGAGTATATCGTCATTTTGATCGATTTTCTAAAACTCAACGAATGTTTGAACAATCTAGAAGCTTTGAACAAGACCGTAGGTTCGCTAGGTGCAGGAACCGGACCGTAGTCTTTACCATCTGCTCGAACCTCCGCACCAAGCTTTCTGCAACACTCTAGAGGTTTCTTGGATTTAACTCCCATGAATTTAGCAGGAAGATCTTAGAAATTTATAGTTCGACCGATGCTATTGTCACTGATCTAGATAATAGATTTTCTTAGAGAATCATTGAATGAAGACTAGATTGATAAATACAGTATTAATTTTGGTGACCATATCTACTGAAATTGTACAATACCAGGCAACCTAAGAGATGTTATTTACGTGTCGAACTTACAAGTTCCCAAAATGGGTTTGACATAAACTAAGAATTTTTTCCAAATGCGGGGCAACTGTACATAGCTCATCTGATCGGAAAATGAGGTGGCGGACGATAGGTAAGATGATTAAAATATATGTCTAGAGGTTCAAACACTATTAAAGGGAGAAGAGGAATTTTTCAAAGCGGGGGGCAACCTACTACGTTCATCTGAATAGAGGGGCGAGGAGAAGAAGTGGGTTGAACAGTCATTGGGGGATAGAGGTACTCCAACGGGAACCCCCTATCGTTCACGAAAGAGAGAGGGGCGTAGGTAAGGTAAAATATACGTTTAGAGGGTTTAAAAATCTATTTTCAAAATTGTGGAGATAGGGTTTTTTTCAAACAGGGGGGCAACTTTTCTACGATCATCTGATTGAGAAATGATGTATGGCTGATCGATAGTAATTATTAAAAATATGTCTAGAAGGTTCAAACAATCTATTTTCAAAATTGTGGGAGATAGAGGAGTTTTTTCAAAGCGGGGCGGCAACTCTACTATCGTTCATCTGATCGAAAAGATGTATGGCGGATCGATAGGTAAGATGATTATAATAAGGTAGAAGGTTCGAACAATCTATTTTCAATGGGAGATAGAGGTTTTTTCATATTGCGGGGCGGGAGGGGGGGGCAAAATTTGAAACAAACTTGACCAGAAGATACGGTCCACACGAAAATACGGTAGCCTAGCTCTTATAGTCTCCCAGATCTAGGGCTACAGCCCGACGGACGGACAGACGGCAGAGGACAGGGTGTCGACGGTGATGGCCGATTTATAAAATGTGTTTGAACTTAGTTGATAATGCTTTGTCTTTTTCAAAGAGAACATCGGCTTAGCCCGATGAAAATACTCTTTCTATATCAATTATAAGGCTGTGTTCACATTGTTCGACGCATGAGATATGATAATCTTGTAGGCCTTCATGGTTTATTGTTTTCAATGTCAAATGACAAGCTATTCACAGTGAAAACAAGACAACATAAGGGCCTAGATATTCGGATTTTAGATATATTTTAAGGTAATCGACATTATTTATACATCCATCAAGTTTGGGAACGATCTTTATAAAGAATAGCGATGTTATAAGCAAATCAATTCGGAGCTACAGCAGCTACAATAAAAATTTCAGACACACACACACTTAGGCTAGCTAGCCACAACGGCGATAGGCAGCACTTTACACTTAAAAGTTATCGGTTATGTAAAAACTTTGGCAAGTATAAGTATAGTTTAATTTTTGTTAGAACCGAGTTTCGAAAGAGGTTTGCTGACATTTGATATTCGTTAGAAGAAGTATAGCAATACTTAGATCCCTACATTAGTTTACAAATTCTCTAAGCTTACTTAACTTTTGAACTGCATTTTCAGGACAAGGACGCGTCAATCAACTAGGCGGCGTTTTCATCAATGGTCGCCCTTTACCCAATCACATACGTTTGAAAATTGTGGAAATGGCCGCAAGCGGGGTACGTCCCTGCGTTATCTCACGCCAATTGCGTGTATCTCATGGTTGTGTATCCAAAATACTGAATCGATACCAGGAAACGGGTTCAATAAGGCCGGGTGTTATTGGAGGTTCGAAACCCAAGGTCACATCGCCGGAAATTGAAACACGCATCGATGAGCTGCGCAAGGAAAATCCCGGCATTTTCAGTTGGGAAATACGCGAGAAGCTGATCAAGGTGAGTTGAGGCCAAAACAGGAAGCAATAAAATGTAGGTAGCCTAAACCGCAGGGCATTATTATTGGTCATTCGACGGCGGCTCACTTCCGTTTTCCGAAAAGTCACGTGGCACACTCGGGCACACCGCCCGCTGTCTTTGTTTATGGCACGTTGCCGCCTATTGTTGGCCCTTTTGCATATGCCGTCTGCAGTTTAGTTTTTTTTTTGGCCCAAGGATCTCTCTTAGGCTCATTGACAAATTTGTTGTACAACGGCGACGACAAATTTTCGCCAGCCACCCAAACCGTTAAGAAATCGATTAAAGCATAAAAGTCGGCAACGCCAACGGTGTCGGCATCGATTGTGTGTCAACCTTATCCTTGAGGCGGCAAGGTGCAAAAAAAAAAAAAGGTGAAAAGATGCAATATTTGTATCTTTTGCCTTTTCACACAACGCTCTAAACTTCCGGTTTGTCAAGCCGTTTGGAAAATTCAGCACTAACAGCTTGTGCACTGAAAGAAATTGCTGATGAGAGTTTTATATAGAATAGATTATAAATAGAACTATAGATAGTAACGATTGAACGAGTGAAACCATAACTTGCACAACTGAGACCGACACTAACAAAATTTGAGGAAGCTACAACAACAACTAATCTTACGATTTCGCAGTTGACACTGATAAAGAGTTAAGAGAATTTCTCGTCTCAATAGATTAAAGACAAGTTAACTAAAAATTCTCTGCTCTTTCATTTGATTTCCATTCTAGTGAATAATCCACCAAATATTCTCCATAAAACTTTTCAAGTTTGTCACAAATTAGCATACAAACTTAATGGCCAAAATCAAATTTGAACCTACACCAACATTCGTTGTTTATTCATTGGGACCTGAGGAAAGCCAGACCCAGAGACCCTCGTATATAATATTATGATTTCGGCATGCTGCCTACTGGATGGGACGGATGGCCCTGTGAGTGACTCTGAGTTGGAGTTTTTTTTTGCTTTTGTGCCTTTCGGCGAATTTGTGAAAAGATAAACGAGTATGTATGCATGCGCCTGCCTCTTTTTCAACGCCCGTTGTTGGTCTTTATTTGAAGCCGCAATTAGTTACAGTTTATGTGGCGATACCAATTCGAGCGACCATCGATTGGATCGGGGCCAGATATCGCACACGCACACACACACACACACATCTGCATCTATGTAGATCCGCTGTTGCATCATCTGTGCAGTAGGCGTAAAAACTGCCTCCAGGTGCTCTTCACGCTCGATTAGAATACACACTACAGGGCCTCTTTCTTCCTGGATTGTACCAGGGATCGTGATTGATTTTATTGGTAGTTATTGCACATTTGATTTGGATTTTGGTCATGCTCTTAACGTGACTTTCAATCTAATATTCTGACAAACTGTTGATTTCCCCGAAATTTGTTTTAATTTGTGTTCAAAAATTTCAAACCCTGGACTGGACCACACCTGTCACTCAAAACAAAAACAACAAAAAGCTCACTCGAGTGTCAATCCAACTGTCAACTAATTAATTAAATTTCAATTGAAATTGTTAAGCCACAAAAAAAAAATCTGAAGAGCGAGAGCGAGAAAAAAAAGGGTAACTCACAGTCAGGGGGCTCGGTCTGGGTTCCAGTTGTCAGTTGCTACAAGATAAGCTGTCACACATTCCAGTTGGCTGGCTAACCGGTAGCCCCCGAGTCAGCTCATAAATAACGCTACAAAGTCTAGTCTTGAAAATCACATTCAATAGAAACACAACCACCAACCGCCAAGTAGCCCAGTCCGGCCAGCTTCCTTCAACTACAAAAAAAAAAAAAAAAAACTGGACAAAATGTCAGTTTCGGTTCTCTGGTCGTGTCTTGTCTATGAAGGTGCCAGTTATGCCACCTTTGTGTTCGTTCAGGAATTAAGCAAGAGGGGCCACCACAACATAATTTCGTTAGTGGAAAAATATTATTATTAATCATGAAAATGTTGGCGGCACATGCCACTCCATTTGAGTCCCAGACATGTTGCATGATCTGCGATCCCTATGTGAGGCTAGTAGAGGCCCGACATGATGCTCTAATGAAATCTGACAGTTTTCGGGCGGCTTTGGCCAGTGGAATTTGAAATTGATTTCAGATTTCCCCCCAAATTCGGTGGAATTATGGTAACGATAAGGTGTTAGCTGGGTAAGCGCCATTAGATGGATGCAATGATGGGCACTCAATGTAAATGGAATGCATATATTCGAGAAATTTGTTCTACAGATTTTGCATCGAGTGAGGAAAAACGACAACGAGGCCAGCAACGTGCGTCATGTGAAGACGTGCCACTTTCTGTACCGCTTACTATTGTTGCAGGGTGTACGAATAAGTTAACACTATTAAAACTCTATAAAAGTTAAGTGTTTAACTTATTTAGGTCCGTTTTCTCATCTTACCGATAAAGGTAACTGAGAGTTAAACTTAATAATCTGCCAAACGCTTTACACTTTTTAACTTCATATATCGCCAGAATTTCGCGAAATATTGGGCAATCCACTTTAAGAAATTAATCAATTTAGTAAAGGAGCACAACAAATTGGATAAAGTTAACATTATTTTAACATGAACGGTTGTTAGTCATTTTTGTAGAAAACGCTCACTATGGATGAGTTTCCATTCAATTTTTAAAATATTTTAATGGAAAAATTTATAATTTAATTAAAAATTTTATAATTTTTATGTAAAACCCCCTTTTCTAACTATGCTTTAAAATTAATACGATAGAAATACCTTTAAAAAAATATAATTATTGCATTTTATTTTTTTTACTATTTTGAAAAATATATGTTAAACTGGTAACTAGAAAAAATAAAAAATTAAGAATTTTAAGAACACATTACTTTTATTATAAAATTTTATTTTTTTTAAAATTGTATTTTAAAACATAAGATATACCATCTATTAGTGTCTCAGAACAGGAAACTCAAAGAGCACCTAAAACACTTCCAAGATAGACAGAACGACACAGGTAGTCCTACTGAGGGACCTTGGAAAAAATTTGAAAAATTTTCGGGGAAACATATTTTTATAAAAGTTTTTTTTTTATAATATTTAACATTGTCATTCGAGCTTGAACGACTTTTGTAAAATTCTTTTCATAGCAATAGAGACAGTATGTGAACCATCTCTTAAGAACATTTTCGAGACATTTCTTACCACATAATCTTAAATTTTAATTAAATTCTATTGTACATTTTTTGTTTGAATTGAGGTTTGAAGGAAATTTTGTAGATTGTGTTTCCTTTGATACTGTCCATATCGATCCCTTGGACATATTGTGTGTTATTGTAGATACTTGTTTGGGCATTTATATTCGCAACAAAAATTTGATATATCACTACCTCAATTCCACTTCTACAAAGAGTTTGTGATTAAAGAATGGTTTTTAGACCGGATTTCATCTCTAAATCACAAAACTATTGTGAAAGTGAAATTGAGAACATTGCTGATTATACTAAATACTTAATAGATAAACTCAAACATATCATTTGTCGAAGTACTTTCAGGTAAATTTTCAAATTATACACTTGAAAGTGTATATTTTTGCCCAGAAGTTTGTAACGCATAGAAATATTAATTTCCGACCCCATAAACTATATATATTCTTGATCAGGACGACGAGCTGAGTTCATTTCCCGCTTGTCCGTCTCGTCCGTCTGTCCGTCCTGTCTGTCCGTCTGTCTGTCCGTCTGTCCGTCTGTCTTGTTTCTACGCGCGAACTAGTCTCTCAGTTTTAAAGCTATCGAGCTGAAATTTTGCACAATGTCTTCTTTACTGCACGCAACTAATATGTCGGAACCGGCCGGATCGGATGACTATATCATATAGCTGCCATAGGAACGATCGGTCTAAGAACTAGTTCTAGTAGGAAAAACTTTTTTGTTTTTTATCATAGCGCCACTAGTCTTGGTATATGTTAGTTTTATATGCTTCCACATAATTCTGGAAAAATGTATCAAAATCGGATCACTATAGCATATAGCTGCCATAGGAACGATCGGTCGAAAAATAAGTCGTTGTGCGAAAAACTTTTTTGATTTCCATCGTAGCGTCTCCAATCGTAGTATATATTTGTTTGATATGTTTCCACACAATTTTGAAAAAATTTATCAAAATCGGATGACTATAGCATATAGCTGCCATATAAACGGTCGGTCAAAGAACTACTTCTAGTGAGAAAAACTTTTTGTTTTTTATCGTATCGTCCCAATCTTGGTATATATTAGTTATATATGCTTTTACATAATTTTGAAAAATTTATCAAAATCGGATGACTATAGCATATAGCTGCCATAGGACCGATCGGTCGGAAAATGTGTTTTAATAAGAAAAGTTTTTTTTATGGAATCAAATTTTTATTATCAATGATTTAAAAATTTTAAATATATGATATCTATATCCTATATATATTTTTCCAGTTAAATCAATTGGAGTAAAGTTTTTCAATGTACTTAAACTTCGGCACAGTTTCGTTTTTTTTTTTGTAAAAGCGTATGTTGTCGCATTTTATGAGATAGAAACTGTCCAGCAGTCAAAATCTTAAAAAAAAGTAAAACGTGGGTAAGGTCATAGTCAAAAATGTTGAACTCAATAAAAATGTCAACTAAGACCTGGTCACACTAAAAGTTAACTATGCTCTAAGTAAAAAGAGCCAAGCTCTCATGTCATACTATTTGCCTAAGGCTGTCTCAATTACTCAATAGAATGCCTTAGCAATCTTTCACCACTTTTCACAATATTCAACATCAAAAGAATTGAGACTAATGGAAAACTGTCTTGCAATTTGTTATTTCAATTCCCGTTGCTTTCTTCTTTCCACACCTGTAAAATTGTCGTGCCTCTTACCTAAAGACAACACGCGACACACACACACACACTCACAGAGTGCGCAGGTTCCAGTTAAATTCCCAAGCCTGACCCAAGTCTGGGCTTAGCCTGACATTTCCCTAATTGGATTACAAGACACAGCCAGCCAGAGAGTGAACGGAGCGAAATGGTTGGGGGAAAACATGAAAATTGTCCAAACACCCAACAGCTGCCCAGCAACTGTAGCATTAATGTCACAGCTCTTCCCTAAAAAAAAAAGAAAAACGATGTTTAATTTATATGACCAACAGTAGCGCGACCTTCGCTTATCTTAATTGAATTCTTTGATAACAATTTTCAGGAGGGCTTTGCGGATCCACCATCCACCTCATCGATTAGTCGTCTATTGAGAGGAAACGATCGCGGCAGCGAAGATGGACGCAAGGACTATACGATACACGGTATTCTAGGGGGTAAGTTCGAATCGATCATTTATTTTGGATCATTTTTTTTCGAAAACTCATCATTGTATCATTTGTGGCACAAAAATCCACACGAAACTTTTTGTTGTCGGCATTCCTGCTTTGATCGTCTTAGAACGAGCGACTTAAACTTAAATCAAAGCCGCTCAAAAATGATACGATAACGATCTTGGCCCTCTGTTGTTTGTTTGTTGTACGAAATAGATAGAAAATAGGTGTAGATGATGACACCTGAGAATCAAAAGTACACGAGAGCGTCCCCCCAGCTAATAACCCGGTTTTCACTGGCCCGGCGTGAGATCTGCGTCAAGTCTGGACAGGGCCAATATAATCAGGCTAAATATGCAAAGTCATTCGATAAACGATCGGCGGGGTCAAAGCGAGAGACGCGTTTTTTTTTGTGGAAATTGAGTAGAAAATTTGTGTGTGTGTGTGTGTGCATCATTAGATGGCATGTTGTTAAGGTACAGTGCGAGGCTTGGATGGGTTTTTTCCTTTTGGCAATTGTACATTTTGCCGACACTATTTTGTTGATCCTGTTTGATGTCACAACACAACTGCAAAATGTCTTACAATAACTCAGAGGGTGACAACCTTGAATGAACCTGCGGTGACTCAATGAATACAGATCATATTTTTGTTTGTTTTTGGGATGTTTCTGGTTGACCTTGACTTAAAGAATGAGCATAGAGCCAAATGGGATATTAACCCAAGCATTTAAAGCCCCAACTGTCAGCACCTGTGTGCTTAAGCCATTTAACTATTACCAAATGGTGGCTCCAATCGTACAAATACCAATTATATACTAAATATAATCTTGAGAATGAGAGAGTTATCATTATGTTGTCGAAGCGTATAATAAGCACACGCCTACCCATCATCATCTTCCATCCCCATCCCCCATCCCATCCCATCCATCCATCCTGACTTTGGGCTAATAATGCCCCTTTTTACCATTATTATGGTTGGTCAGCCCGAGCGCCAACCTTTCCTTCCCAGCTCTCACAATCAGAACACAATCGGAATAACATCACAGAGACATCCCAAGTTGCAGCTTGAAGTCGGTGCCTATAATCAACGCCTTCTTTCCCTGCCTCACCTGTAGCCCACTCCAGCTACCCCCCCTTCCCCACACACAAAAGAAAAATAAAATTATGCATTATTAAATATATTTCTTCGTCTTTTCGTTTGATTTTGATATTGTACGGGCATCCACGTCCGCTCCATCTCCATCTCACTCTCATGGCTCATTGTCGCTGACTGTGTTTAGCGGCGGCTCGCTTTGATCTCTCTTTCTCTCTCTCTGCCATGAAAGGAAAAAAAAAATGTGGAATATGAAATAATAACTAAAAAAAAAAAATATTATTTATACAAGAAAAGAAAATTGTGTGGGGGCTACTGAAATCAATTTCGGTGACAAAAATGCTGTTATAATTTTGGTTGTTTCTTTTTTTTTCATATTTTTTTAATTCAGCAAAGCGATTACAATGAGGCAAATAAAGTTGTTATTGAGAGCATTGAGAGGTCTTATGTATAGCCGATGAAGCTGGCAACTGAAATCAGTCTGAACTAAATACCAATTAATATGGAATTAAAGTAGCTTAACCAAAATGCAGGCGGGGGAAGACCCCCAATAGGAAAAATTAAAAAAAAAAAACACGACACGAAAATAAAGAAAACTTTATTTCTTGAATATGGTAACAAGTTGGCTTAGTCACCCGAACGTGAAAATGTTCACTAACGTCGAATTGACTTAAAGCCTCTTGTGTTTGTGCTTTATGAACCGTGTTTTAAGCAAACAACCGCACGTGATGCTTTCGTGCTATGCACGAACCACAAGAAAACATGCACGCGCACATCTCTAATCGAATTTAGGCTTCTTTGAGAACAAATTCCAATTATGAGTAATCTTTTAAAGAAATTCAATTCAAAGAGCGATAAACCACTTTGCCAGAAGAATGCTAAAACAAAAAAGTAATATCAAAAACTTGTACTCGATTTGGTTCGATGGCATAAAATGACTATCCCAGTTTTTTAATCGATGTGGGCTCAGTTAAACTGCTCAGTTTAAATTCGTTCAATGGTCTTTATTCAGAAAAGTCAGAAACATCATATGGCACTGCCTTAGGACTAGGGTTGAAATAAATTAATAGGAAATCGCAGCCATTTACAAAATTTGTTTATACCAATATCACTTGAAATACAAATTAATAAGTTCGAAAACAACAAACTAATAATTTTGGGCATACACATATTATATTATGAACATCAAATTCACATTTTATAATATCATAATATATATCATAAAGAAGTGATATGATATCCTAAACCACACTCTAAATTTGTCTTTTTTTGCTGAGTAATTTTATTTATTTTTTTTTTTGTTATTGACTTTATCTAGTCTGGGTATCAAATTCGGGACCTTGGACTTAACACGATTAAAAAAGCATCTTATCACAGTGCTCCATCGCACACTCTTTTAGTCACACGCCTACTAGACCACTTATACAAATATTTTTTATGCTGTTTGAAATTTCTATGTGTGGCCCTATTTATCCCTTTAATTTGATACATTTTCTTAAGTTCGCGTTCTGCTGGTTGAGTTTCGCAAATCAAATAGATACTCTTTTAACCATTTCTAATATAATTTAATTCATTTTTATATTAATTTGACATTCGCAGCTTGTGATATTGTCATATTAACTCATTTTGTGATGATAAAATAATAAAATGTTATACGGTCCTGTTCCAAAATTTCGAGTCGATTTTCGTGTAAACGTTAGTATTTTGCCATCAATTTAAAAAGTTAGTATGGAAGGTGACAAATAAACCTACGGTTACTAGATCAGGTGTAAGAAAACTCGGAATTGTTTGAGCAGCTGAAACCGGCAGCTTAATTCTAAGTAAATGTAGATTTGATTGTCACTTGCATATACTTTTATTCAACTTAAATTCGAAATACAAACGTTTACACAAAATCGCTTCGAAATTCGGAATAGGGCCCTTAGTTTTAAAATGATATTATTGAGATGAATAAAATTAAATAACTTTTCTAAAAATTAATATAAATTATTTTAAAAACTGGATGCAATTCCGATGCTTGAAGTAACTACATGTCATTTTTGTTAAATTAAAAATTCAGTCAGTGAACTTACAACAAAGAAAGTAACCGACTTACCAAACAGAACAAAGGCTTTTCACCTATTTTTCTTAGCAGCCTTAAAAAACTATAAAACTGACAGGTTGTCCATTCATTATGTGGGGCAATTCTCATACTCACGGGCTATGTTTTCTAAGGAATTAGTAACTGTTATTTATATTGCATACTTCTTGGGGCCATTTCTTCTAAGCAGGGAATCAAACCGAATCGAATTTCGTTTCCGGTTCCAGTTCTGAGTACGTACCGGTCCAATGTTTCGTTTCTTTTCGGTCATTTCGGATCCAAAAAAAGGAAAAAAAGTTTCGAAATATTTTCCAGTTCGGTTCTTAAAATAATAAACATAATAACGGTTCCGTGTTACGGTTCTGGTTTTGAGTTTAATGAATCTATCTTTTGTATATGAATTTATGTCGGGGTCCGGTTTGACACCCTGCTTCTAAGGCATTCAAAAATCCCCCCCCAATTATGAATTTTTTTTTTAAAAAAAACAAAAAAAATAATGGGTTTTTTAAGAACTAAAAAAAAAAAGTTTTGAAATATTAAAAATTAGCTATGAAGTTTTTTTTAACTAATGATCTCGTATGAACACTCCGAAAAGACAAGAGTAGAAGGTTGCAACGATTAAATCAGCTTTTGATAAGAAATACGCCGACTTTATTTTTTCAAATACGCCGACTTATTTCCACGAAATAATGCGCTTGAAATATCTGATCAATACGCCCCATAATGTGCCGCTAAATGTATGCCCACGCCTTCGCCAATCAGTCCAAACAATAGACAAACTGTCTGCTGCGCCCTAGACCCAAATAACCACATAAACTGATAAATACGCGTGCGATTTATTTTATTTGCGGTCCACTCAAAAGAAAGTGGGAAAAACAAAACAAGGGAATCAAACGCCCAAAACACCGACAATAAGTCAACTTAACAAACAGAACGGGAAGGGGAACCGTTGGGCAGTTTCAGCCAAACACTTGTGGCAATTAGGTGATTAGAACAAAGCATCAAGCAGAGGGCCGCCTGTGGGAAGGGCCCACAGCTATTTACAAAATATTTTCCCTCTGGCCCAGACAATGAGGCAACCAAACAGGTTAGTTGCAAAAAATACAAAAAAAAATGTTAAATGCAATGGCCGCCCCGATCTAAGGAGTTCACACCTTCTCTAATGCAACGCCACAGGAGAGAATCGGGCCTCGCACTCAATTCTTGCAGTGTCACATGACAAATGACTCGAAATGGGCCGACTCTTTGGTGATTGCGCAAAAATATCCTGGTCATGTGCGTGAGGTCCCTGGCCTCACTCACACATATGGCTCGCACTCTCTCTCCCTTTCTCTCTCTCTGGCTTGGCTCATTTGTTCGCCTTGAAAACCCATTAAAATCGTTCATGCCCGAAAAAAGTGTCAACGTAACAAAAGCAACGCCACAACTTCAAATGCACCGATCTTGAGCGGCATCTTTAATGCCCACCAGGGTGTCCTGGTGCCGTTCCGTTTGATCTCATTGTGGGCACTCCGCTGCTGAACCCCTCTGTGGCCACGGCATCTCTCCCTTGTTCGTCGTGTGTTGATGAGTTACAAAATATTTTATTAACGTATTATCACACTTTAAGGTTCGAGTTGTCTCTCTCTCTCTCTCTCTCTTTCTTTTGCTCTGGGGGGATTTGTTTTGATCAAGTGTTTGGGTGCATTGTTATTTAAATTAGTTTCATTTCATTCTGGCCCTCATTGGGGCCCCTCTGATTTTGTGTTCCTTCTTTCTGCCGCCGGATTATGCGAGTTTTTGTAAATTAACTTAAATATCTCAGTGGGAACATGGCATTTAGTTGTTCACTCATTTGTATTTCGGCTACCTTTTCCTTTTTTTTTTTAATCATTCTTCTCCAATTGCGAGGGCGTTGATAGCATAAATTGTGCATATTTTAGGAAAATTATATATATAATATTTTATATTTTATGCGGTGGGCGGCGGCTTCATAAATATTTGTTTTATAATTATACGGTTTTTAAAGATCTAAACCGACCAGTTAGAAGAGGGGAGAACCTAGAAACCGAGAGTTGATTTAGTTAAGGTTCCAAAGTTCCGATCTAGATTCTAATCAATAGTGACAAAAGACAGCTGAAGTTCTTTTAAATAAAATTTTAAACTTTATTCCATGAGAAATTCATACTTTTTGTTTTAGATTCCTAAGGATTGATTTTTTTTTTTGTAGTTAGAATGTATCATAAGTTATCGTCTTTAAATACACTGTGCAAGTAAAAAAAATGACCAACTTTAACGTTTTTCCCCTATTTCGGCCCCTGGGAATCGAACTGCATCATTAGTTTTATGAGTTATAACGATGGACTTATACAAATTTTTTTTAAGTTTTTCATTATGTTGAAATTTTTTCTAAATTGTACAAAAATTATATCTGATTCTTGTAAAATCTAAACCAATAGATCTAAATGTTCTCTGATTTACTACACTTACAGATTTTCGATATAATTGCTTTTTCCAAAGATATGGTCCAAAAACTAAAATAATTCCAACCTTTTTTAGATAAAATTTTTTACAACAAATTATTTAAAATTTCCAAGTATTAAGTAAAATCACAATAAAATCATTTTTAATCTCTTTCCCTTTGTTCTCCAAGAATTACTTGATTTCTTATTGAATAATTCGTAACTTAATGTATTTTTAAAAAAAATATGTAAAAAAATGTGTGATTTTTTTGAGATTTTAATCTATAACTTTTGAATGCGCAATGATGTTGGAAAACCTGGAATGTATTAAATTAGAGGACATTTAAATCTTTTTATTTAGATTTCACGAGAATAAAATATCATATTTTTGGAATTTACAAAAAAAAAATTTAACTTCGAAAAAAACCTAAAAAAAAAATTTGTATGAAATCATCATCATTATAACTCGAAAAAGTAACTATGCAGTTCGATTCCTAAGGCCCGAATTAGGGGAAACCCGTTCAATTTGGTCATGTCTTTTTTATTTTTTGAAAAAAAAACTATCACAGTGGTAATCGCCCTTTTTTCGACCATATTTATTCTCGTTCTTAACCTCAAAGAACTGGTTCTTTTCGACAGTCCCTTCAGAATTGAATGTTTTCATTTATTGAAGTTCAAAAAATGTGTAGGTGCAAGGTTGGGGCTATACTGTGACTGTGTCATCACTTCAGTTCACTTAATCAATTTTTCTGCTTTGCCAATAAGAATAGAAAACCCTTTAAATTTCACTCTCAAGGTCTCTCTCTCTTCAATCCCCAATTCAACGCTTATTAAAAATTTTTAAAGCTCCTGTAATCCTTTGGCTGACAAGAATCTTAAGCCTGAAAACATAACACAGTCAAGCCGAGCCGAACCAAATGAGTTGGGGTCCCTAAGCCATGTCCAAGTCCCCAAGAAATTATTTAAAAAAAAAAAATACAAATAAGAAACCCAAATCTGCTCAGACGCGTGTCTCCAGCTGACAGCTGACAGACCAAGACCAAGCCCCCGCTTGCTCAGAGTCAGCATTCTTCTCCCTTCCAAAAATCATTTCGAGAATTGTTTTTCAATTGCACTTTTGGATATTTGTGTATATTAGATGCAGCTATTTAAATTGTGTCGTAGATTGATTGATGACAGTGTGATTCTGGGGAAAGGTCAACTGTCCAATAATAAGCGATTGGGCTTGCCTTTTGCACTTTGCCTCAAAAGTTCAAGCCGTTTTGACCGACCACACAACAAAAGCTGCCTGGCGGCTCACTTACTACCTGCTGTTTGGAAAACGCAACTCGAAACGTCGTCCAAAAATGATGGAATACCCCGCCCAGATTATGAAACCGCAGTAATTTATCAAAGCTCCGAAAAGAAAGCCATAAAAGTGAGCCCAGGTCGCACCACAGTAGCCAAATATAAGAAAAAGGCCTTTGTCCGGATTTGTTGGACCGCCACAGTTGTTGGCTCTTTTTCACATATTATTGATGGGTCACAGTAACAACAAATTAATAAATTGTTTAACATTTAAAAACTAATTGATTTTTCTGGCTTTGTTTTCTTGGCTTCTGCCGTTTTTTTTTTCGAACTCTTTTTGGTATAATTAAGTTTTTATTGTTGCGTGTGTGTGTGTGTGTGTGTGTGTTGAAAGATTAATAGCCGACTTCTGTATTTTATCATTTTTAATATGCATGTGAATTTTTTCTCTTCAAAACCACTAAACTGTGGGCGTTCCCAAGTTTCTCGTTTGGCTTGCGGTTGCGGTAAATTTTGGGTGTGGTTTTCTTAAGCCCCCCAATAAGCGTGCCGAAAGTTTGGTTTACATTTTCATTCAATAGACTGTATAGACGTGGAACAGCAAAGATTTTTGGCAAATCCCGATTTGAACAATTTGAATTTGATTACCAAGACTAAGCAGATGCAAAGAGGCAAGGAATGTGTTGAGAAATTATTGAAATCAACTCATTGGAAAAAATTAAAACTGCTAAAATTAAATATTATTTGAGGACTCAAACATGTACCGAACTTCATTTTTACGGAGGATTGGCCTGCTGGTTGCCCAGACCTAAATTCATTGGACTACCAACTCTGGTCCGTTCTCGAGGCTATGGCTTGCTCTTCTCTTCACAAAAATATTGAGCCTTTAAAGCGCGCCCTTGTCCGAGCAGTGTACTATTTCCCAATGCATGAAGTGCGCACTTTGATCGATGAGTGGCCAGAGAGACTTCGGCATTGCTGAAAGGCACAATAAGTTGTTCTACGATTTGTACCAATTGACTGACCGAATAAAAAGAAGAAAAAAATTTTGAGAGATATTCATTCGTTGTCATTTTATGAACAAAACAATTGCGAGTACTAGGTACTTATCCTTCTCGCCAAAATTACCACTCATAATGCATTGATACCAAAACTGGCAGGTTGATTTGAACTAAGCATCTTTCCTTACTTACTTACTTTTACTTACCTTATTTTTTTTAATCTAACGATGTCATCCTTAGAGACAACATTTTTCATTTAAGGGGGTCTTTTACCATTGAATACACATTTTTTCGATTTTTTTATTTTGCATTATTATTATAGCTTGGAAATTACCCTTTTATCCCCTTCAAACCATTTTAAGAAATTCGAAATAGTTTATCAGATATAGCCTTTTTAGTGGAGCAATGTTCATGCTAAAGTGAGTATTTTCTACGATGCTCAAAACTTTAAGCGAGTTTTTCTCGAAACCACATTTTTGACCTGATAGCTATGATTGCGCCAGTTCTACTTAATCGATTTTGATCAGCCATGTTGCAATCGACGCAGAATTCATATAATTCTGGCCCCTACCTTAATCAAGAGGAAAAACATTTTTTTACTATTTTTTTACACTAAACTACAAACAAACAAAACTTAAAAATCGATTATTTTTGTTAACTGCCGCCAATTTTTAAAAAAAATATTGGAAAATATGAAGTACGGGCTAGAATTAGATCAATTCTGATCATAACCTCATTTACCGTTTTCATTTACGATAACCTGGAGTACCGGAATCATGGCGGCCACCTCTATATCTTTTTTTGAAGACCTTAATTGGCAGGCCGATAACTTTTTCAACAACCCTCGAATTGAAAAATGTTTTGTATTATTTTTTTAAATAATTAATAAATAACACTAAAACAAAAACTATATTGAAAAAGCTCTTTCGGTTTTCTCTCCAGAATTTAGTAAAAAAAAACCTGGAAAAAACCTTTAAAAGGGGAAAAACCCCTAAAAAAGTATTAAAATAAAAAAGAGGGGGAGTGTGTTGATCAGAAATTTCATAAAACGCTTGCTGAAATGTTTGGATATTTGGCAAAAGAGAAAGGGGTACGAAACGCCGCGTGGATTCTTTTACCCTAGCTCGCAAATGACAGAATAAAGCCCTGTACTCAGAGGGGGAAAAAATTTTGGTCGGCACAATTTTTATAAAAAATCTTTCAAGCAGTTTTGAAAGCTGAATACTTTGGAATAACTTCCCTTTTTATATGAAGTAGTGTTTTAAACAACTTTTACTTCAAAGCTACATCAATAGGAAGATTTTCTTATATAAGGTCTTTGCAGGTTACGCAGTGGTCACTTTCCGGCTCGCGATGTCCTTGAAATACTTTTATGCGACAGTTAATAAACTAGAGAACTTTGTTGTTATTTTAACAAATTAATTAAATATGTAAACTAAAAACTAGACGAACTTTTTGATAAAAATGAAAATGGTCTTCAAATTAATCTAGAGTACCAAAACCTATTTAAAGCGGGTGCAATCCTTTAAAAACTATTCTTTATCGAAATTAAACTCAAACGAACCTGTTTAGCTCTACCTGCCTACCTATTACCACATCCTTAGATCCCCCAATAAGAACACTTTTACTTCCTGCGTAAGTTCTATTAATCACATACAATCCCCTAATATCAATTAATAATTTCTTCTTGACAAACCGGAAAAGATTAGAGCTGACCGCAACCCAATTAACAAAAGAAATCAATGCTCTAACCTGCACTTCCCATGCCACACACACACACACACTCCGCTCTAAGGACGTTCAATTTCCGTTCCGCTGCCTACAATAGTGTGTGTGTACCCTTTTGAAAAATGAGCTTGTGATCTTGTTGAATAATTCCCAACAATAGGCCATGTGACTCTGTGATCTCAAGCCGTTGTTGGGTTTTTTTTTTTTTTGTAACTCGTAACTCCGCCCTCAACCCCAAAAACGCGGCTGTCAGTTTATTGTGTAATGAGCACTCCAAATAATTTGGCATGGCTCTGGGTGTGTAAAAGATGCCGCCACACGCCGCGCTTCAGGCCCGATTGCCAATGGCGGCGGCATTTTTACTTTCGTAAACAGATGCCGAAGTTAATTGGCGCACTCCCCCGGCCAAGGCGATCCGTTGACAACTTGCCGATCATCTTCTTGTGTAATGTGATATATTGTGTCACTTGTCAAGTGCTGTGACTTTTACGAGCTGCCTGCGGCTACGCCTCTTGTAGGGGGGATCGGCGGTGGCTTTTGACAGATTTGTTGCGCTCCCTGACGTTTCAATTAATATGCAATGGCGCGCAGTGAGTGGTGGGATCCACGACGTCGGTGGCCCCCATTCAATGAATCCCAAAAATCGATTGTGGGAACACAATGGCGTGAACAATTTTATGACTTCTTCTTACAAGGCGTTAATAATTTTTGTGGCCTTTTAATAAAGAATTCCCTTGAACTTGTATCCCACACAGGCCGTGACTCGGACATCAGTGATACGGAATCAGAGCCGGGTATTCCTTTGAAGCGGAAACAGCGTCGCTCGCGCACCACCTTCACCGCCGAGCAACTGGAGGCGCTGGAACGAGCCTTTGCCCGCACTCAATATCCGGATGTGTATACACGCGAAGAGCTGGCCCAGACCACGGGTTTGACGGAGGCACGCATACAAGTGTGGTTCTCCAATCGTAGGGCACGCCTGCGCAAACATTCGGGCGGCTCTGCGTCGGGACTTTCGCCCCTGAACAGCGGTGGTGTGGGCAGCATGGGTGTGGGCGGCAGTGGTGCGGCGGCACCACTTGGTTTTGGTCCCCTGGGAGTGGGTTCAATGGCGGGCTATAGTCCGGCCGCTGGCACCACAGCCAGTGGAGCGGTGGGCATGAGTGAAAGCGGTGGTGGCATACATCATACGGCTCATGCACCCAGCTCACATCATAGTGCAGCGGCAGCTGCAGCCGCCGCACATCATCATCCGCAAATGGGTGGCTATGATTTGGTGCAGGGTGCCGGACCACATGGATTTCCGGGTGGCTTTGCGCAACCCGGACACTTTGGCAGTCAGAATTACTATCATCAAGGTAAGTGGAATTTTTAGGAATTTTATTGATGAAAGAAAAGATGAAAGAAGCAACCTTTTGATAGTGTGCGTAAGGCCACAAAGATAAAGTATGCCCAAATATTATCTTCAATCGCATGTAACACTAGGATTAATAATAATAATAAATTAAATTAAAATTAAATTTAAAAAAAAAAAAAAAAAAAAAAAAAAAAAAAAAAAAATAAAAAAATAAAAAAAAAAAAAAAAAAAAAGAGGGAAGAGGGAAGAAGACTGACTGAGTCTGATATCCTTACTAAATTGTAGGAAAAATCAAACAAAGAATTAAGAAAAATTCAAAGCTGGCAAAGGGAAATCTAGAAAATTATGCATAAATAATAATCTTCATTAATTATAATACCCATCTTAATCCCCCTCTCTCTCTCTCTCTCCCCCTCACAGACTACTCCAAGCTGTCCATCGATGACTTCTCCAAGCTGACAGCCGACAGTGTCTCAAAGATCTCGCCTTCATTGCATTTAAGCGATAACTATCCCAAACTGGAATCGCCCTCCAATTGGTCGCAAGCTGCCTACCATCTCAACCAGTCGGCTGTTGCCGCCGCCAACTATAATGCCCATGTTGCCCAGCATCAACTAAATGATTATGCGGCCGCTGCGGCGCATTCAAATGTGGCAGCGGCGGCGGCTTACAATCATCCGCTGCCTGCCCAGGGTCAGGCCAAGTACTGGTCATGAGTTAATTAACCGCTGACATTCCGTGGATATATATATATACATACACGTGTGTGTCTACTCTACGAAACAGTTTTATGCATTTCAATTAACGGCCGATGCGCAAAAATGTAAATTTGTGTTACGAGTATTTTTGTTTCTCTCTCAGCCCGGGGGACGTGAATATGAAAAATGATTGACTTGGCTATACTATAATTTTAAATTACTTCGCTTACTGCCGGTGCTTTAACATGGCTTTTAGAGGCGCATTTTAAGCAGTTTTATTTATTATAATTTTAAACGTGAAATGAAATAAATGGAATAGAATGGAGAAAATTCAATGGTGATCAAATTTATTGATAAATTTTTAAAAATAATGAGACAAGCTACAAACGAGTAAGTGGTAATACTTAGATAAGCACTAAAAATTCAATTATGAGAATATTGTAAATCTTAAAACAATTTCAAATCCTGCAAAACTTTATTTTATTTAATTTAGTCCCTTATCAAATCTATTTAAATAAAACAGTAAAAGTTTGCTAGATAAAAGTTAGCTTAGCTTGATCATCAAATCGACTTTAAAACTTCTAAGGAAAAAGATCGATCACAAAATAGGAATTTGGTAAGCTATTCACTTAAGCACATTGAATCAAATTGTTCCTATGACCATTTGAAACAAATCTCTAAAAATGCATCGTGATGTGACGAATATTGTGGATCACCACCAAAATATTAACTTTTTTCTGTTCTGTTTTCTGTTCTGTCTATGGTTACAAATATTTTTCAAAATATCAAAATCGAAAAAAAAAATATCTAAATTAAAAAAAAATCTGCTACAATTCTTAACCCATTTTAGGGGTTATACGCAAGCCCCAAAAAGAAAAACATTTTTCAACACTTGTTTTAGAAAGGGATTTTATTGTACAGTTGGAAGTAATTATTATTCAGATAGTATCTTATTTTAAGTTTTTAATAGCACTTAGATCAATCTCCCGAAGGTCCTCCTTAAAAAGGCGTTTGGCGGTAAATGCTCTATCTCTGTTTTGGCTTATCTGTAATCAAAAAACGGTATAGATTCTTTCAGGGGGTAGATTAATGCTTGGATTGATCGAAGGTGTAGTCGAAATATCAATGTTTGATAAAATGGCGACAATTAAAAATACAAATTATATATAAATATTTGTTCAAAATTTTCGAGAAAAATGGCTTAAAAAAAATGTTATATCTTAATCTTTCAATCAATCCCCGTAGAATATATCTAAGAAGGTTGTGTAAAAAATTCAGATTGATCGATTCAGCCATTTTTGAGATCTAGACATCACCGACTTTGAAAACAGAGTTTTAAGAAAAACGCTTTTAAATTCCTTCAACTTACATGATGAGGTTCATTTCAGGGCCATAAGATGATACCCTCTGCAGCATCAGCAGCTTCCAATAGGTCAAATTGATGTTTTCGACGAGTCATTCTTACTTCGTAAAATGATCATCGGAGTACTTTTCCATATCAGAAAATCTTCATAAATTGGGGAACACGGCTTTAACAGCATCGGTTGGTAAAGTCAGATAGTCATGTTTAGAATAAGATAAAGCGTCCATACAAATATGGGTATATCTCCGAAAATACATACCGGATTTGTTTGATATTGATATAGAGAAAATACTTAAATACATTCATATTCCGAAAATGTAAAAAAAATTTTTGGATTTTTTGAAAATTCAAAATTGAATTTGAAAAAAATTAAAAAATTTTTTTTTCCTTATTTTATTTTTTTGCATTATTATTATACCTTAGACATCATTCCCCTTTCATACCCTTCAAACCATTTTGAAAAATTCAAAATAGTTTGGAAGATACAGCCTTTTTAGTGGAACAATGTTCTTGATAAAGTGAGTATTGGTTGCGAGTACCTTTAAATTAATTTTATTTTTATGATTGTAAATTACCCAAAAATAAAATGCAAAACAAAAGCAAAGTAGAAACAATAAAATGTTTATTGAAATAGGAACGAAAGAATCGTATATCTGTTAAAATATTTACAATAATGAGTACATCTTTTGTGTAAATAAGATTATGGTTTAAGTATACACTAAGTTGCAGAAATAGTACAATGGTTGAGCCTCCGACTATGGTTGTTGTTTGCACTATTTCCATGCTAGAAATATTTATATTTTGCTGCTTATTTTCTTGCGCTAACTTGCTTCAATCCGACCGCAGAATATGGGCACTTGGTTTGGAGACAATTATAATCGTTTACCATCATCTGGGCTCGGCATCGCTAGAAATTTGAAACAAAAAGAAGACAAAATCCTCAAAAAACTTAGCTATCCGCAGGTCTATTCGCATGACCTTTATTCAGATGATAGTCCTCAGGAGTAAGTCGATTTTCCCGTACCCTGAAGACAATTCCAATTCATTGGCATTAAAGAATGTGGGCGTCTAGGAACCCGGGACTTGAAATTTTTGAAAGGTCAAAAAACACAAAATCCTTAAGTGAAAATTAACAAACTTACCACAAATCTAAAAAACATTTGTTCAGAATGCGAATATGGCAGTAACGTCAGCAATAAGTCGTTGTTTCTTTTAAAGAAAATTCCTTCGCCCCCTTTCCATTAAAAAAACGCCAGATCAAGTTAATCGTTTAGGAGCAAACCGGTAATATGTATATATATTTGTATTATCATTTTTTTTGGTATTTCATATGGTAAGTTTTGTGTGTATATAGATATAGCATTTTCTTTCGATAATTGTGGGTCTATCTCCTTCCACTTGCACTTCTTCCCTCTCTGCATGCATAATAGAGTTAAGTTACATCAACGAAGTAAATATTTAAGTATAGGTAAATATATATATATTTGTAATACTGTAAGTTAAGTTATTGACAACATCAGACTTATAATTACGCACATTGAATATGTTTTAATGTAGGATTCTTTTTGGGGTTTTCTTTTTTTTTTAATATATTTTTAAAAACAATTCAAAACCAGTTGCCTGTAAGATTTTATTGTCCATTTCAGTTATTGTCTGATTTTTTTTTTTACTAAAGGTTTATTGTCTCTGACGCAGTTTCAAAACAATTTCAAATGATGAAAGTTGTATAATTATTGTCATTTACACAATTAGAATTAAAATTTGTCAAAGGGAATGGGGACAGGGGGATAGGGGAAATCTCTTTCGGCTAAGGTACGGCATTGGCACTAATTAGTTGTTTCTTTAAAGTTTATTCGGAAATCATAAAAGGAGCGATATGATTTACAATTTGATATTAAACGTTTGCACTGATATCAGTTACTTCAGTAAATATTAGTTAAGTATATTATAGTACATGGTTAGGGTTCGATACGTATTTGTGGGACACAACTGACCAGTACTTTCTTTGTGCTGTGTGTGTGTGTGTGTGTGTGACAGAGTTTCAGTGTGCATGCATGCCATTTAATAGTTGTATTTTGAGGGAACTAGTTTTAAATACGTTTAGATTATATATTAATTAATATGTATATATATTGTCCATTTTTAATATTCGAAATTGTCCAGGGGCTCGGTGTTTTGTCGTAATTCGCGTCGATGCAGTGCTGTAATACGCGGCGGTGTGCCCCACGAGTGGAAGGGCGGATAGATAACGGAGCGAGAGCTGGATCGTGGGAGTGCCTTACTCGCCGACGCAGACGGTAGCGAGTTGGTACGTATGCTACTTAGACGATCCTCGGATTCCATTTGAAATTTGGGCAAACGACCGCGTATGCCAGCACTATTCCAGTTAATCATCGGTTGGTTGGGTAGGAAACATCGCTTACAAACGGCTGCGATTGGTTGACGCAGTCGCTCTTGTGGGTGGTAATACCCGACCTACAGGTGGGGAGGAGGCACAAGAATTTAATTAGATTTTATGGCCTCGACACGAGAAACCCATCAACTACACAAGTTCTAAGTTAATGCCAAGTATTTGCAAAAAAGATTCCGCCAAGTTGTACTACAAGAAGTTTGCCGTACGAGCAAGTATTGTGTGCAGACAAAAAGAAGAGGAAAATAAGGAAACACAAAACATGCCAATCAGTTTTGCTTTTTTTTTTTTTTTGCCACATGCCAATGAAAAACATTAAAAATTATAACATTGAATTTTACACATTTTGTATGAGTTCATTTACAAATGATTTATGGAATTTTGAATTTATAAAGTACTTTTCCCGACAGCCTGGCTGGTATGCTACAATTTTATGAATTTGCTATGTAAAAACTTTTCACAACAGCCCCAGGGTATGCAATTGAAATTGCCCAGCTCACCCCAGCTTCCGGAATCAACTAACAAATTAAAACTTTGCAAATTGAAATATAAACCAACTTTGAACTCACTTTAAGGGAATGAAAAACAATTTTGAAGAGAAAAACGTGAACTTTTTGGTTCAAATTTCATCCTAAATAACAACAAAGTGCCGGAAATTGGCCGATTATCTTCTGGCAGTTGGTTGAGGTACACAAACATTGGGGGCCAGACGGAAAATCGAATTTCCGTTAGAAATGAACAACAATTGCATTAGAATGTGTGAACGGAAATGTGCGTATAAATTGGACACATGAGGTACGAACTTTGTGTGAAACAGCAACAAACACTTACACTTAGAAAAAATGCATTCCTTTGCTCCACTAAAATAGCAATATCTTCTAAACTATTTCGAATTTTTGAAAATGGTTTGAAGGGGAAGAAAGGGGAATGCCCAAGCTATAATAATAATGCGAAACGAAAAAATCAAAAAAATTTTTTTTCAAAGGTAAATGACCCCCTCTTAGGGATGTATTGAGTGCTTCCTTAAGCGAGAACTTTGCTCCACTAAAATGGCAATATCTCCTAAACTATTTCGAATTTTTGAAAATGGTTTGAAGTGGAAGAAAGGGGAATGCCCAAGCTATAATAATAATGCAAAACAAAAAAATCGAAAAAAATTTTTTTCAAAGGTAGATGACCCCCTCTTAAGGATGTATTGAGTGCTTCCTTAAGCGAGATCTTTGCTCCACTAAAATGGCAATATCTCCTAAACTATTTCGAATTTTTGAAAATGGTTTGAAGTGGAAGAAAGGGGAATGCCCAAGCTATAATAATAATGCGAAACAAAAAAATCAAAAAAATAATTTTTTTCAAAGGTAAATGACCCTCTCTTAAGGATGTATTGAGTGCTTCCTCAAGCGAGATCTTTGCTCCACTAAAATGGCTATATCTTCTAAACTATTTCGAATTTTTTGAAAATGGTTTGAAGTGGAAGAAAGGGGAATGCCCAAGCTATAATAATAATGCAAAACAAAAAAATCGAAAAAAAAATTTTTTTCAAAGGTAGATGACCCCTCTCTTAAGGATGTATTGAGTGCTTCCTCAAGCGAGAACTTTGCTCCACTAAAATGGCAATATCTCCTAAACTATTTCGAATTTTTGAAAATGGTTTGAAGTGGAAGAAAGGGGAATGCCCAAGCTATAATAATAATGCGAAACAAAAAAAATTTTTTTCAAAGGTAGATGACCCTCTCTTTAAGGATGTATTGAGTGCTTCCTTAAGCAAGAACTTTGCTCCACTAAAATGGCTATATCTTCTAAACTATTTCGAATTTTTGAAAATGGTTTGAAGTGGAAGAAAGGGGAATGCCCAAGCTATAATAATAATGCAAAACAAAAAAATCAAAAAAATTAATTTTTTTCAAAGGTAGATGACCCCTCTCTTAAGGATGTATTGAGTGCTTCCTTAAGCAAGAACTTTGCTTCACTAAAATGGCTATATCTTCTAAACTATTTCGAATATTCGAAAATAGTTTGAAGGGGAAGAAAGGGGAATGCCCAGGCTATAATAGTAATGCAAAACAAAAAAATCAAAAAAATAATTTTTTTTCAAAGGTAGATGACCCTCTCTTAAGAATGTATTGAGTGCTTCCTTAAGCAAGAGCTTTGCTCCACTAAAACTATCGTTTTATGTCTGACTAGACCATTTCCATCATTTCTTCCCGTATCCAAGCAGAAACGAACAACTTTTGGATAAGATCTATAGAAAAAAAAATGATTTCCATTCACTAAAATAAAAGTAAATTGAGTTCCTTCATGTAGCAACATTCAACAGCCACCCTAAAACAAGATTTTTGGTTCCTTCAAGAATGATTCATACTTTGATTAATGAAATTCAAGTACAAACTCCATCTAGTCTTTTTGTTTTTCTAAGTGTACGAGCTAATACACACTAAGCCAAATGTACTACAGGCGATGTTCTATCATGCTAATCCAATGAAAATCAAACTTGTAGGTCATAATTACATTCACGATCAGTTGATCAGGCAACAGACAACAGACTCTTCTCAGGCAGGCTAAAACCAAAGATATTCTAAAAGCTAACTGGATGCGTAACTGAAGTGCAGATACATTTTTTCAAAGTTCTTTACGCACCTTGTTAGCTTAGAATATCTTTGCTAGAACTCATACTTAAATCAAACTTTTAAATCCAATCCACAACCAATTCAAAAAACACAAATTAGAAAAAAATAATCAAATTTATAATCAAAATTATGCAGCACACATTGAACCATCGCCATTTACTCATACAAATTGCCTGGCGTCACGTCCCGAGCGACTAAAACGCCCGCCGGCGTAGCCGTCAACGGTGGTGGGGCTGCGCAGATAGCGATAGCTGGGCAAGAACCCGGAACGGTAAACGGCGCCAATGTGACGTTTTTGCGGTGGATCCCTCGATTTTTCATCTTCATCATCGGCCAAGTTGTTGCCTTGCTCAATGCCAAACAATTCGGGATCCTTGGAGGTGTCTTTATATAATAATACATATGGGGATAGTTTTGTTGCTGTTTTTTTTTTTTTTTTGTATTTACATAACAGGGTGTCCTCAAAACTGCTAACTAAGGTGCAGGGTGCAAGATGGCAAATTGCAGAGAACAAAAATGGCTTCGGCCAAGAACCAAAGTTTATAATAATCTTGCAGAGTTTATGGAAAGATTACAAAATATTGTCTTACTATAGTTTGGCAACTCCAACTTTTCAGTTTTAGCTTAATATTCCCAATTTTTTACTGAAGTTGGTTCATCGCCCTAGTTAATTAAACAAAGATATTAAATTTAAAATACTTAGTTGGTAAATGACACTTAATTTTCATATTTTAATTTACAAGTTTTTGGGCACAACACAGATAAATGACAAAGTGATAATTGATAATTAATAAATTATACTAAGAAATAATAGGTAAATCGAAGCTTCTTTTCTTCTCATTGGCCGTAGCAATCCTCTCTCTTAGATTCCTGTGAAAAATAAACATTATTTCTAAAATTCGATGAAATAAGTTTACTCAATTGCCAAACCAAAGACTTTCTAAGCTAACAAGATGAGTTGTTTAGTTTTCGCTTAGAATGTCTTTGGCCAAACCAAGTCGCAAGTCAATCGGAAAAAATATATTTATTGGCCCTCCGTTGAGTCTTTCCAGAACAGCACCAAATATAATACTTGTTACTTTGTCCAAAGTTCCACCTTCGTCGACTATAAATATACTAGTAAATGCATTATATTTGAATTGAAAAGAACACAAAAAATAATATTTACAATTCCACCTGATTAAAATTCTTCAATACAACTATTCCGTAATTCAACTGAGGGTCATGAAGATCCTAGTTTTCGAATACAAACTTTTTCTAGAATTTTGTTGAAATTTCTTATTATAGACATTAAAGGCAACATCTATACAAAATTCAACTTTGTATCTTTAATTGATGATTTTACAAGGCCACAAAATTTAACTTATTTCAGTTGATAATTATTCTAATGATTTTCAAGTGCTTAAGACGAATCTGTTTGCCAAAATGCTCCAACACGTCTGGATTTTTGAAAATTTGAGCTAATAGTTGCCTATTTTTACCATTTTAATGCATGTTTTCGGAGCAACCTATATGTTTGTTTTGAATCTCCTTGATATAAGCGTGAAGTAATATCTCTTATCTTTTAAACAAATGGTCCCAGGCTATTTTGAATGCATGTGTTAGAATTCACTTAGTGTCTGACTTAATTTTACTGTCTAAAAGTATGCTAAGCTAAAAACAGTGCATCGCCTAGTAATTTTTATTAAATTATAATGAAAGTTCTCAACGAAACCTATTGCATACTTGTGGGCAAGGGAACATTTGGTCGGATCGAATACTTGTAATCAAAATGGAATATCTTCGTTGAAAAAAATCGCAAAATTGTTTGTGATAGTTTACTTTAAAGCTAAAGAATATATCTTTCCGATAATGTAAACAAACTCATAGGCTGTTTTTTGGAACGCTGAACTCGAAAGTCAAGCTTACAAATTTCTGTATAATGAAGTAATGCGAAGTTTTATACAAAATTTGAGAAAACAATAATGATCTTCACTTACTTTTACCCATACGGAGCTGAGAAGTACTATTGCGTTAACAGACATGATTGGATCCTATGTTAAACCTGTGGATTTGATTTTACTACACTGAGAAACATTGTTGCAAACAATTTACTTCACCCTGACCCCAGCAAACAGTTGAAATTAAATTTTAGACGAAAAGTCAATGTTTTAATACAGTCGTAAATGCTCGTTTTAACAAGGGGTTAAATAACTGACTAAATATAGCAAAAATTCAAAAAGTTGACAAGTCTTAATCTGATTTAAATGGGCTAAAGAATTTAAATAATCGTAGCAAAGGATTATTATGTAAACTGAATAGTCGACATTGCATTTGCTTGGTATGCACTACATCGTTAAAGCATTTGAAAACAGTTTTCATTGCAACTTTTCAAAGTTGTTGCTGGTCAGCAAGGCTTGATTATCTTTATCAAAAAAGAGCAACAACTTTGCTAATCGAGTAGTGTGACCATCGCTATGGTAATTGAAAAATGACACTAAACTCAAGATTTCGAGTAATTTCTTAATAAATCTGGTCACACTAGACTTATGTTCCACCTTGACGTAATATATGGTGAAGTAAGCTAAATTACTTACTTCGCAGGTCCGTATAGGGCTATCGATTTTGAGACATATTTTTTTAATAAAAAAAAAATTTGTTTTTAATTTTTTTTTTTAGTCTCGAGTTAGAAATTTCACATGGAACAAAACCCTCGAGACTATTAAATTTCCAATTGAATTATTTTCAAATTGGTTTGGTAGTTTGAATGCTACGAACAAAAAGAGCAAATTCCTTCCCTCAGTTCCTAGCTTAAAGAAGTATTAGTTGTTCAATGCAATCCATACAATCTATTGATATGGGAACTTTAACTTGTGTGTATCACTTGGCCTCCTGAGTACTCAACAGAGGAATGAGGCAAGAAATAATTAATCAAACAATTTTTTTATATGAAATTTGACAGCTCAAGTAAAATTCGAACGCCCTCAATACCTAGCTTTAAGAGATATTCCGCAGCCATTTATTTCTTGTGTCAGTTGTCAACTTTAAATGGAGCGCCAAACCAAAATTGACTGCAAAATGTAAGCTTCGTGGAAAAAGTTGCTTTGATTGATGAAGTTAAGACAACAAATGATTACGGGACATTACAAATAACAATAATTTTAATAGACGACATTGCATTTGCTTCGAGTTCAGCGTTCCTAAATATATAAAGAATCAATTTTAACATCAATGCACTTTTTTTTTTACTTTTCAACCTAGTGTTATCATTTATATATTCTTGATCAGTACATCTTTGGGCTATGCCCGTCCGTCCTTCTGTCTGTCTGTTTCTAAGAAAACTTGTCTCTCAGTTTTAAAACTATCGAACAGAGTCTTCAATTTACTGAACTCTGCTATTAAGTATATCCCGGATTGGATGACTATATCTTACTATAAATATAGCTGCCAGAGAAACGATAAGTCGAAAATGGTTCTTATTTAGAAAAAACTATTTGGTTTTCAATCAAAACGTTCTTAAACTCAGCGGTTATGAAAATCAGTTTGATCAAAATCAGATGACTATATCTTATGCTTTCATAATATATATTGCTATGCGCTTTCATAAGATCGATCAGTCAGAAAATGAGTTTTAGTTGTTGTTTTCTTTTTAAGCGTTCCTTAACTCAGCAACTAACAATATTGTGTGCTTTCAAAAAGCTTGGCTAAATATGGTCGAATGACTATTTCCTATAGCTGTTATAAGTCCGATCGGTCGAATAATACAATACAACGAATTTTCCGAATTATTAAGCTTGGAGAATAAAGCTGGCAAGAGAACATTGAAATTAAAACCACGACTTAAAATGATCCATGGATTCGCGTTTCTTGTAACTCCTTTTCCCACATCTTAGATCTTCTGTCGCTTTAGTTCTCTTCTGTTTTGACAACATTACTTACTTACATATTGCTTACAAAAAATACAAGGGTTGCCTTTAATATATCGGGAACAGACAGCATTTCGATTTCACCTGAAAAGTTTGATGATATAAAATTATAGCTTGAAAAAAAAAAAAACAAAAATAATAATATTGAAAATTAAAGTTGATCATTTACCTTTATTTAGAGCAATGGTAATTCTAATCTGTCCTAGCATAAGTTCTTCCATTTTGTACTCTTTTAATAACTTTTGTATTGTATCTTTCTCTGATTCCATGATTAGCTCTGCAAGACCAGTATAAAGCCCTTGCCCCGTCCCCTATGAACCAGCATTATGCCCCCAAAACCCCGTACTCACCCAGAAAACGCTTCTCGGCCCGTCTATAATCATTCCAATCCAGATCAGCATAGCCAGCATAGCTGGGATACCACCAATAGCTTTGCATGGGATCGGCATAGTCGGGAGCGGCGGCTGGTAGCAGCAGCATCTCTTCATCCTCTCGCTTCTGTTGGGCACCATGAACGGGCGATGATTTCAATGCACCCAAATTACGCTTCTCGGCAGCGGCTCCGCGTTGATTGTGATGCTGTTGCGAATTGTAGCGTGCCACAGCGGCCACATTGCGTTTGGGTTGCTCGCGATGCGAGCCGGGTGCACTCTGCAATCGAGCCACAGTGGCCACATTACGTTTGCCATTGGGCAGCTGAAAATCACGAGCCAGAGTGCCCACATTGCGTTTGCCATAGGTCATTAGACCGCCTGCTCGGGCCAAGGAGCCAATGTAACGTTTCTGTTCGGCACTGGGCTCACCCGAATCAGCATCCACATAATCCTCGCCTGGTTCAACCGTGGGCAGCTGCAATTGACCATTTTTGGCCAAATTGGCCAAGCTGCGTTTGGGCGCACTCAATAGACCCTGGGCAGCCAATGCGGCTACCGAACGTTTGTCCTCCTCCATATAGTCCGAATACTCGCCCAGCGGTTGCTCCTCACCCACGGCCAACTGACGTTCACGGAGTAAATTCTTGAGCTGATTACGCAAGGCGGAGGCCTGAGACAAGTTGGAAAAGGCAATTTAAGCACAGATGCTACCAACATAAATCCCTTCGCCTGTAGCTGTCAGAGATAAAAACACTTTTTTCTTGCAGAAAAGCCAGGTGACTTACGTGTAACTGATATTCCGGACTGGGATTCATCAATTGATTTATTAGGGACTCCATTTCACAGGGCGACACATTGCCAACATCATCTGTGGCATTAACGGCAAGGAAGCGCGGCTGCAGGGACTGAAAAGACAAAAAAACGAAATGGAAATTAAGACCCCACTTCTCTTTCACTTAATTAGCATAATTATTTACACTAAATTGAGTTTGAAATGTGTCGATGTTTGGCGCATTTGCGCCTCAGTTACTTATATCTCAATTCAGACACTCGCACACGCACACGGTCATAAATCTACTGCCTCCATTAGCTGAGTTGGTGTTGGTGGGCATTTTGCCAAATTTATTGCTGTATTTGTTGCATACTTTCGTGCGTCATTTAATAAGGGGGAGGGCCACGATTCAAGGGCAGCATTTTTTGTCTATTGATTTTTAACGACTTTAGGAAGGGGGGGCAGCAGCATAGAGAGTAGCAACTGTTGCATTGTTGAGTGGGCGTCAAAATGCAAAAATATTTTATTTTGTTCTCGTTTCAGTGTGGGTGGAGTTTTTGTGTGGCAACAAGTTTTCATTTCAAGCGGAAACATTGTTGAATGTGTTGAAGTTGTTTGTATGGTTTCTCAGACAGAATTTATATTTAAAATTGCTTATGACAAAGACGGAAGCTTAAGAGAACTAAAGTGTATGAGCTTAGGGTTAAAGTTGATTATAAAAATTAAAACACACTAACAACAACAAGTTCCATTACCCACACAAGGATATAAAAGGCAGTGACTTTTAAATTTCCTTTATTTAAGCAGGCTGTTGAAAGCGACAACCTCTTATTTTCGAAAATGATAATTTAAATTCGCTGCTTTCAAGCTTATTTTTGCTCGCTCCTCAATGAAACCAGCGTCTTGTTAAATACTTTGAGACTCTGCACAATCCATTCAATTCAATTTCGTATTCTACGATAAGCCAAAATTCTGGCATCAATTTAAAAAAATTAATTTAGAATCAACGATCCAAATTCCAGGGCCAAACATTTAGTATTTTTGCTTTGTCTTTAAAAATCATTTTTGTATTTTCAAGACCATCAAACTTCTATTATTTTTTTTTTTATCTTTTTTTTTTTTTTTTTCTTTTACTCACACATTTGTGTGTTCCGAAATCGCTGAGCTTTTAATCAGTTCTTTCTAAAAACATCTAATCCAAATGTCGGTGTTGCTGAAATGTGAGATTTTCCAAACTTCCGACTTAAATTCGGAGTTGCCTGATCCGACTGGTGGACATTTGAATATTGCAAAAAAAAGGACGTTGGCTATAAAGAAAAATTACCCACAAATTTAGCTACACATTTGTGAAAATGTGGCGTATGCGCAATTCCTGCCCAAAAAAGTAGGCCCAATTTTTTCATCCTGTCCTACATTTTTGACATTTGTTTTTCTGATTTACTTAATTGATTTCACACTGTTCATTTACTTATATCTCCCCTTATTTTTATTTATATTCTCTGATTCAACAGTCGTAAATATTTCGGATAAACCCATATTTGCTTAAGCCGTATTGACTCTACTGATCTAAATTTAAAATCTTGAAGATCTCATCAACGACAAATGATTCGAAAGATGTGAAGGTGCACGTTTAAATCAGTTGATATGGAAAATAACTGCGAAAATCATTCCGCGAAGAAAGAATGGCTTGTCTACAACATCAATTTGACCTATTAGCAGCTGCTAATGCTGCAGATGATATCATCTTATGGCCCTGGAATAGACGACATCAAGTATGTTAAAGAAAACTATTTTTAACTATGTGTAAACTTCTTCTTAAACTTAAACCTCATTTTTCTCGAAACTGTGTTATCAAAGTCGAAAACTATTAAACCTATCTTAATAAAATTTGACACAGATACAATTCACGAGAAGTTGGATAAAGGATTTTTTTCTTTTTTAATCAAAACTATAAAAAAAAATTTTGAGCAAATTATTATTATACCAAAATTTTAATTTTCTTGTAAAAAGGTCTGCCAAAACCCGAATTATCACTTTTTTTCCTCCGCCCAAATTCTAGTTATTTTTACTAAAACACAAATTTTTTTTTTTTTTTCAGATGATCCTTTCATGAGTTCTACTGTCAACGTCGAAGTACCTTTTTCCGAGGGGTCACCGAAAATGACGTCACAATGGCAGAGTTTTTAATATTTTCCCTTGAAAATTTCAGTAATTCTTTTTTAAGATATGTATCTTTAAGACTGTAAAAAGTTTGAATAAAATTTTTAATTTTTTTTATAGAAAAAAATTCTTTAAAATATTTTTTTAACCCCCTAGTAAACCCCTTAAATGAGCTTGAACTATTATTACTCATGCGTGCAAATGGCTTTCTCGTGTAGAATTAATGTCCAAACGATCATTGTGAGCGCTGCCAGCTGATAAATGAAGGTCGTTGCAGGTCTCTGGCTTAAACCTTGTAAAAAGTGCAAGTATACTGACATCCGTTCGCCCTTGTTGGCTTGTAACTAAGTACAGAAACCTGACAGTCTTTACCTTTGCAACAGCTGTCTGCTTCATATCCAAAAAATGTAAAAAAAATATTTCCACAAAAATGAACAAAAACATCAACTATGGGGTTTAGTCAAGATGCTTTCACTGAGTTCTTTAAAAACTATTTTGACTGATGTTAAACCTTTAGCAGTAAAGCACGTTAATCAAAAAAGAGTTCAGAGTAGCTCGGCTTTTAAACAACTTTTAGGTCACAAAGCTGACATAAATACCCAAGTTCAAGCTTAACTATTCAGTGACATTTTTCATCATCATTCATTCCTCTTTCATGCCAGCGAAATTTATTTTTCTTCAAAAAAATATGTAAAATAACCGAAATACTTTCTACAGCTTTTGGCATTTTTGCTTGAGCTGATTATGCATATTTTTGCACAAAAAGCAACAACAAAAAAAATGGAGAAAAAATTCTATGCCATTTACAAGGTGAAGTGAAGCGCAATATTATGCTAAATAAATATTACACAGAAAATAGAAGCCACGTTGACAAAAGGGACTCATACAATTGATGAAAAGATATCAATGTCATGTCAGGTTGTGACTCAACATTTTCATTTAAATGCCAGCAAATCAAATTGAATTCAATGAAGCGAGTTCGACATTTAACTGAAAATGGCGGAAAATTACTCTAACCAAACAGCGAAGCTTACATACTCTTAATGGTAAATTCTAGAAATTATTTGTTTAATGACCAAATGTTTAATGATGGCATCTAGAGAGAAAATAAGTAGCATACAGATAAAAAAAAAAGCATATCTGTTGCTCCTGGCAATTAAATAATGTCGCTTCCTTTCAACATTACTTCACTTATTATTTGGGGTTTATTTTTAAGGGTGGTGTAAGAATAGTCTCTGCGTGTGTATACATCAGGGTGCACTTCGCTTGTATGGAAAAATTCACGTTGTTATGCAGAGTCGTCTGCATTGAAACAAATTGCTATTTAAATCATTAAAAAAAACTTCAAACTAAACATACTGTCTTGGTTTTATTTATCACGCTAACTCTTTGACAAATATTATAATTTTAAATTAATAAAAAATGTAAGCAAGGTCCACACTACGTATGAGTGATATTCTATGTATATGCTTTACCATGTTTTTTCTCATAATCTATGAAATCTTTTTAACTATTAAAACGTTAAAAAAAATGTATTCGCAAACAATGACAATAACTAACAATAATTTAAAAACAAAACAATTATTTTCCATTTGTCCTTATTCAGGTCCTTTTCAGTAAATTTAGCTTAACAAACCGACGCCAGGCAGGGAATGTAACAACGTCAAAGTGTAGCAAACATTTGAACAATATTAAAATACCCACATGAGTTATAAAAATTTGTTACTTTTACTGCTTTGACATTTTCACCACTGGAAGAACATGGTGCCCACGTGTGGCAAAAGTTGTGTAGCATACTTTTATGGGGAGAAAAAATGAAAACCAAAAAACAATGGCATTTCCACAGAGCAACTTTTAAATTTAATTGCAATACAGAATGTCGGTTTCACTTGCTGTGGCTGGCTAAGCAAAATTATGTCAACTGTTGCTTGGGCTCTCCTCTATATCAAAATGATGACGGCCTGACATTTATGGCAGTGTGAGTTGTTATTGATTGTTGTCCTGTGATTTGGCATACAAACAAAAGCAGCTGGAAGCCTGTACTGAGTCATCCGCATTATAATCAATCACCAGACCTGCAGGGTTCCGCTTATTAAATAATTGTGACTGTCCGTTGGACGCCCACAACAGAGCGATAGTTAAGCTTGAAGGGGAATTATTTTTTCTGTGTTTTTGTGTGAATGGAAAATAAAGGAATTTAATGGGTAGTGTATCCTACTAATGTTACCATTATGGTCAATTGTGTGAATGTCAGAGCATGTTGTAACTGTAGTCAATGAGGCAACGCAATGTGCATGTGAGTGGGTTTACTTGTAATGAGGGAAAAGAGTCCAAAACATTAAAAGGGAATTTGGCCAACATTGAGAAAATAAAAATTAAGTATGTTGTACTGAAATCAAGTACACACGGTATGGTAATTACAAAAATACTTGATCCAAGCACTAAATTTTCATTATAGGAAGGATTTTTTTTACATTTCCAGCCAATTTGGGAAATTTTTAGGTATTGGGTAGAGGAAAAAGTTCGCAGCGTTTATTCGAGAAGAGTTTTTTTTTAATAATATGTCGTTAATTAGCCCACAAAATGAACTGCGATCAAAAGACGATTCTCACTCATTCACACTTGATGAGATTTGCCGAAATGTTGGGAACCTGGGTGCCTAACGAACCTTCTGAAACAACAAAGAAAATCGTCTTCCCAACAACTTGTCGGCGTCGAACAACAAGTAGATACAAGCAACGTTTTTGGTACCGAATATTCACGGTTCCTAAAGAGAGTCAGGATCTCCACCCAAAAAAACCATGCTCTGAATTTGATGGGACTGGGAGGGCATGGTGCTTTGGATAATGCTCGAAAGGAACGCCACGGTTAACAAAAAGCTCTACATTTCCCAACTACACTGCGTAAACGAGGCTATTCGACTTAAAAGACTCGATCGACAAGGCCCAGATATTCTGCTCCGTGTCGCAAATTGCACAAGTTGTAAAAACCGCACTGCAAGAGCTCAAATGGGAGGTTCTTCAGCATCTACCATACTCTCCGGTCCTTGCACCAACAGATTACCATCTTCTCCGCTTCCTGTCGAACTGGCTCAAACCATATGAGGTGCGTATGACTTTTGACAACAAATGAGGACCTTTCAAAACTGCCTCAACAACTACTTAGACACCAGACAGGGCGATTTTTGGCGGAACGGCATCAATAAATTGGTCGATAGAAGGGAGTAGATCGAAAGCAACAACGGGGAATACATAATTGATTAATTTATTGTTAGAATTATTGTTTTTTGTTTAAATAAAACGCCTCGAAAAAAATGCTACAAACTAATTCCTCAACCCAATATATTTCGGACTATTTACAAATCTCTTAGACCTTACTTTAAGGTCGAAATAGTCTTGAACCAATTCTGCCTTAAGCTAAGTTCACACAGGCAAATAATTTGCTCAGACAAATTGTCAAAAAAAATTTGGGCAAATTATTTGCCTGTGTGAGTTTAACTTTACTTTTCAAACCAGAATTTTCAAAGAACTGCCGCCCGTTCACCGCAGTCGAAAGCGCTAAGTTTCTAGAAATGATTGAACTTTTTATAAGAATTGAGCCAAATTAAAAAGTATCAAATTAAAACTGAGGACTTTCTTCCCAAGTCTACAACAATTTCCCGTCACATCAATTTGATAGCTCTTAAGAAAAAAACTGAACTGAAGTTTTTGGAAATTGTTGGAAATGACTAAAATTAACTAATAACAAGTTTAACTCACTATCTGAGTATAATGTCAAGTAAAACCAAGTCAAAACTTAATGAAGACTTCAACCTTTTTTTATATAAATCATGAAGTACGCAAAAATGAATCAACATGTGCTTCAGTACGTAAACAGTGCGTACTTTCCAAATGCATCAATGTACTTAACTTTATCGTCTACGTCAGTTTTTTTTTGATGATGCATAGTGTGCGTCAGCATAGCCTACTATATTTAATACAAATGCGTGCGTAAGCGTATTTAACAATAAAAACATAGTACGCACGTAAGTACGCATTAATGACTACGCATTGCAGTTCTTTGATAGGTGTCTACCTTAATAATAACAGAAGGCAACAACATTTAACTTTATTGGAGTTTATAGAAGAAGTGGTGCCGAATTTAGATGATTTTCGTATGCTATAAATACTTTTGTGGGCAACATATACAACCAAGAGCTTGAAAGAAGCTTGAGAAAGGGCTTGGCCCTTTAGAGCTGTAAAGCCAGTTATTATTTTTAGTAGGTATTTTTTGCCCAAAGTGACCAGAAGCTCTCCGACCCTCCCGATACCAAAAGAGATCTAGGCATTGAATTCTTAGCGCAGAGTTTTGTAAACATCACTTTATAGATTATCTTACGGAAATTCACAAACAAGCCGGAATTTTACTAAGAACGGACAATATCAGTTATACAACCTTTACCGGTTTAATACAGTCGGGCGATTAAACCGACTTTCTTCCTTTTTTATACGTTTCTTTTGACTCTCCTTGATGATATTGTTAAGTTCTTTTCCTTAGGTTTAAAATAAACTATCCCAAACAATTTTGCAATTTTTTTAACGAAGATAAATCATTTTGAGAACAAGTGTCAGAACTGCTAGAAGAACATTTTATCATTTCCAACAAATGTCTTGTTAATAAGCAATTGATTCCGTGAACCTTGAACTTTTTCTACATAAGCTTCAGTTAACTGGCATTTCTCCGAAATTACTCAATTGGATTAATGAGTTATAACTCAATGCTTTCCAATTTCATTCGTGTATTCATTTGGCGTTTCCCAGGGTAGCCATTTTGGAGCATTGTTTTACTAAAATTATAAATGACATTCCACATGCATTGCCTAATGCTCATGTGCTAATGTAAGCAGATGATCTAATACTAAGTAAGATCAACTCGAATTGGTTTAAAACAATTTCTGATTTTTTTTTTTATTCCATAAACTGGAATACGAGCAGAAATCGTACTCCAAACGAGCATGGATATTCATTTCCTAAAAAATGCTGTCAGGTGAGATTGACTCAAGTGTTTTGTTAGGCCAAATAAGTTTTGCAATTCCAGCACGTGAACTATAATATTTATTCCGATATACAAGCATCATGAATCCTACCGTAACCTTGGAATTCTTTACGACATGTTTTTCCACCTATTCTCTGTAAAAGTTGCACGTTATACAAAATTGTATAACCTAGCCACAATTAAAATATTTGAAGAATTTCCCTCTCACAATATTCCATTCTTAGAACAGTTAATTCTGCCAAGTAATTCTTCTCCATTCTCCCCATTATCTGTCAGTAAGCGTGCGATACGATCTAGACTTGACTTTATAAGGCATTTCGTCTTTGAATTCAATTTTAATTTGTAATCAATTTAAGAAATTCTGTGCTTTTAGTAAGAACACGTTTTCTGGAATTTGTTGAGAATTGTTGTAAGAATTTTCGTTTCTATTTTAGTTATATTTAGAATCATTATTAAATTAAATACTGATTCATACTTAATTTAAGTACACTCAAACCTAAAACCTACTTGAAATTTCAGGTTCAAAAAGGTACAATTTTTTAAAATAAAATTTCTTGGTTCCATTTCAACTTTACCTTCTTATTTGCAACTTAAGCTCTCTACTGACCCAGGGGGCAAACCATTTGATTTGAGGTCCAGACACTCCAGTTTTAATACTGTCACACAATATTTATTCAAGTTAAATAAAAGCCAAACGTAAATAGCAACAAAATGATGCCATTAAACGACCCCAATGCAAAAATCAAGCACATCGTCACGTAGGAGTCGAGAGTCCGGCAACATGGCGAAAGTCTCTGATAATAAAATTTGTTTATGCGACATAAGCGGCTCAACAGGCAGACAGAACGCCCCCAAGGCTCCATGGCTCCATGGCTCCAAGGCTTTTCCTTCTTTAGCATCGCAACGTTGGACATTATTGAAGGCGACATCACAATGTCAACGGGACTCGAGGCTATATACTGATTGCTTGGCGCGTCTGAGTGCAATTTCTGCATAATTTTATGCGTCCCAATTAGTTCAATCAATTGTTTTCCACTCAACTTAATGCTGAAATGCTTTTAATTAGGTTAAACTACGTTTTTCACTTGTCGAATTAATGGAATTTTCATTCGGGCTGACAGTGACATTTTGTGAGATTTTAATTAATTAATAAAACACTTTGTTGGCTGCTGTCAGAAACAGCTGTTAAACTACAATTAAAAAGGGGGCGGAGGGGGGCAAGAGAGGAAGCCAAAGCATTTCAATTATGAAGGATAATAAAACAAGGGACTTTAAAATGTCCAAGCAGTAGGAGGGTCTTAAGGTGGATACGAAGAGAAATTGCAATTAATTGTTGCTGCTTTTTATGCCCGTTACTTAGAGAGTGAAAAGAGGAATACTAAGTTCGTGCAAGTTTATGTAAAAGTCAGAAGGAAGCATTGCCGATATTATAAAGTATATATATTCTTGATCAGCATCAATGGTCGAGTTGATCTAGCTCTATATGTTCGTCCGGACCTCAAGAGGGCAAATTTATAAAAAGTAAATTATTTGATATATCGCTTTCGACCCAAAAACGACCGAAATCGTATGGGAAATGTGTCGATTCGTGGCGATTCGTAGAACAAATGGGAATATTTTAAAACAAATATTATTTCAGTTTGAAAAGGTGCGAAAAAATTAATCATACGACACGTGCGCCTATTAAAAATATTTACATGCGCAGTTTATTCATGTCGCCCCAGCTTCATCAAGCCGAAGCTTGTTACTTGTTATCTAACAATGTCAACCTTGGTGCCAACAAAACACATTTTTGCGGGAAGCAAAATAAAGCATCGTTTCTTTTTTTTTGCATTTTTAGAATAAAGTCGCTGAGTGTCATCAACTGGCCTTGGAAGCATATGGAAGTGATTCTATATCAGAATCAACAAGCCAGTTTACAACAATTGTTTTTAAATCTTACGCAGAGCGTTGTAGACACAAGCATAGATATTTTAAAGGCGACCGATAAGTAGGCAACATAATTTTCTAAATTTCCACCCCGATGAAAAAAACATAAAGATAACCCAGGGCTGCAACCCGATTTTAAATCAAAAGTCGTTCCAACCCTGTTCCTCTACTAGTTGATTGGACGACCTCTGTAAATTTAGTGTAAAAACCTGATTCTGTTCCTAACCAACATTTATCCATTCCTCCCAAGCTTCAGGTGCAAAAAGCCTCCATTCGGAAGCTTGGATAAATTATGATATATGTTTAGGCGTAGTCTCACATGATTAGAAAATAAGATTCGAAAGGCGATTTTGCATGAGTTAAGAGTGTCTATCTTATCCAGACAACTTTTTCAGAAGTCATTGTAGAGAACAGCAAGTCTGGCGGCATGGGTCCATGCCGAGTGAGTCCCCTGTTATAACCCTAACCAGAGCTCTGCTGCGTCGGTTAAGTCGGAGGATGAAAGTCTATTGAGCGCTATGGCTCTTAGCATAGCAATTCTACAGGTTGACAGAGCCTGCCATTTTTGGCAGTTGTGCCCTGCCTCGCGAGTTTGTCTGCTTTGCAGTTGCCTTTAATGTGAGGACTGCTCTGCTTCTTTTCTATCTAACCAATAAAATTCTTCTTTTATAACAAATAAAATTGCAATCTTCTAATTTGAGGCCTCAACCTAACAACGCTATTAGCTCTTCATATGTCACACAATAAAATTTCAAAAAAATTAGCATTAAAGCTAAAAAAAAATGTCCTTTATTATTCAAAAGCAAAGCATACTTTTAGTAAAATTATCCAAAGTCAAGCTTAAATTTTCTTACCTCTCCAAAAAATTGTAAAAAAAATGTTAATTCACAAAATTTATAAATTTTTACAACCAAAGAAATTACTAATGAAATATTTAAAATTCGATTTTAAATGACAATACGTCTGATAGTGAAAAAGATAAGTTCTTGAGAGCTATAGAAAGCAATGGACAAATATCAAACATAGAATCTGTTGATGATGTTAGAGATTGCTTCAAAAATTATACGAGAGTACATAAATCAATAAATTTTTTAATATTTTGGACAGGTCTTCAAAACAAAGAAAATATAATAACATAATGTTAATGCTCTATAAGTTGACTTACATAAAACTTACAAAAAAAAACTTTTCTTTCCGACCAAGGGAATTTTTCAGGTCTGTCTTTAGTTAACGCCCTAGTGAACTTTAAGTCGTGTCTTTTAAATATTTCATGGCATTTTTATGCCTACTTTAACTCGTAAAATTTTCAATTTCCCTTTAACTTCGAGAAATACATAATTTCTCTACTGTCATAAAATTCCGCTTGTTATAGTCGATTAATTTCCGCTTCGTGAATTGCCTTAGTCTGACACTCATGACAAATCATTTACGAATCAACATTTTTTTTTTTTATTATTTGTTTGTATATTACTTTTACATAAAAATCAGATTTACAACAACCAATTCTTATGGGCTGAGGGAGCGTAAACCATAAATCGTTTCAATGACAAAGCTAAAAATGAGCAAAAAAAAAATTCCTTGCATACTTTCGAGCGCGCGCTGGCATATTTTGACTGTTGATCTTTTGTGTTTATTTATTCAGGCAAAACTGCGCTGATATGGTGTAAACACATAAACAAGAAGAAGCACTGCAAGAACAATGGAAAATGAAATTTAATGAAATTTTTGCCACAATTTTTTGTATTAGTTAACATAAGCAACTATATATTTTGGTGCTATTTTTACCAACGCCTAAACAAAACAAAAGCGGAATGTAAATGTGCGTGGGTGGGTGTCGCCATTCTGTGGATTTCTCATTTGTATTTTTGTGGCAACAAATGAAGCGCTACACTTTTGGGGTAACATTTTTTCCGCTGGGGAAAAAATTGTTTGTTTGTTTGCCTCTCAAATGTTGGCTAATTTGTGTGGGCGGCGGCGAATGGAGATGCTTCCGAGTGGATTTTTAAAATATGCAAAAATATGCTACGGAATGGAAAATGAATGTACGGGGTCTTTAAGAATAGAAGAACTAAAAAATTTGACTAAGGCTGAGTTCACATTGTTTGAGGCATGAGACATGATAATCTAGTGAGCCTTCATGTTGTAAGGATTTAAATGTCAAATGACAAGCTATTCACAGTGAAAACAAGACAACATAAGGGCCTACTAGATTGTCATGTCACATGCGTCGAACAGTGTGAACCCAGCCGAGGCGCATTAGTTTAGGTTAGTTTAGTGACGGTATTCGGCGTCGCTCAGTGTTAAAATTAATTAAATAAAAAAATAAAATTATTGTAAATTATCTTTCACAATCCAAATTCTAGCTTTTTCGCGATTTCTCGAAAACGGAACCCTTTTAAAAATTTTTGTGCCTAATTTATGGACTTATTGCTTTCGTATGTTATTCTGTTTCTGATTCACTCTGTCGCGAACCAGCTTACTCATACTTTCTGTCTTGAATTTCCATTTCATAGTTGTCTGCCTTACATTAAACTTCAGCCTATTTAACAGCAACAGGCTAAACAGATTCCCATGTATCGCTTTATTATCTTGTCAGAATAAATTTCATACCATTTCTTTCTTATTTTGTGCTAAACAACTGAACAAGGCCATTTCCAAAGGGATAAAATAAATATGCGTTAGTATGTGTGTTTGTGTTTGGGTAACCAAGCAACTAAAATATCTAAGCTGAACTCATAATATTTTGCTTTTAATGTAAACAGAGGCAAGTGAAGACAAGTTGAAACAGTTTGCCAAGCAGCAAATGGTCGTTCAAGTGTAAGGATAATGCCAAGTCTAAGAAGCTAAGGCATGCGATTGTGTGTGTGTGTGCGTGTGAAAAACCTTCCGCTCCAACTGTGTGCTGGCAAGACACAATGCTTCCGCTTTTAATAACTGGCGAGGCAACACAGCAACGGAAGTGGATGTGTTGCAGGATGTGCTCGCCAACGGCGTTAACGTACGTAAATCTCAAACAGAAATTGACAACTACTTATGCGCACTCAAGTATGTGTGCGTGTGTGCGTGTGCGTGAGTTTGTTTGTGCTCTTGTGCCTTGTGCCAAGGCTTGTTGTTCTTACTATTAGCTGGCCAAGATTTATCACTTATTAGCACTCAAACTAGGGGCCTTCCAGGTGTTTGTGGAACTGGCTGAATACGGATGTGTATATTGAAGTTTAGCTTGAGGGAAAACAGAAAATAAACTACTAATTGGACTAGCAAGAAATAGAAGACTCTGACTCTTTAAATCTTCTTCAACTAACTGAATATTTTGGTTAGAAATAATATTCCTTGATTTAGCAAATAAATTCAACAAGTTAATCCTGTTTAATAATCCCTGAATCAATGTCAAAAGCTTAATCAATTTTTTATTTAGCATATACAAACAAACAAACTTTGTATAAAGTTTGCAGACATTCAGCAATGTTTGACTACCGTCTACTTCAGAAAACGTGTCCCAAAAGTTACACAAATAAAGAAAAGCTTAAAGCAGTATTTTACTAAAACTGGTAACACTTAATTAAGCATGTTTCCAGTTTGTTTAAGTTAATGAATTTCAAGTGTATCTGTATATGCTTTTGCTTATTGATTTTGTTTCTCATCACATTTGGCATTGCATTGACGTGGGATGCTGCTGCAGCTAGAAGCTGCGTCATGTCGCTGATTGCAAGAAGTTACATGCCCATGTCGTGACAACGCCCACAAGTTTGCACTCGCTGAATACTGTTTGCATAGTCACGATTTTCGTTGCATTGCCGCCTTCTGAGAAATGTCACCCAGATAGCAAATCCTTTGACGTTGCCACTGTCACTGACAGACACCGCCGCAACCAATAAGTACGCACACAGGAACAGGTTGATAAACTGATGCATGTGACTGAATGCATCGTGAGAGGAAAGTTTTTAATTGAATTGAGTGGGGAGAAGAAAAATACAAGAAACTTGCAACATTCCCCCATCAAGTGGTAACACAAATTGAAAGCAATTTCATGTTGTCTCTGGACAATGACATGAAATATGCAATGCAGGAGGAAATTGAGAGGAAATTAAATGTATTTGTTGGAAACACACTCTTCTCCTGTTAACTAACTGAATTACACATTAAGTTAGTTACAAATTCTTTGGCAAAGCTATTGACTTTACTTAACTCAAGTGGTTCTAGCCACAGACCGTAACTGTTGTAACTTTTTACATACAAATAACGCAATAAAAATTATTTTATTATAATTTTTTTCGATCCCTAACCGCAACAATAACGTAAGCTCAATTTTTCGATATAAATTCTGTTAATGCAAATATGATCAGATATCTAGAAAAACACTCTCTTAAAAAATATTTTTAGAGCTCGTTTTTGTGATGCAATGGAAAATTTTGATTTTTTTTGAATTTTAAATTAAAATTATAAAATTTTATATGATTTTGATAAAAAAAATAAAATTTCTCTTAGTGCTGCGAATTTGTTCAACCGATCTTCTTGACTCTAAATTAATGAAAGAACTAAAATCGGGTCGGGCTTTACATCTCTAGTGGTAAAAATACGATTCTTCCAGTATGTAACGCATTTCAATCGCATTCTAATTTTCATGTTCCTTCATAGATAAGAAAAAGTCTTTCCTGAGAAATAAGAAAGCGTGTGTTTTTTGTGATAGGATTATCTCTCATCTGAGGTAAGTATAAAAAAAATGTTAATTTCTAAGAATAGGAAAAAATATCTAATCTTCTTCTTCTCCTTCTAAAGTTTATTCAAACTTTTTCCTCAAGATAAAAATTGCTTTCTAAGATAAAAAATCAAAATCAAAGGTTTTTTGAGCTAAGTTACTAAACGATCCTAGTAATCGCTTCTAATTCAAAGTTTTAACAAGATAGTTCCATAAACTCAAGTAGTCCATTAAATACAAGCAATTTTATAGGGATTTATTTTTAAACCTAATTTAGTTTCCTAATTTTTTTGGTTCTTTTTTAATTCATCCTTATTCTTAATTGTTTAACCAATTTCTAAAAAAACTAACAAAGAGTACATTAGCCTGATAATTTTAATGCATCAATAGAAAACACAGAGTCCGCCCACTTAAAAGATACTTTCATGTATATAGTTAATAAAATGTCAATGAGAAAATTTTATTTTAAGGCCACAAAATTTGAACTAAAAAATACTCATACGCCATGTAAACTATATCAAAATTTTAAAATTGATATAATTCTGGCCCGTACCTCAATCAAGAGGAAAAACATTTTTTTACTATTTTTGTTTCACTGAACTAAAAAAAAAAACTTAAGATAATCAAAATTTTTTTAAATTGCCGCCATTTTTTAAATTTAAAAATAAAGTTAAAAAATTTTCATGAAACATTTTAAAGTACATTTCGGGACGTTACATCAATTCAATGTCCAAGCGATCATAACCTCATTTACCAGGCAAAATTATGGCATTTTTTGTTTGACCTTAGGAGAACTATTGGCTAACACAAAAATTTTGACTAATATGTGCTTTTTAAAAAAGTTTTTGTTTTTTTCATTTCACCTTTTTATTGAATATACATTTACATTTTAGACCAGATAACATATTTTATTATATTTTATATTCTAGTTGAACCTTTTGTACCCGATAACATTTTGAACGATTTATATTTTTGATTTTTTATTTGATTAATTTAAATAATACAAAACAATTTTAACCATCTTAAAATTGATTTCAATCATCAGAAATCACAGACTGAGATTTAATAGAAATATGTTTTTTTTAAATACAGAAAACCAAGTGCAAAGGTAAAAGAACCCCTAAAAACTACTTTGCAAACAAGAAACTTTGTGGCTCAGTCGGGCCCATTAAAACGGAATATTTAATACTGTTGTAGATTTTCAACTCTTGCATTATAATGTTTACCCTAATAAAGACAGTACTACATTGTTTGGCTTGTCAGTTTTATAAAGTTTTTTATTTAAAAATTTTGTTGATATATGATTATACGCTGCGTCTTATATAGTTACTGAATCTTTGGACCAGCGGGTAGAGCGTCGTGTCGGAACTTGACTTTATTTATATTTTATTTGATATCATCCCTGATAAAATATAGTTTAAATCAGACTGAAAAACATTTTATTGGAAATCAAACATATGTAGATCTGAAGCAACACTGCGTATGCGTGATAACATAACATTTATGTTGCCTGCTTTTAGGCTGCTTTTAAACCTTGGAAAATTTCTTGCAATGTGTGACGGCGATTAAAAACTATACGATAAAAAAGACTAAAACGAAGTAGAATCTGGTCAATCGGAAGGAAAAATTGAAGGATGAACCTTGTAAGAGGATTCCACCGACACAGATGATATTTATTGCCTTCATCTCACTTTAACATCTGCTGAAAGTCATGACATAATAATACCTTTCAATAAAACTATTTTGCGGGGGAAAAGCATAAGTGAACAAATCTTAAATCTCATCGTTATCGTTGCCAAAAATCAAAACCCACTCACACAAGCAGCTTCTGAGAAAAATTTCCATTCTGCCTTAGTCCAAAGTCATTTTATAGGTAGATTTGAAGTATTATACCATTATCATTATTAATGTTAAACACAAAATACGCTCGACCTTGAGAGGGCTAACAACAATATCTTAAATAAAAAGGAACAGACTACCTAAAATGTATTCCTTTTTTTTTTTAATTATTTTACCGTCTGAATTTTAAATATGTATTAATTAATTTGTTAAACACAAAAACCTTGTAAGCTGAATTCACTTACCCGCACAAAGAATTTTAATTATTGTTAATCCAACCGCAATTAAGTTCGTTTCTCTTCTTTCTTTACACTTCAAGGACATTCCTGTAACTAAATCTCTAACTCAGCCCACAGATGACTCAAATTTCTTTTGTGTGAAAGCCACACAAAATCACTTTAAAGCACTTCATTAACAAAACCCAAAATTAAATTGCAAAAAAAAAAAAACTGACAACAGCGAAATATTTAGAAATTGGAATTTATGACGGACGTTGCTTTCAGCGACGAGTGAGCGCATCAAGTTGACAAATGTCAGCACATGTCAGCGGATAGACAATAGAAAATGCCAACCTTGCCACATAAATTGTTCAATGTTCAGGCTAACATATTGCAGTTTTGGTTAGACTCGCACGTGTCCGCTGGCAGCGGGATGTGGTAGTAGTGGTTGTTGGCTACAACTGTTGCCACACGAAGGCGTGGCAGTTGCACATATAAATTACTGCCAAGTGAAGGCATTCCAGTTAAATATATGAGCAACATTTTACCAAGTGGCAGTGAAACTGCGGCTAAGCAGCTGCAGCTAATTTTTACAAATGTTGGCGTTGATGGTAAATTCTAATGGATGGTAAGTGGCCACTTTCAAATGGTAATTGTTAAGGGCAATTAATTAAGGGGCGAAAACAAATGTAAAGAGACTGAAGGAGAGATGTTGGTTGAAAAAAAAAAAAACCACCAGTCAAAAATGAGGCAGGACTCAAGGGCTGTACACTCAGACAAATACGCACGAAAGTGATATTAATAATAAAATTAAAATTTATTTGAGAGTACTTGAATAAAATGTTTTCCTACCAAGACAGGCTGCTTAATGTTATTTTCTCTATAAAATATATTTTAGCATCCCCGAACTAGCTTCTACATATTGGTCTTATTTTTAGTCATGTTGAAAAATTGTTTGCTCAGTTTTATTCTTAGGGTTACTCGGTATAAGAATTGGGCTGCTATTTGCACAATGCCCGCAGAAATCAAAATATACAAATAGCTCACAGACCCACAAATACAATGGCAAGTTTTTACAACAAATAAAAATCAAAAATATACAAAGCGGATGTATATAATGTTATTTACAAACTACCATGACAAGGATATAAAGATGGCACCTGTAACAAGACCTACATTGAAACGACGAAGATTGAAGATGCGGATAGCCCAACATACTACAACATTTAACACATATACAAAAAAAACCGGTCACTCACCAGATTTTGAACAGCAACAATTAGGAGAATTTTTAAATGGAATCTGCAAATAAAATTCCCAACAGGATCACTTTTCTAATGGGAGTGATAGTAGATTTTTGACCTACAGTTACCTTGGGGATCTTATCATTTGATTCTTTACAGTCGCTTGCTTCAAGATTAATTTGGTATAAGTTTAAGAATTTTAACTTAATAAATTTTGTATTTAATTTATAATTTCCCGTATTTGTTTCTAGAAAATATTAAGATTGACTTAGGAAAATTCTGTGAAACAAACAATTCTGCGATTTTTTTTAAACGAAGATATACCATTTTGAATACAAGTGTTAAAATTAACAAAGTTTTTGATTTGATTTTGGTGTCTAAGAATAAGAAATGCTGCTTTAAGCAGAACACTTGTATCATTTGAATTGAATTATAATGCAAGTTCTTAACAAAACCTATTACATACTTGTGGGCAGTAGACCATTTTGTCATTTCGAACACATGTATTCAAAATTGTTTGGAGAGTCTAAACAAAACCCTATACATGCCTTAAAACGTCCAAAATATGCACTTTAACCATCTTTAGGTTTAATTTACCAAAAATCTTACACGACAAAGCATTTTGACAAACAGATTCGCATTGAGGGGTGTCTTTACCTTTGAAAAAAATTTTCTTCGATTTTTTTGTTTTGTACTTTTATTATAGTTTGGACATTCCCCTTTTATCCCCTTAAGACCATTTCCAAAAATTCAAAATAGTCTAGCAGATATAGCTTTTTTATTGGAGCAATGTTCTCGCTAAAGTGAGTATTTTCAACGTTGCTCAAAACTTTAAGCATGTGTTTCTCGAAACCACGTTTTTTGACCAGGTACGGCCAGTTTTACTTAACCGATTTTGATCAGTCATGTTGAATCGACGCAGAATTAAAGATATTCGGGACCGAACCTCAATCAAGAGAAAAAATTTTTTTTTAAACTAAACACAAGAAAAAACTAAAAAATGATTTTTTTAAATTGCTGCCAATTATTCAAAAAAAAATATTTAAAAAATTTAATTCAGGTGGGCCAGAATTACATCAATTCTGATCATAACCTCATTTACCGTTTTAATTTCCGATAACCTGGTGTCCCGGAATTATGGCTACCACCCATTTTTTTTTAGACCTAATTTTCAGGCCGATAGCTTGTTGAACTGCCCTCGAATTCCAACATTGTTTTTTAGTTTTTATTAGTTAATAAATAACACAAAACAAAAAACCAAACTGAGAAAGCTCTATTAGTTTTCTCTCCAATATGTTTATTAAAAACACTCATAAAACCCTGGTCAAAGGTAGAAGACCCCCCCATAAGCGAGAACACGGCTCCACTTAGAGGGCCATATCTTTTAAACTATTTCGAATTTTTTTAAATGGTTTGAGAGGAGATGAAAGTGGAATTTCCAAGCTGTAATAAAAATGCAAAACAAAAAAATCTAAAAAAAAATTTTTTCAAAGGTGAAAGACAGTCAAAATATGCTCATAGGATAAAATTTAAAAAAAAAATCCTGATGTGACGAAGCATTTTGCCAAACAAATTCGTATTAAGCACACGAACATCATCTTGAATCACCATCACTTTTTCAATAAACTAGACCATGTTGCCAAGTGTTATTAAAGTGTCCTAATAAATTGCATAGTACAGTCATCGCCACAACTATTTAGATAAACAAATTTTTATAAATATACAAAAAAAATAATCTTATAATACTGGAGTTTTAATGGAATACTTGAAGAAGCATAAATAGTTCACAAAACAAAAATGAAATTGGAAATCCTGGCTCTTTTCAAAATAAAATGTACTCTATATATGTGGCCGAAGAATCAGTTTTTGATGATAACATGGTAAACTCAAGGTATTATGCCTTTCTATAAAAAATCATGAGATGTGTAAAATTAGTTTTTTTTTTTCTAGGAGATACGAATGTCGGAAAATGAATTAATTAGCCATTTTCAGTATTTCAATTTGCAACTGAACCATGAAAGATATTATAATATAAGGATAAAAAGAATATTATAATATAAGAATTATATATGTATAAGGATTTCAAATTTGACTTCATGCGTCTAGAATCAATAGTATTGGACTCACTATCTAAACAATAGAAAGCTCGATAAACACTTTTAACATTTTTTATTTTTGTTGACTTTTTTCACAACTGTTTTGATTTTGTATGTCTTTCAGTAATGCCGTTGATTAACTCTTTAACTTAAAAAAAAATGGGAACAATCCCATTTTTTTGGTCAATTTTTGTTTCTGTTGATTAAGGCTTATATTTTTATTTTATTTTATTATATATTTGTATTAAAATTTTAAAGATTATGATTTTTTGAAACATTTTTCTTCCGGTTTTTTTTTAATATTTTAAAGAGCAGGTTTCACCGAGCTAAATTATAATATTTTTAGCTCTATTAAAGTTCAGTTTATAGCAATAACTTTTCAATTTTTTATACAACATTTCATTATCGGAACAGTATTTATGCAGAATTTTTTCGAGCACTTGCTCTGCGATCTACAGTTTCGTCAAAACTAATAGGAAAATGATGGATGTAGAATAAGTAAAATGAAGAAAATTATATAAGCTTTTCAACAGTACTTTACATGGTATAAAGTGATGCTCACACGGTTTAATGTCTGCAATTTCGGTACAGTCCTTAGAAAAAGTGTGGCAATTTGAGATGATTTTCGTTTATTTTATAATTTGAGCATTAAGTTGTTTAAAATGCTTCTTTTGACAATTTTTAGGCATGTTTTGAGGGCAACTTTTAAATTTGTTTTGACTCTTCTTGATATTTTAGTAAAGTACTATTCCTTAGGCCTTAATAAATTATCCATAAATTCTGCGATTTTCTTTGGGGGGATAAATAATTTTGAATTCATGTGTTCGTTATATTATATTAAAATATCCTGTTTATTAAATAAACTCCGTAATAAATTCTTTTGCGCGCACATATCAAAATTTATATAATTTGTAAGCAGTATTTCACAAGATTTTGTCCAAATCCGGGTTGTACACAAAAATGTTAGTTACGGTCATAAATTCACTAGTTTTTTTCAGGAAAACATTTCATTTTTACATATTCCTCCCCTAACAAACGCAATTAGTGAACATAAGCTTTTACAACGGATAATGTTCTATTGTTGGTATTCCCCGATTTACCAGGAAATTGTTTTCTGTACTGAAAAGAATTACAACACAAATCGTTCCCATTTCGACTTAAATCCATTTTGAATGAAATTTTAACGCCAACCAAAAAAAAAAAAAAGAAGGAAAATACATCTCCGCAATTTTGTAGAAATTCACGCCCCGTCGCACACAAAGCAGAATTAGAGAAAGCCACCGCAACTGAAAGCTGGCGCGCTGGTGCTCTGATAAGCGGCAAAATAATTCAAAATTGAAAATATAATCCCGACCGCCTCCCCCAAAAGACTTACGGCATTGAGAAGCATGGCTAGCAGCAGCATTAGCCATTTGCTGTGGTGTGCAATTCTGTGCACGGCCTGCATTGTGTGTTTGAACTGCTGCAACAACGGCAACGGCTTTGCTTGCGGTTAAGTCTTAGTTAATTGGTTTCTGCAGAGCAAACCCACACACAAACACACACTCACACAGACGCACTCGCGAATTTGAATCAAGCTCGACAGCTGAAAAGTAGGCAATACTTTTTGTACACTTAAAAATTTTGAATTGTAACGGCCAGCGATTGGGTGTGTGTGACTTATTTGTTGAGTTTCTTGTTGGGTTGGCTCGCCTTTAGATACGTTAGCCACGAAGTCTCTTGTTTGACTGCGTGCTGGCTGCCAGGACATGCTGCTATTTATACGCAGCCAGCGGATATACGCGTAGCGGATAAACAGCCATTTTTGTTGGCTCTCTCTCTCTTCTTCTCGATGGGTCTCTTGTGGGAGCGTAACCCGAGCGCAGCAGATTCGTGAATAAAAGTCATTTTCAACTGTTGCTAGTTGCGGGCGGCATACTTTTGAGTGTCCTGTTTTTGTGGGCCGCTTATGTAGGTAACGACGTCATAGCCAGCTTGCAGCCAAAGAATGTAACTTGTTGGCGCATAGATTCAGGCCAAAGCGCACGGCACAGTGGGTCGGACCCATTTATGTAATGTGCCTGCGTCCAATGACGTAGAAATATGTTAAGAAATACAATAATATGTAAGAATGTAAAAATGTGTGTGGGAATGATTATGTGAATTTAATGCAAATGTAATTTTACAAATTTTTTAAGAGTTAGTAGAGCGATTACTTAGCAGTTTTTTAATAGCAAGTCTCATCCGGATCAAGGTCACAAAATAAACTTTTCTTATACCAACAATACACAAAGTGAGTGGCTTATTAAATCGAATTACCGAATTTGCCTTAACTCGTTGTGAATCCCAAGCGAAAACCTATAATAAAGTAACCCGAAAAGCATGCTACACTAAATTACTTTGTGCTCTGGCATTCAACTGTATTAGTGGGAAAAGCTTAACAGCGGCCAGAGATTAAAAAGCATTAGAATCTGTCACCAGACTCAGCAATTTAGTCAAATAAAACAACCTCAAAATTCACAGAATATTCTCTTATTCTTATATTTATGAACCAACTAGATTGAACTGGTAGTAGTAGAGGAAACTTTGTTTAGTTGTATTAACAGACTACTGTGAAACCTTTTGGAGCCTAGCAAGCCCTTCAGTTAACGCATATAGCCCTAAACTTATTCAGCTACAGCTATAAGCATAGTTTGCCTAGTCGCTGAACAGCGGTGCGACTCAAGGTTGTCAAAATTCGTGTTATGTCTCTTTTCGCCCTTGCAGTCCGTCCCATTATTCGGTGCGTATCACTTATTAAATCAATTAAACTAACAAGTTAACATATTATATAGAAGATTGATTATCAAGTGCCGATTTCACATTTTCTGATTAATTTTTATGTGTCAGATAAACTCCCTTATTTCTAAGTATAGCGTTTGTAAAGAAGAGCGAGGCAAAAAAGTGAGAGTGTATTGGTGTGCGAATACAATGCAAAGCAAAGCGGCTCTGACCTACTTCATTGAACGCTGGCCAGCGACTGATTGGCTTTGCTCATTTGTTTAAGGGCTGGGCATGCGTTCGACTCGTGTCTGTGTGAATTTCCGTATGAGTTCGTCCGTCAATTTTTGGCTTTTTTCTTAACGAATTTACTTAGTTTATTATGGGGATTTTCCTTTTTTCCGTTTTGGTCATTCAAAGTCGAAACTTTGTATAAGTCGTAGCAAAAATTGGTATAACAAAACGAATATTTGGGAAGTAAAGGGTATGCTAAGAACATCACTGAACTAGAATACCTTACCTAAATAATTCAACAAACAAATTCTAAAATTTATAAATTTCTAAAAATTTGCCTTACTGCCCACCCACTGTGCATTACATGTGCTCTTCGCGCCCAATCAAAGAGAGTTGAATTTCATTCAATTCTCTTGCGTATTTATCCATATGTCTGGCGACTCTCAATGGTGCCGTTTGTTATCCAAGAGCACTTGCGCAACGCAGGGCGCTCAATTAAAACTGAAATAAGAGTTGCTCATACGCACTGTGCGCCCTCACGCAGTAAGAGAAGGAGGAGGAGGAGGAGGGGCGCCTAAGTAAGTGTCACATAAACTTAAAAACTTTGGCGGCTTTTTTTTATGTGAAATATATGACACTTCAAGCTGGTCACGTTCATGGGTAAAAAAGGGGGGAGAGAGAGTCAGTCGGCATAAATACTTTTCAATTAAACTTTGGGTCCCTTTTGCTGTCCCTGCCAGGCTATTTGTTTGGGGGAGGTTCTTTTACATTTCCTATTAGCTGACACTAGAAAGAAAACCCATTTATGCTGCAAATGCAATTAAATATCAAAGAAAATTATTTAAATTTGAAATGGTTGATAAAAACTTTTTTTTTTTTGAGGAATATTTGAAAAGAAATTTAAAATTTTGTAAATTAAATGTTGGTAAATTTTAGGAAATTTAATAAGGGCATGAAGGCTTGAAGACAGCCTTAAAAGTACTTGATCTGACCTAAAGACTATTTTATTTAATGTTTTTATACTCTGTACCCAAGGTACTAAGCATATGTTGGGTTTGTGCGAATGTATGTAACAGTCAGAAGGAAGCATCTCCGACCCTATAAACTAAATATATATTCTTGATCAGGAATTGTGAACATTTAATGTGAACTTGCAAACGTTCGATATTCATAGTACCTTCCATAGAATCACACTTCAAGGAATTTTTTCTTTTTCTTGTATAAAAAAGTAACACTTTGGTAAATGATTTGCTTAGATGGGAGTTAGGGCATCAATTTGCAAACCTTGATGTCTTCTATAAATGGCTTGAGACTAGAATATTTTATTTTTATACATTGAAAGGTATATTAGGCCGAGTTTGCAACGATAGATATTCTTTACGACCACTAAACTTATATATTCTCACGACGGCTGCACCGCGTGTCCGTTTCACGCGAACTAGTCCCTCAGTTTTAAAGTTGTCGAGCTGAAATTTTGCACAGAGTCTTTTTTTACTGCACGCAACTAATATGTCGAAACCGGCCGGATCGGATGATATATCATAGCTGCCATAGGAACGACAAATAGTTCTAGGAGAAAATTTGTTTTCCACGAGCGTCACTTATCTTGGTATATGCGTGAAGTTTAGATGCTTTGTATAATACGAAAGGAAAAATTTATCAAAACGGAAGACTATATCATAGCTGCTAGAACGATCGGACTAAGAACTAGTGAGAAGAAACTTTTTTGTTTCCTATTGTAGCGTCCCCAAACTTGGTATATATTTGTTTTATCATGTTTGCACATAATTTTGAAAAATTTATCAAAATCGGATGATTATATTATATTACCTAAGACCGATCGGTCGAAAAATGTGTGTTCACTAAGAAAAGTTTTTTTTATGGTATCAAATTTTTATTATCAATGATTTAAAAATTTTAAATATCTGATCTAATCCTAAATATTTTACCGGTTAAATCAGTTAAAAGAAAGCTTATTAAAACGGCACATCCGGAAGTCAGATATTATTTTATTTTTTTGGTTGAAAGCAGCCCAGATTTTATAAAGGAAGTGTTCAAAGATATTTAAAAAGTGCAACTGTCTGCTTCTAATTGAGACTGAGAGCATTCAAAAAATAGATTAAGATAACGCACCCCCAAACCAGAAGGTCATATTTGTTCGTACATTAGAATTACTCCATAACTCAAGTAACTCACATTTATCTAATGCATTCCGTGGTTTCAACTCAAATAACCTAAATTAGATGCATTTAGCTTCATTAACTGAAGCGGGTCACTCACAACGGTGTTCTGTTTTATGGCAGAGAAAGTAACCTTTGCAGGTTCCTCGTACAGCATGTTTTTACTGACTCCGGATGTCCCTATTTTAATCACAAAATTTTATTGAAGTCACATTATTTCGGGTGAAAAGTTTACCCACCACAATTTTATGAATACAACAATCACACGAAAGTTGACTTAACATTATGTTACCATGGATAAATCCTGGATACATCACTACACTCAAGTCACTTCCATCGTCAGCTGTATGGTTGAAACCTTATGGAAGCCGTCCAAAACGACTAAAATGGCATACAACAGCTGGCAAGGTAATGGCGTTAGTATTTTGGATTGTTCATAGAAAACCCAACAATAGCAAGTATTATATGGGTTATTGAAGCGTTTGAAGTCCGAAATCGCGATAAAAGAACAAAGTGATCTTTTCTTAAAACAATGCACTTTGTCACAAATCCATAACAACAATGGCCAATTTGCAAGAATTCCATTTCGAATTGCATTCGACTATTTTCTGTTCCCAGCACTGAAAGAACAATATATGTCTCAAATGATGAAGGATTTAAGGAGCAAGAGAAAACAAGAATATAAAAACTAAGATACGAAGGACACATACACATGCTGCTGAGCTGCTGAAGCCTTGTTTAGGTGGTGCATAAAGGAGATTCTTAGTCGCTCAGGAGTTTTCTTTGTTTTCCAAAAACAGAGAATTTTATTTTTCTTTATTGAGTAAAAAATTACACAATATAATATTGTTGTTAAGAGAGAAATTTAAAACCTTCTGAACTTAATATTCATTACCTTGCCCATAATGACAACAGTTGATAAAAGAATTTGCCAACATTTAGAAAATAAAAATTTCATTTAATGGAAGATTAAAATTTTATAAAAAAAAAATTTGTCTTGCCAAATTTTTTAAGTCAGTTGAAGTAGCCAGAAGCCATAAATAACCAACTAAGCAATTATACACACACGATAATACCAACTGACAGTCGGTCCCGGCCCCAACAGGATCAGCTGAATTTATGCAAATATGTGAAACAAACAAACAAAAATTATGAAGCGTTAAGCGTTCGACCCTGTAACCAACGCATAAATAACCTCACAGTCAGAGTCGGTCAGAGTTGCGAGTAAATTGCAGTAGATGTTGGAGGGGAGTATATAATGTTCATAACCCATACGTGCGTACATGCATATGCCGATGCCGAGCGCACTAAGGTCACGCCTGAATGCAGCAGATTGCACGCCGATATGGTGAACCTGCAAAAATACACACAAACTCCCACAAACCTGTCAGGAAAATGCATCGGAAAAAGGGTTGCAGTTGGCAGATGCCAAGCCAACCATAAAATTCTGTTAGACCAAACCAGACACAATGCAGCAGACCAGAGCAGAGTCCAAGCCATTGCCTATAGCCATTGCCACCTGTGTGGCCAGGATGATGAATGCATAAAACATTTATGCAAATGAATTCACTTAAATGTTCAAAATGTGGCAATTTTAAATGCAAAATAATAAAATCCAACCAATTGCTATTGGTATTTACTTGAACAAATTAGAAAGTATTTGCTGTTAATTGAATATCAAATATGTAAAAAAAAATAAATTGATATTTGTTTTGCTTTGTTTTTTCAACTTACCAAATGTAAAATACACACAACCAATTAATTTTGATTGCCATGAAAGTTGATTTATTGTTCCATTGGCAACATTGACCAGATAATGATCCAACTACCATACATAAGGCGTGGCTCTATCACCTTGTATAGATTTCACAGTTTAATCATCTATTCTATGCCTGAAAAGAAAATAAAAAAAAATTAACAGAACATAAAACACAAAACACAAAAAAACCGCCTAAATTACAAATAACCGTTTTTTGTTCTCGTCTCGCATTGACGCCCCCAAAACAAATCAGAGACGCAGCCAAAAGGGGGTTTTAAAACCAAAATTATTTATACAAATTTAAGCCTCTCACTTGATGTTTCTATATACTAAAACGGCGCTTAAATAATTTGTGATAATTAGAAATAAAAAGGCAAAATAAAATAAAAAATTAATAGCGAAAAATTGTCTTCAAAACTTTTAAAAATTATTAATCGAACGGTTTGATATTAATTTTGATTTTTTAGAATTGGTGTCATAGTTTGCATCGATTTACCATTACCATTAGAAGATTTGAGTCCCAAACGAAGGCTGTAAAAATTTCTAAGTTAAACATGTTGCTTTAGGGTTCTTACAAATTAAGCTAGAAACCATTTTAGTCGTAATAAAAAAAATAAAAAAAAAACTCTCTGCTATTTCATATATTTCCATTTTCCTATCATTTCCAGTTGCAATTTTTTTTCCAATGCAAAATCTGTAAAATAATGTTCGTAATTTGAGATTCTTAAGATTCTACCTATGAAAATTTTTTTTTCCTTTTTTTTGTTTTGCATTATTATTATAGCTTGAGCATTCCCCTTTCTTCCACTTCAAACCATTTTCAAAAATTCGAAATAGTTTAGGAGATATAGCCTTTTTAGTGGAGCAAAGTTCTCGCTTAAGGAAGCACTCAATACATCCTTAAGAGGAGAGGGTCATCTACCTTTGAAAAAAATATATTTTTTCGATTTTTTTGTTTTGCATTATTATTATAGCTTGGGCATTCCCCTTTCTTCCACTTCAAACCATTTTCAAAAATTCGAAATAGTTTAGGAGATATAGCCATTTTAGTGGAGCAAAGATCTCGCTTAAGGAAGCACTCAATACATCCTTAAGAGAGGGTCATCTACCTTGAAAAAAATTTTTTTCTTTTTTTGTTTCGTAATATTATTATAGCTTGGGCATTCCCCTTTCATCCACTTCAAACCATTTTCAAAAATTCGAAATAGTTTAGGAGATATAGCCTTTTTAGTGGAGCAAAGTTCTTGCTTAAGGAAGCACTCAATACATCCTTAAGAAAAGGTCATCTACCTTTGAAAAAAATTTTTTTCGATTTTTTTGTTTCGCATATATTATAGCTTGGGCATTCCCCTTTCTCCACTTCAAACCATTTTAATTCGTGTTGCCGTTCCCTAGCACTCATACATCCTTAGAGGTCATCTACCTTTTGAAAAAATTTTTTTATTTTTTTGTTCCACCTTATTATTATAGCTTTGGCATAACCATTTCTTCCACTTCAAACCATTTTCAAAAATTCGAAATAGTTTCGAAGATATAGCCATTTTAGTGGAGCAAAGTTCTCGCTTGAGGAAGCACTCAATACATCCTTAAGATAAGGTCATCAACCTTTGAAAAAAAAATATTTTTTTGATTTTTATGTTCCACCTTATTATAATAGCTTGGGCATTCCCATTTCTTCCACTTCAAACCATTTTCAAAAATTCGAAATAGTTTAGGAGATATAGCCATTTTAGTGGAGCAAAGTTCTCGCTTGAGGAAGCACTCAATACATCCTTAAGAGGAGATGGTCATCTACCTTTGAAAAAAAATTTTTTTTCGATTTTTTTGTTTTGCATTATTATTATAGCTTGGGCATTCCCCTTTCTTCCACTTCAAACCATTTTAAAAAATTCGAAACAGTTTCAAAGATATAGCCATCTAAGTGGAGCACTGCTCTCGCTTAAGTGAGTATATTTTACGTTGCCCATAACTTTTAGAGCGATTTTCTCGATTAATTTTTTTTTATTTGATTAATTAATTAATAAATTACCCAAAACAAAAAACTTAATTAAAAAAGCTCTATCCTTTAAAATATTTTATAAATTTCTCGAATAATTTGACTTACCCCCTTTGCGCCCACACGCGCCTCTCCCCAAAAGCAATTTATACACCAGTCAGTTCAATTGCCCCCAGATTCGAGTCTGAACTCGTTTTAAGCATGCATGTGGTCACGCTTTAAAAATATCGCACACATATAAATAACAACAAAAACAAAAAACATCAATATCATGGGATTCTAATGCGAAATCTACTTGTTGGTTTTTTTTCTGCTTCTGTCGTTTTATTTATGGATGAAACCCGCTTTTCTGTTGGCCTTTTGTATTGTGCGGCACCAACAGCGCAGAACCAGCCGACCGGTGACAGAATTGATGTGTAATAAAAAAAATCACGTTAAGAGAGATATTTCATTAACGCAACGTGCTTAGCATTTGAATTGAGCGACCCTAGCAGACTGCATGGCTTGTCCATATGCTAATTTAGTATTTAAATTGACAGAAAAGCAAGCAAAATAAAATATAAATATAAACAAGAAATGGGCAACGTGCTGCTAATTAGCTGTTTAAACAAGTCTGAGAAAGGTCTTCAAAGTGGATGAGTAATAGACACCACCACTTGCCAGACCTTAACTGTCAAAGAATTCAAATAAATAAATGGATATATAGATAGATGGAAACGCAGGTGTTGTAATTGGGGTTGTGTCGGGCATACAAATAATAACGATTGACTTGGATGACAAATGTGGGAAACCATTTATAGGTATGGGATTTGATATGTGATAGTCAAATGCCAAACCCATCAAACTTCATCTATCATCCATCCATTAACTTCTTTTTTTTTGTAATACTAATGAATGACAAACAACTTCTGTGGTACAAGAAATCAAGCCAAATGTTTATATATCATATCAATTCCGAGGAACTTGCTTAATTTATGCCACAAATTTGTGAGCAAACAAAAAATTGTATGCTAATTAAACTAACAAGTTTTGAATAGTTGTTGAGGGCAAATATTTTGGGGAAAAATTTAAAAAGATTTCCCAATAATTGAATCAATTAGGATAAATTTATTTATACTAAAGAAATTAACATTAAGATTGTCTTTACTTTAAAATAAAAGCCAGACTAAACCTGAACGATTTTTATTTGACGAATAATTGCTTGACATTTAAGACAAGTTACATAACACTTAAGCGGCTTTACTTAAACTGGCCAAACTTATTTGGTCGTTCTTAATTTTAAGCTGCCAAGTTAGTTAATAAATTCACAAAATTTGAGTTCTTCTTTTAAAGAAAGAGTAAAACCTGATCTACTTTCAAACCGATCATTACTATGCAAACCATACAATAAAGTTAAATAAAAGGCAAAGCAGAATAAGTCTACTAAATTGGCCCCTCACGTTTGTTAGCATTTTATTTAAATGCTGGATTCTTATTTATAAGAAACACACTCTCCCAAATTTGTAGCCTCCTTTTTGCTTTTAGAGGCTTTGAAGCTGAAAGCTCTACAAATCTGCCGAAGGTTTGGTCCGAAGGTTCGAATCTATTCTTTCTAAACTTGTCGAAACTAAGGTTATGCTTCGAATACTCGTAGATCGTTATATATTTCGATGAATTTGAGCCATTCGGTGAATATTAAGAGCGAACGAGGGGAGGTTTGCCAAGCTAGTCGAATAAACTATCAGCCGGGCTTCCATTTTTACGTTTGCAAACATTTTGCGATTTAGAGAACAAATTTTCTTTTAAAACCAGTTTCAAGTCGCAAAATTTTTAGGAGAGTGAAAAAAGAGCATGGCTCTATTCTCTTAAACGGCTTTCATAACTTAAGGTTTTAAAAATTGGAAGGTTGTTTTTACCTTTTATGAAAAATATACGACGTTAGTATTGCAATTTCAAAACTAGACTTATGCTTTATTTTACTTCTCGGACTTCGAATTTAAACATGGGTTTTAAGCTGCATATTCGGGGCCGATACAGAAATGTCTATAGATTTTAACAACGCTTGGTTTGTAAATCTCTTAAAAAATCCGACAGTGCCACAGATCTTCAAAAGATTTTAAATTCTTATTCGAAAATCTACTTGGAATATCTGTGTATCAGATGATTATGGTCTTGCAAATAATTTATAGCAATTTCAATTCATAATTTTTTTTGTTGTTTAACATGAGTTGGTAAAATATTTTACGTTTTTGAAGATGTCAATTAAAGTACATTTAAGTTACAGTATAAATTAAAGATCAAATTTTTGAATAATTTTTTGAAAATTTAAAAAAAATCAATTTTTCAAGATTTTTTTTATGTGTAATCAAAAATAGTACAAAATTGTTTTTAATCATAATTGAGGTACGGGCCAAAATTACATCAATTCTGCGTCGTTTGAAATATGGCTGATAAAAATCATTTCAGTAGAACTAGCGCAATCATGGCTAACAGGTCGAAAAACGTGGTTTCGAGAAAAACGCGCTTAAAGTTTCAAGCAACGTAGAAAATACTCACTTAAGCAATAACATTGCTCCACTAAAATCGCTATATCTGCTAAACTATTTCGAATTTTTTGAAATGGTTTCAAGGGGATGAAAGGTGAATATCCAATCTATAAATAAAATGCAAAACAAAAAAATTTAAAAAAAAAATTTTCAAAGGTAGAAAAATTTCAAATTTCGAACATTATTTTACAGATTTTGCATTGGAAAAAAATTGCTCCACTAAAAAAGCTATATCTGCTAGACTATTTCGAATTTTTGTAAATGGTTTGAAGGAGATGAAAGGGGAATGTCCAAGCTATAATAATAATGCAAAACAAAAAAATCAAAAAAATTAATTTTTTTCAAAGGTGGAACACCCACTTAAGCAAGGAATGTATCTTTTTACTGCACTATTTAGCGTTTCTAAGGATACTGGCCCGTGTCAATGTTGGCCAGGGAAACAGTCTGAATTCTTTAAAGGTTTATATTCCGGGTTTTTATACCTGTGCAAGATTAGCTTATAAAACAATTTCCATTTACTTTTCATTCGACTTAAACGATGGGAATCACTTAATATCCAAATATCGGGTCATTTACCAATACCACCATTCCAATTATACAATTTTGATTGAAGGAAATGGAAATGATTAACAGTAGCAAGTGGGTATTCGTTGGCTAACTTATGTAGAGTTTATTTTGCTAATTACAAAGTTTTATTATAGAACAAAACGATTGTTTAATTTGATATTAATGGCAAAAATTTGATTATTAACCAAGATATCGTTTGATTAATAAACAGCTTTAATAAAATAAACGAACTCTTTTGGGGGGTCATTTACATACTCATATTTGGTACAGTCACTGTCAAAAATATATTATTGATTAGTGATCAAGTCGTTCTGCTGAATGCGCCTATTTATTAGAATTTATAAAATCCGTCAAAAATATTATGTTTTTCTAAGTCTAAAAAAAAGGAAAGTATTTCTTGGGAACCGGTTTAAGCTAGTTCAAAACCAAAATTCAAGTTCACAAAAGTTGATATTTAGCGACCTTCTTCAAGTTCACAGCTTACAAAATTTTTGAACTATGCCTCTGTACCAATTCCGAATCGGTTTCAAACAATTTGCGAATTGGTTCACCTACATTAGTCATAGCTTATGACTCTTTTCTGATTGTCATAAAACATACTGTACAAATTTTATAAAGGATCAAACATATACGGGGATGACACAGAAATCCCTAGTGATTTTCGTACAAACGTATTCATTCCGAATTAATATTGTACAAATTTATATGATAAGTGACAAGAATATGTAAGGTTAGTACTCTACTACAAATGAAGCGAAAATTGTACGATTTAAATCTACTAGGCTGTGAGAAGTGGGTTTTAATTCGCTAAATATTCGCCACCAGATCTAGCAACCATATCATCGTGTCACTTACCATACATATTTTTTGGAAAGCAAACGTTTATACGAAAATCTCTAGTGATTTCCGTGTCACACCCCATATTCACTTTTATAACTCCATATCTATAACCTCTATATCTATAAATGTATAAATACAATTGAATATTAAAATTGTTCAAGATTTTTGTTATTTATTCTAAGCAAATTTCATTGAAATGTCTCTTATAAGGCTGTTTGTTTTGGAATTTTGATTAGACACAGTTTTTTTATAAATTCGAGCTGAAAAATATTTCAAAATGTTGACCTAATCAGAAATAGGTATGCAAAATTTTTAAATTATAGATTTTTGATTGATAGAAGGACTCTCCTTCTAGCTGCATTTGTAGATGTAACCATTTTTAAAGAGTCCGATCAATTGATGACTCAAAAATCAAGAAAACTCTCTACTTCTTTCGATTTCAATTTACAAGCTTTATTCGATATCAATTGGAGATTCTTTTTCAACAGAATTGTTTAAAAAAAATATGATTAATTTTCGTTCGAACTTAAATGCGAAAATAGAGCAAATTAAAAATATATATATATATATTGTATATCTTGATGGTTTCCTACTAAGTTACATACATTTTTGGAGTGTTTCACTTACATAATACATACATACTTATGTTTTACATAGATTTTACAAGTGTTAGACATACATATACATCTGCTTCTTCTTCTTTTGTTTTTTTGTTTTTAAATATCCAACCTAATTAATTTCTACTACATTTCATTTATATAACTAAAATTGAAAAGAAGCCCAAAAAACACACAATTCAGTTTGGCAAAGCAACTTAGAAAATGCTAAAAATATTTGTAATATATTTTATGTATATCCATTATCTTTATATATATATATATCTATATACTTTTGATTCATTTCCTTTTTGTGAGGGATTGGTTTAGGAATGTTGTTTTATATTTTAATTTAATTTCAATTTCAAGATGAAGAAGCCTTAAGACCAGTATAAAAAATATCAAGTTTTTTACTTGCAGGGGGAAGGGGCGAAGGGGGGGACTATATAATCGCCTGTATATCAATGTCTCTGTATGTGGTGTATCTCTTCACTGTCTACTGTTTCCTATTACGCTCTCAAAGACGGGTACAAACAGGTACAACAACAACAATTAAACGCTATTTTTTTGTATATACGCGCGCGCATCTACAGATTTAAAAGGCACGCCGTAAGCAGCAGCCACATTAGCTTTAGAGTGGCTCCCGCTCCAGCTGCACCCTTTCCGCCCACACCAAAACCGGCCAAAGCGGCATCTTTTGAGGACATATTCTCGGGAGCCTCATGCAAGTTGACCTCATTGCTATTGGGCGAATCATGCAGCGATTTCTCTAGCACATCCGGACCCGACAGCTTCTCACCCATATGCTCTACCTGCACCAAAGGTGGCTCATGTATGGGTGTGGGTTCATTGGTGCTGGTGGTGGTGGCATGTGTGGTGGTCGAAGTTGAAGTGGAGGTGGTGGTGGTGGTGGGTACTATGGTGCCATTCTCTATCCAGTAGACAGGACTGAATTCCAGTTTCACCTCCTTGAGATAGCTTTTGCGTACCTGCGGTAAAGGAAGTTAAGAGATGAGTATAAGGCAGGAATCAGGAATGCAAAAATATACTTTACCTCCGCTCCTATCTTACGCGACACGCTCTCCTCGCTGCCATAGTAGAAGGCAAACAATTTGGCTGTATAGGGTGCCTCTAGGGTCACATAGTTGCCACGCAGAGTAACATTAATGGCTGTGCCGGGCCAGAGTTTAGTTTTCACCGACTTGGTCTCATAACGTTTCTCGCCATGCTTCAAGGCCCAGTTGATTTCGGTAGGCTGATTGGCATCCTTTTCATAGATTTTGGTGGGCAAACCACGTGCCACACCCTCATGTGAACCCCAATATTGTAGATAATCAAAGCTATAGCTCATTACAGTCTCTACGGTACTATACTTATCGTCTGTATTCTCCAATTTGGCAGTGGCTATAATCAAAAAAAAAATTCAAGATCACACATCAATTTAAAATTCCTCTACTCACCCAATTCCGTCAGATTCTCTCTTAAATCCGTACGCAGGCGATCCAATTTAATATCCCTCAGCTCATACCGAAAAGGTTCCGTTTCTATCAGCACCTCACCATCATCATAGTACTTCTCACGTTCATTCTCAATCACCTTAATCTTGCCCAAACCCACAGGCTCCAAACGTCCCAAATTGAAATCCGCTCCCCAGTGCGTTTCTCCACCCTCGGGACTCTGCTGGCGTGAGGCCCGATGACGTCCTATGAAAGAATCATCGCCTATGCGTATGGCTCCCACCGGTATGCCAGCATCAAATTTACGCCAATGTTTCCAGCCAATTTTGCCCAAATGCCCTTTGTTCATCAACACATCAAAATGATCGTATTTGCCATGCTTGTAGTGAGCCGCCACACACATGCTTCTGCAGTATCTTCTCGGTATGTCCCGAAGTGTGTACCCCATCGATATGTACACGGCACACATAGATGGCATAATGTTCATCCTCGGTAATGTATTTACCACCTTCGACCGCAAATTGCAATTGTTTGGCATCCTTGGCATCATAACTCTCCCAGACTAAAGTACTCGAGGTAACCAATTGACCCAATTCAGTGGAGGCGTTTTTATACGTAAAAACGGAATGTACAGCGGCCTGAGTGGGTGCTGGGATTTGTAGAAGAGCCAGCAGTAGCAGAGGGAAAATACTCATAAGAGCTGTTCGACGCGGTTGCGTTTTAAGTTTCGTCATTTTTAGGATGAAGATGCAAGAAGATCTGGAAGGGAAGAAGAAATATATATATTTTAGTAAACAGAACAAGCAAGTGAGTAAAAACGAGCATATTTCCGAAATTCAATATGATTAATACTAGAGTTGGATAAAATAGATCTTATAAACGAGTTATCATGGCAGGGCTGTAAATGAATATCAAAGCGTAAGAGTAAAATAAAAATTTACAAAATTTATGAGTTTTTGGAAATTTTTTTCTATATTGTTGATCAATTTGTTGATAATATCAGATCGTATACTGGAAAAGAAAGCCTAATTCATGGAAAGAAAGAAAGCAGGGACTGTTGAAAAAATAGAAATTCGAAAAATGAAAGACGATGAAAAAATTGTTAGTCTCTACGCTAAAGATAGATATTTTAATTAATTTTACGATTTATTAAGCTAAATGTTGAAAAATATTGAGTGACCCGACCTAAATTACTTTGATAATCTTTGCTTTTAATAAACAAGCACCAAATATTAATCATTAAGGAGTCCGAAATAAGATTCCTCTATGCCGGGTTTTTTTCTGAATCGCTGCTCAAGCGTTGTATCCGTTATTATGGCCGCATAGATGTTTAATTTAGAATAATCTCGCTATAATAACTATCATTTAGTAATAAATTTAAGAAATTTTAAATTGCTTAGTGATATTTGAAATTTTTAATTTATTTTCCAATTTCCTTAATAAAAAGCTTAAAAAAAAATGGTTTAATACGGAATTGAAACTGATTTTTTCTCGAAAATAAAAGTTTTCCTTTAAAAACGTATTCAAGGTAGAAAAATTGTTAAATGCAGTCTTTGATAAATTGGCTTGAGAGCAAAATGTCATTTCGCAGCTGTCCTGTGTGTATCGAATTAGATTTCTTATAAATTCTTATAACATATAGTACCAAATTTGAGCTAAATAAAGTAAGGACAACAGAAAATAGTGAAAGTCGGTCACATTATTTATATAAGAGTTTATGATGATATATATGACAGGATTCAGAAACGATTTTTTACGTTATGTGATTTAGAGTTGTGTCTAATTTCCTGAACTAGTTATTAAAATAATCTTATTAACTGGTCTCACTTTTTGACCAATAGTCATTTTATTAAAATATAGTTCAGTTAGTTAATTTGTCTGTGAATTAACAAATTTCAAAGCAGTGTCAAAAACACAATAATATGGGTTTATCATTCTCTTAAAAAATTAACAAATGATATTTTCAGGTCATTTTCAAAAAAACATTTTGTTCTCTCAACTACTGGTATATAAGTGTGATTACCCATAAAACATCTAAATTCAAAATTCAACCAAATCGGACTTCATTTACGACTTTTATTAGTTACGATCCGGTAACGTGCTCCTTTGGCCCAATCTACAAGGGCTTAAACTGTTTTGAAAATGGAATCTGTTTAACAAAAATATCACATTAGAGCATTCTGTGACACCTCTTAATTTATTTCACTGCTCGTACACTCAATCGAAGGTCATCCAATAACAAACCACTCATATTTCAAATCCTTAAACAGCTGTTTTGTTAAGTGCTGAAACGAATATTTAACTTTGCTTCAACTTTTCTTCTTTGGGCTATTAAAATCATATTTAAACAGTGTTTAAGTGCAATAAGTTGCAAAAGCTAATAATTATCTTGTAAGCTCCGTTGCATTAATTCTAGAAGTAGTTTTGAAAACATTGTAATCCCTTACTCTTACGGACACCAAAACAAACCGCAAATGCTTAAATGTTTGAAGTTTTTTTCTAATCGTTGTAATCCCTTGAAAGTCAATTGTAAGCAGCTTTCATTCATCACTCAGTGGACGAGATACATTACCAACACATACTACACACACATGCACACCCAAGCTACCTCCAACTCATGCATTATTCAGAATTTTGACTCGCATCACTTGAACTCTGGACACTCGAAAGTTGTTTCGCCCTCGCCCCTTTCCCTCCCCCCCTGCTACTGCCACACTATCACAATAACACATCATTTGTCAGGCAAACAAATGATGTTGCATGTTGTAACCTTATCATCTCATATCCGTTGCAGACAGCGACTACAATGACAATGGCGAACGTTGGACATAGAATATACACCTAAGGTCAAGCGCTAAGGTTAGAGCCAGGACAAAGACGAAGACTAAAACTGCAGACAACGTGCTCTAGTGCAAGTCGTTCTCTTTTACAATGGCTGCTAATGAATAAACATGGCGTCCATTCACTTCCGCAATGAAGTTATAAAGTTACGTATACGCCACATGAAGTGTGGCAGAGTGTGTAAACAAGCGACAAATTTATTGGGAATACTCCAGGGGAAACTCTGCATGTTAAAGTGGACAGGACATGTCTGTGTTGCCGGCAACATTGATGCTTCTAATGACCAGGCAGGGCGCCCCCCGGCACACACACACACACTCACTCAACTTCAGCAGCAGATTGTTGTTTGTCTTTTGGTGTGAAATTCGTTACAGGGCTTTGTTTATCCCTTTTTAAGCTTTTAATGGATACCCCGAACAAATGTTTGCCTTTTGGGCCCAGCCAGGCGAACTTCCGCCTTGCTGTCTGGACTGAACACTGACATTTTTTAGGTGCCGTTTTGGAGAAACTGGCGGATGCTTAGATCTAAAACAGATGCCAGTTAATTTCCGCAAGCATAAAATTCAGTTAAAGTTTTTAGTTTTTAGCCGGGTCTTCCCTACGGGGTTTTTAGACTTGTTTTCCTTTGATTATTTGTTTAAAACTTTTAATCGAATTTCAGTTTTTCTTTCTGTGGTTGAAATATTTTTGAATCATCGCTTCAAAAGTTATTTTTTGGCGCCACTTTGTCGCACCAGCAATTGCGTCGCTTTGAAATGAATACTAAATGTTGTTGTTGGACTGCTCCCAAACTTCAAATTTGTCTAGTCCAAATATTTGTACTTTTTAATCATAAGTTCTAAGAAGAAAAAAAATATGATTATATCAAACACACACATTCAATTACTTTGCCACTCTAGTGACCTGCTTTACTCATCAGTTTGCCACATGAAAATTAAAGGAATTCTCCACTCAACCACTTATACTTATGACGCAGAAGAAGGCACTTGCCAACGCCCCATCACCGGAAGCGAATGTCATAAAAAAAAAACGAAGAATTCTGCAACTTATGGCAAATATTTTCCAGGCACAAATTGACCCCTGGTAACCGAGCTCGTTTGGCCCCTTTTTTGTTGTAGTTGTTCTTGTGCATGCAATAAAATATGCTAAAAATAGCCCAGAGAAAGAATTAAGCGCAGTAAATAAATTATTTTAAAAAGACCCCCAAACCAAAAGTTGCCAGAGCGCCTTAATTCAATTGAGCGTGTGTTGCAGTAAGCAAGCAGCAAGCGGACGACCTGGTGAAAGTTCGTGTAGTTCATTTATTAAATCAAATTTTGGTTTTGCAGGAGGATTTCAACTTTGTGTAGTTTTATTTAGATTTACGAGCGTGTTGAAAGGTCTGCGGGTGCAGTTTGAAGCAAAAGGCAATTTAATTGGATTTTATTGAACTTTGCCTCGGAGCGCGACCCTCATGGTCACAGTTAGTAGTTGCAACAAGTTGCACACACACACACACACAATGAGGGCCGGCCGGCTTTGCTGGCTGGTTTTGTGTATTTATGACTTTGACATTACAATGATCCCCTGGCGTCTGTCTGATTTCTCACTTGAAAGTTCAGTGCACTTGCAAACACTTGTAAAAATTAATTAGAAAATCATTAAAAGCGTTTAACAGCTTCAAAAAAAGTTTTCCCTTAACTCACGGAACGTGACTTTAACTGCCCAAGGGCATGGGAAAAAATTCTCCTATTTTTATGCATGTTAATTGAATGTGCGTAGCTTTTGGGTAAAAAGTTCAATAACTATTTTCTATTAAAAAGGAAAAGTGAAAAGTTGCTTGCCATAAATCACAGCTTTCAATGAAGCTCCGACAGTTATACTGGAATTAGTAGACCATTGTGTATAAGGGCAAGAGTTGGAATTGAACAAAAATTTATTTCATTGTTGGAGAAAGAAAATAAATTACAATTTCGTTTCAATTTATTTGGTCAGCTTAAGGTAGAGGAATTTAATTAACAATGGAATGCAATTGCGTCGATTCAATTGTAAGGTAGAGGAAAAAGGGGAAATTTAAAAGAAAAACTAGTTAAGTACAGTTGGGAACTTTATTGTAATCAATTATATTAAGGCGGCCGTTTCAGAGTCGAACCCTTAAGATATGGTTCGGTCCAGCTTTATGTAATGCCCGAACCGGATTTGAAAACGATCTTTATTTACAAGGACTTACAGAACGAACCTGAGTCTAAAACGATCCCTTTGTCTTTTAGAAAACACCAGTTATATCTATACCTGCCCTCGCTCAAGTACTAAAAACTGTGTTGATATGTTTCTTTCACAAAATTCAAATACCAAAAGTTCAATACCATTATAAGAGAGTTTATTATCAAGTATTAACCGGTTGGGAATCGCTTTCTACATTTCAAAAGAGTGAAACTGTTTCGGAACCAGTTTTCGTTTCCATATTTAAACTGAGTCAAACTGGTTCAGAAACAGTTTTGAGAAGGGAAAATTAACTATCTCAAAATTTTCACACACACCCAAAATATTCAGTTAATAGCTCAAATAATTTCCGAGATGTGACCACTGTCGAACCGGTTCAATCTAGTTTGGAGCCTTTCTTGATCCAGTTATAACTCTAGTAACCGAAACCGGGCTTGAACCATTTAAATGTCTAACTTCATATTATCAAACTTCACACCAAATTTTAGGTTCTTACCATAAATAAGTTCGGAACCAGTAAAATGTCTAACTGCATATTGTTGAACTACAAACTTTAACTAGCAAACTACAACTACTCTAGCAAACTTTAAATTTATAGTTTATATCAGCGGTGGGCACGCACTTGCACCCATTGCTTCGGGAGTTTATTTTTGGAAACTGGCGAAACTCTGTCGTACAAGCAATTGCTTCGCTTTAAAGTGAAAATCAAACACCAAATTCATGCACTTCCGAAGCCACGCTTGCCACTATAACAATAAACACAGACTGTAAGCTCGACTCGAGATTCGGTCATAAGTTTTAAAGCTATCGAGCTAAAATTCGGTCATAAAAAAGGTGTTTGTGAGAAAATCATTTTTGTTATCCATGACAACGTTCTTTATCTCAGGAATTATAAAAAAAAATATATGCGCTTAAACAGTTCTACAAAATTTGGTTGAGATTGGATGACTATATTCTGTTGCTGTCATAGAACCGATCAGTCGAAAAATGCGTTTTACTAAGAAAAGTTTTTTTTATGGAAATATGATGATTAAATTTTGATTTTCAATAATTTTGAAATTATAAATATCTGATATCTATATCCTATATATATATTATCTACTGGTTAATTTAGATGGAGTGAACTTTTGCAAGTGTATTAATTCTTCGGCACTGATGAAGTTAGCTTTGCCTTCTCCTTTTTATTTATTGATTAAGTTATTAGCAACTTCATCATTTTGACACAGTTACATTTAGGTATCTTGAAAGTTATAAGATAAAAAGAAGGGGGGGTTGAAGAGCGAAGAAAGGATTCTCTTCTTATTTTAGGGGGGACATTTAGTTAGTCCCTGTTTAAAAATATATATATCCAAGTCCGAATTTGGTTTTATTTTTTCACTTTTCCAATTAAGTGTCAAGTAAACCATTCCCTGCAGAGCACAGAGTCAATGTGCTTGTGTATTGTATCAAAGCGACGGACACATAAAAGCCCGTCAGATAGATCAGATGTGGCCGATCTCGATGATTCTCGTTGACAGATGGACGGACATGGTTATATCGGCTGATGCTCATACAGAACATACATACTCAAAAGGGTCGGAGTTCTTTTCTTGAATTGTATTTGAATATATATAACTCTATACGGGAATAAAAAAATATATATATATAAATCTGTAAGTTGAATATACATATAATACTTATTTTATTATAATATGTACTACAAATATCGTTCGTTGTGTGGAGCAAAAAAAGAATTCAATTTTAATTAAAATCCAATGTAAATAGAATAAAATTAATTTGAATGACCTCGGGCGTTCATATGAAGTATAATCTCCAACAACTGGGGCTTATCAGGAACCTGATTTCTAAGAATTTGATTAGTTCAATTGATTGTGGAAATAAGCTTTTTATTTATTTATTAACAAATATTAAAGTCCAGCCAAGAATTTTGATAACTGGCTAAACTCTAGTAATTAAAGTAAATTACTTGCACATTCTCTTTAGTCAACATTTCTCTTTATTTCTTTTGCAATGATTAAGTAATTAGCTAGTAAGAGGAATTCATACAACTTATGCAAGTCGGTAAAAGTCGATTAAATAATTGTATTGCACCAGTTTGAAAACTATTTAGCCATGCCAATTGCATGTACAAAGCTATGGAAAAAAAATGTACATATAATATATCCGCAGTATTGGGGCCAGATAAATAATTTAGCCAACTTAATTGATAGTTCAGTTCATAGGCATGGCTTGTTTGGAAATTGTTGTATGTACAACTGGGTTGGGTGCACGAATAGATAGATAATTAATCATCCCACAATTTATAATTGCTTATTAGATTTTGAATCGGAAAATGTTGATAGCAGGTGACTTCGTCACCCACGCCGTCATTTTCATCGACATCGATTGCTTATGCAACCATTTTGCTTTAGCCAACCAAATCAACTAACCAGCCAAGCACGGACCCTCTGACTGTCTGTCTAGCGTGGCAATTTGAGGCCTGGTTCTTCAAGCGATTTGCGGCATGTGCCTTGGTCGGTCGGTTGGTTGGTCGGACAAAATCAAAGAAGCATACAAAAAAAAACTCAGTAAAAAGAAAATTACTGTGTGTTGCTATATTGTACTTGTTGTCGTGGTGGTTTCTTGTTGCATTTTAAAAACAGTTGTTAACTTAATTAAAATGCCCTGCACAAAAGCAATGAGAGATAAGCAGCACGTGTTGAATTGAGTCGACTACAGGGGGATGCCCTATGCAAATTTACTGAGTTATACAATATCTTTTAATATAAAACTTAAAACTAATAAAGAGACATCTTTGAGCTGTCTGTAGTAAGGATTTTAGCGACATACGTCACGCGTCATGCGTAACTAATTCGGCTTAAAGTAAGGCAGCAAGCTTTAAATGTTATTACGATGGTTAACTTTGAAGTCCAACCCCAATTCTCAGAAAGAGACATCTTTGAGCTGTCTGTAGTAAGGATTTTAGCACCATACGTCACGCGTCATGCGTAACTAATTCGGCTTAAAGTAAGGCCGCAAGCTTTAAATGTTATCACAATGGTTAACTTTGAAGTCCAAACCCCATTCTCAGACAGAGACATCTTTGAGCTGTCTGTAGTAAGGATTTTAGCGACATAAGTCACGCGTCATGCGTAACTAATTCGGTTTAAAGTAGAGTAGCAAGCTTCAAATGTTATTACGATGGTTAACTTTGAAATCCAAACCCATTTCTCAGACAGAGATATCTTTGAGCTGTCAGTAGTAAGAATTTTAGCGCCATACGTCACGCGTCATGCGTAACTTATTCGGCTTAAAGTAAGGCTGCAAGCTTCAAATGTTATCACAAAGGTTATCTTCGAAGTCCAAACCCATTTCTCAGGTTAGAGCATTTAGCTAGAGTCCAGGCTTAAAGTAAGCTAAAGTTTTTAGCATACCTCCTTCTCCCCACTAACCTAGCCCCATTTGCATTTGCATCTAGTGCTGCTGCTGCTGTTGCATCAATTAAGGCGTCTGATAGAGTCTCGCTCTGTTGACTACCGCCGGCTGTATGGGCCATTAAAATTGAATGCAGTTTGCACGTGACACACGTGACAATGGGGACTGGGCAACTTCTGTCCATTCTGTTGGCAAAACGTTTTCACTACACTCAATTAATTTAATGGATCAATCGATCGCTTTGTTTGATGAAATGCGGGAGCGGCCTGATTGGGCAGGCAGAGTCATCAAATTAACGAGTGAGGTAGGTGTTGAGGCTGAGTGTAATATAGGGGCGGCTGTAGGCCATTAATTACCATCACCTGCGGTGTTGGAGCTGATGAAAGCTTAACAAAAATAATGCGTAGTACAATTGAACAATTTATATTATATTGTTTAGATGGTTCCCAAGTCTCTTTCCAGTCCAGTTTTCAATTAGTTTAAATAATTCAAGCAAGTTTTTTCCCCACAGCTGAACATCCAAACTAGTTTTCTTTCCTTAACTAATTTATACAAAATACTTGCTTTGATTTAATTTGAGGCAACATTGAATTAAAATGAAATTAGACAAACAAATGAGCAGCTAATTAATAAATTCGTAATGCCCAATAAATTTGTCATCAATTTCAATTCGGTTGCTAAAGGCAATTAAGCGTGAAAAATGTAAAAATAAATATTTGTATGCAGACAAAATGCATTTTTTACGATTTCATAATTTATATTAATTAATTTCGAATTTTTTTGTATGCCTAATGTTTTCAATTAAGTATTTAAATTTCATTTATTCAATTTTGAAGGTTACCAAAATTTTATTCAATTAAAACACAAAATGTCACGCACACAATACATAAATTTAAAGCATTCACACGCAAACACACAAACGATATCCCGCAACTTTCAAGTGCGCAAAAACTTGCAATTGCTTGTCTCTGGCATCCTCAAAGTGCATAAAGTTGAATGAAATGCCAGCAAGTTTCTGGCTCTTCATTGAAAACATCTTCAAAGAGATTGGAAAACATTAAAATAATATTGTTGTTTTCACAACAAAGTTTTTGAAGCAATCTCAAACTTTATCTAAGCACATACATTTCAATTTTAAGCTAGCGTATGCCAAAACTGTCAATTTTCTGAGTTTCATTTGAGACGTGACTTGGGATTTTCCTGTCCAATTTTGCATACTGAGAAAATGTGTATAATATTTCCGTTTTACAAAATATGTGAATATTGTTTAAGGGAAGTAAATTTGATTAGTTTTTGCTTGTTGTTGTGAGTTTTGCTGAATTTTGATGTCAATATATTTAAGGAAATAAAGACAAACTTAAAAGAAAAAGAACTGAATAAGCACAATTTTGAAGAATTAAGCTAACTTAGGAAAATTTAAAATTCGGATGCATTCAAAAAGAAACATTTAAATTAATTCAATTCCAATATTCATATTCAGCTTGGTTCTTTCTGTTTATAAATCAGTTTACTTAATTTTTTCTTTCTTTCTCTTAGCTCCTTTTATTTTAAGCATTTTATTTTCCCATCATACCTTTTATTTCTTGTTACTACATGTTACTTTCACCTTCCTAATTGTTAATAATTAAATATTACTTCCCTATTTTTATCCTCCTACTTTTCCCTTTTGCCTTCACCTTTCTTATAACTTTCTTTCTTCTAACCTCATTTTTTCTTTCTCCTTTCTTCCTCGTCCCTTTTTCTTTTATTTGCTAGTTATCCTAACGCTACAAGAACATTATATTTTTAACAATTTTTTTTTCTTTTCCTCGTTCCTTCCTTTCTCCTTTTTTCCTTATTTTATCCTTCCTTCCTTCTTCCTTCTGACTTTCAGCTTCCTTCTTTCCTTCTTCTGACTTTCAGCTACCTTTTTTTCTTTTCTTACTTTCAGCTTCCTTCTTTCTTTCTTCTGACTAATAGCTTCCTTCATTGTTTCTTCGGACTTTCAGCTTCCTTCTTTCTTTCTTCTGACTTTCAGCTTCTTTCTCTCTTCCTTCTTTCTTTCATCTATTCTTTTTCTTTCTTTTTTCAGTCGATCTTTCTTACTTCCTTACTTCTTTCTTCCTTTATTCTGACTTTTATCTTTCTTCTTTTTTCTGACTTGCATCTTCCTTCTTTCTTTCTTCTGACTTCCAGCTACTTTCTTAGTTTCTTCTGACTTTTAGCTTCCTTCTTACTTCCTTTTGACTTGAAGCTTCCTTATTTCTTTCTTCTGACTTTTAGCTCCCTTCTTTCTTTCTTCTGACTTTCATTTTTTCTTTCTTTTTCTTTCTTTCTTCTATTTAGTTCTTTTTCTTTCCTTTCCTTTACTTTTCTTTCTTTTTTCCTTTCTTCTTCCTTCTTTTTCTTTAAGCTTCCTTCTTTCTTTCTTCTGACTTCAGCTTTTTTTTTGACTTCCAGCTACTTTCTTTCTTTCTTCTGCTTTAAGCTTGCTTCTTTCTTTCTTCTTACTTGTATCTTCCTTCTTTTTTTCTTCTGACTTCCAGCTACTTTATTTCTTTCTTCTGACTTTAAGCTTGCCTCTTTCTTTCTTCTTACTTGTATCTTTATTTTTTCTTTCTTTTGACTTTCAGCTTCCATCTTTCTTTCTTCTGACTTTTAGCTTCCGTCTTTCTTTCTTCTGACTTGCAGCTTACTTCTTTCTTTTTTCTTACTTTCAGCTTCCTTCTTTCGCTCTTCTGACTACCAGCTTCCTTCTTTCTTTCTTCTGACTCTCAGTTTTCTTCTTTCTTTCATCCTTTTTCATCTTTCTTCTTTAACTTCCTTCTATCTTCCTTCTTTCTTCCTTCTTTTTTTTCTTTTTCTTTTTCTTCCTTTTCTTTCTTCTTTCTTCTTCTTTCCTTCTTTCTTCCTTCTTTTTCCTTCTTTCCACCTTTCTTCTGACTTTTAGCTTCCCTTCTTACTTTCGTTTTTCATTCTTAGTTTCTTCCTTCCTTATTACTTTATTTATTCTTACATTGAGCTGACCCCCTTAAACCCCCCGGCTTCTTATTACCTTTCTTTTTACTTTTTCTTCCATCCTCATTCCCCTTCTCGCTTATTTATCCTTCCTTTCTTTCTCCTTCTTGAGTTATTTTTAAAAAATTTGTATGGCAAAGGTGAATACTTACAATTTAATGAATTTTAGTTTAAATTCACCAGAAAACAGACTATAAAACCAAATATTTAAAATTTAAAACATTCCAAGTGGATAATAAATTTTCCTTTCGTGCTTCCCTTTTTCTCATTTAAAGACTCATTAAATCTGTTGTAATGCCAAAATCAATCAAAAGGGGGTTGTCTGCTCGCCCTGTTGTTTTCATTCAAAAAGCAGCATATTTTTTGTATGTATTGCAGCATCTCAAGAATCTGGCCAGGCCGAAATTAATTTCTGTTGATTGACATTAAAGATAAATGGGGGCCCAAGGCGAATGGGGGGAATAACTTCAAGCCACTCATGTGGCACACATCTTTTTTTTTGTTCCAAGGCCAACAATCGAAATTCCGGCAATTCTGGCCACTTGCAATATTTCTTTTCTTTTTTTTTAATTGCTTTTTAATTATGCACGAAAAGCCAAGTATGTGTACTAGAGGAAAATAACAAAAATAAAAGCACTTAAAGCGCTTGAGAAAATTAATTGAATTCAATAATTTAATAAGCGATTTTCTATTAAACGAGGCCAGGCCAGGCAAAGTAATTTCGGCTCGCAGTTGGAATTGTTTTTGCTGTGTAAAACGTTGACCCCACTTTCAGAGGGGAGGCAGGGGGGGCAGAGCAACGACTGCGCAGTTTGTACACAATTGGTCATGGGCCGTTTGTTATGGAGAGCTACGTCATCATACAAAGCTGAAACCGGTAACGCGGGGAGAGCAGCAGCAACCAACGACCACGTGCTGCTCAAATTGTTTGCCGCCAAAACTAAAAATAATAAACTTAAACTGGTTTCTTAAAGCTTCAGTTACGAATCCAGAGCAGAGGCAGGGTTTGGAACTGTTTGAAAGAATTGTTATTAAATATTAAGCGCCGCAAGTAAATCTTTGTACACTTGCCCATTGTTATAAATGACCTTCTATCAAAAAAAAATATCAGCATCGCTTGTTTTAATTTATGCGGATGATGTAAAAATTTGTCTATTATTCATTTTAATGAAATGGATCTCATTTTGTGTGTTTTATTCGACCATAAACTTTGCTTCAATGATCATATCAGCATTATCTGTACACAGATTTAATAGGGAATGTTTCTGTGGACTATATAGTAGTTCCTTATAGTCATCTAAGCTACCGAACTGATCTTAATACAACATTTTATAGATCTCGTTTCTGAATTCGAAAGATCGGAACTGGAAAAAGGTCTTATTTCCAAGAAAGGTTTAAAAAAATTCGATAAAAAAAATTTTGCTATACAGACAGTTGAATAAATGAAAATTTTAAGTTATTCGCCAAATAACCAATCATTTTGAACAAGAATTCGATTCCGTGTTTGATCGAACGAAAACGTAACAAACCTGCTGTTCTGTTATCAACAGTATAACAGAACCGTTGGAAAGTGTTTCAGGTTTTATTGAAATATATATTTACCGAACGGGTTCCAGTTAGTTTGAACCGATAAAAGTGGTTTGACCATTTTCAGAAATGATTTGAGCTATGAACTTTCAAATTTGGTATATACTTGAAATTGGTGTTGGTATATCCCATTCAAAACAAGTCCCCAAAAGGAAATTTGTTCGAGTTCTGGTTCAAATAGTTATAAACTCTTGAAAACGATCCGAAATTTTTGACTAGGCAAAGTGCCCACAGCCTACCCATCATGCCCACCGCTGGTATAAGCTACTGAACCGATCTTCATGAAATTTTCACAGTCAGGCCTGTTCTCGTTTCCGAATTCTATCGATCAGAATTGGTAAAGGAATTGGAATTGGTTTGACAAATGATTTTCTCCATATCTATTGGTTTCCCTGCCCTGCCATAAGCAATGTGTGGGCATCCCACACTGCCATAAGCATCGTGTGGGCATGCCAGGTCTCGATGAACCATAAAACATCAAACTTGTGTTTACTTTATATCTTCATCCAATCCTTAAATTTTTCTTATCAGTCACATAAGTACGACGGTTACACGTATCAAGACCAGAGACCTGCAATGAGCATCATATACGAGCCTGCTCGCTCAGCCTTTCTCAAAATGCGATACGAGCAAGCTAGCTCACACACAATGCTCAAATCAAAAACCAATTGAATTTGCTTAGTTTTGTTCAATCAACGAGCTCGTTAATTGTAAAGGCTTGTTTGGCTTATAGCTCGTTGTGAGCGAGTCGTCACGAGCGCATACACAATCAGCTAGCTTGCCACGAGCAAAAGCACCACCAAGAACCCATAATAAAACACAAAACAAAATGTGCGAGCAAATGAGATGGCATGATCGCCTTTAATTTTGCTCTCTCTTGATTTGTTGTTGAGACAGGCGCTCGTTCTTGCTGCCGCAGCTAGGCTCACATGCTTAAATGAGCTTGAACTATTTTTACTCGTACGAGCAAAAGGCTAGTTTGTTTTGAGATAATACCCAAACGAGCATTGGCGAGCGACGAGCGCAAACAAGCCTGGTAAATGCGCGAGTGTGCTTGCAATTTAGGTGCTCGTAGTAGGTCTCTGATCAGGACCTAATAGAACAATAGAAAATTAATTTTGCTTGCATAGCGCAGATTATTCGGAAATGGCGCCTGATAAGTTTATAAATATTTGTAAATCCAAATTACAAGAACGACTATTCAATAATTGTAAACAGGAATTCGTTTAATAATCTACTTAATGATAATCAAAATTGATTGATCCGATGTTTAACTATACTTCAAACAAATAAACAACTGGAATTCAATTTCAAGGTAGCTTCGATTTTGTAATATTCTTTGGCTATCAAGGGGAAATTAAGCAATATTTTTTTTTTCGTTTGAGATTTATCTAGATGCCGTCATCACAGCCTCATCAGCTTTAGATACAGTTGTATTACGCCTTTTGTGTTCACAATATTTGCTCATTTGCATACAATTTAAGCTGCTCAAGCAAGCTTGGGCATTAGAATCGCATATGTCAGCATTAGAAGTTCATTATACACACACATACACATTACAAATCATTTTTGGGGGGGCTTTGCAACTGACACTGAAACTTTGAACAATTTATTTTTTTGTAATTGTATCCATAAGATTGTTGGCTGCGTAGCGTGAGCGTTTTTCATTATTCTTAAATTTTTAAAAAATGTTTGTAGATTGCCGGCATTTGGCTGCCGTTTATTTGGCAATTTATTATAGTTAATATGGGATTATAAGACAACGCACCACATGAAATCTTCTGGCTCCAGCTCCGATTTCCCGAGTGGTTACAACCACTTGAAGTTTTCTGCAAAAAAAAAACCCACAAACTTTTTATCATGACTGCGGTTTTCTTGGTCTAACTGTACTTCAAAGTTATGGTTTACAGCTGCGGCAGTGGAGCATGCGATGACGGACAAGCAATGCCAATGCCAAGAGGAGCCTCCAACCTCCATTAGCACCTCATTGACAGGCCGCATTGGGTTACGACAAACGACGCATCGAAACTAGATTACTCTTTCACTCCGAATTGATGCGCTCCAGTAAACGCTAAGCCTGACTGCCTGTCGGACTGCCGTATCGCGTGCCACACTCATTAATGTATCTTTAAGATACAATTTATGCATGTTACTTTAGTCTGTCGTCTTCAAGTGGCTTGTTGCAAAAAAAAAAAAACCATAAGAAGAAAAAAAGCTCTATATGCTGAGTGTTTGTTTAGCTTTCCGCACGCTGGCTTTTGACAGGCCATCAATTTCACCAGACCACATCACTCATACGTACTTGTACGTCGTGTGGTCATGAAAACAAATTCTGTTTTTTTTTTATTTGGTAAACACAAGTCATCATAAGTGTTAAAATCTAAGCGATATCAATTTCATTTTAGTTTAGGGAACTGGGGAAAATATTTACCGACAGTGGAGTCATTCTAGTTAAATTTTAAGACCACTTTCAGTAGTTAATTTTGGTAGATTAACTACTTGTACAAGTTGAGTACTTGGTTCCATATTTTCTTGCACAATTTTCAATCATTTCATTTGTAACGATCATTGCTTCAATGTTGTACACTTACAAACTTTAATGATGGGGGTGTGCCCGAAAGATAGGAACTCGTTTAAAAAACATAAATCAAACGTTGAGATCAAAGCTGAATGGAAAAGATTTTTATGGGAAAACTGCGTCGTAAACTACCGACCAATAAAATTGAAAAATTGATTAAACTCCAAATAAAACAGTTCTTGGGGTACATTTGTACCCCTGAGAAACTTCTAATGCAAGATTTAGGTAAATGCAAATGTTAAATTATTAAAAATAATTATATAAATATATAGCAATAAAAATACAGAAATGTAAGCTTTACGTCTTTGGGGTACAATTGTACCCCAGTACAAGCATTTAGTACAGTATGTGTCAATGCCAGCGGCTACTGAAAAATTGAGAACAGAAACACTTGCTGCTTATAGAAAAGATACAGCTGCTGTTTGCAAAATGACTTATCCAAAAAGAGGACGCACTCAAATATTTAATACTTGGGTAAATTTTGATGGCTACAAATGGTAATGACCGTCGAGTGAAAACTGTAAAGAAAGCATTGCCAAATCTACAAAATATTTGACCTAGGCGAGAGCTAACTGCAAACGAATTGTATGCATTATTTGGTATTTTTTAAGCTGTACCTAAAATATCCATTACGGTATGAACATTTATATATATATGTATCCAAACTGTTTTGTTAAGCGAAATAACATATCAGAAATTCATTTGAATTTGATTAGAATTTGATTAATTCTCATACAACTAAACTGGGGTAAGAATGTACCCCAAAAGACGGTCCACTTTAGTTTTAGTCGTAGACTAATCTGGGGTTCAAGCGGAATATGCAATCAACGAGTGAATCAACGGCTACCTAGGGAAGCAGAAACCTCTCTTGAATAAGGAAGAAATATTATATATGAATATGAATATTGGGATATGGGCTAGTTAACTGCCAGATGGATGCTTCATTTTGCCTACAGTTAAAAACTAACTAAACCATGCGCCCATTTCAAAGAAGTTTTGGACAATGCTATCCTCAATAAGAGGGACTTTGTGTACATGTGCAACGGACACAGACGTGAATATTTTTTATTCCCAAGTTTGTTAAATGAAATAGATCTACATTACAAATATTTTAAGGTCTTTGAACATAGAACATTTACGAGTTACTGACGTGGAGAAGCCCACTTTAGGAGGTCTCAAAAAGGAGTTTTTGTTCTAGATTTTTTTTGGTAGTGAAAAAATTAATTAAGCTGCCCAATTTTTTGTGAGATTTAACATTTATTTGAAGACAACAAAACAATTTTTTTTTAGTTGAAATGTTCTATAAAATTTGGGTGTCATGGACATTTCAGAACGCCGCATCGCTGAAGTTTTCAAATATAAATTAATTTAATAGTAATTATTATGATTTTTGTCCGGTAAACTAAAAAAACTAAAGAAATCAAAATTTTCTTTTGATGAAATTTTTAGAATAAAAATATATTTAAACGTGGTATAATTGTTTAAATTTTCAAAGTACTTTTAGTTCAAATACAGTTAGTATGAGAGACAAGCTATGTTATATACCAAAAGTTCAAAAAGTCATTCAATTCCACCGTAACTAGCTGACCCTTGCCTGATTTCGGGTTTGTATCTACGAAAACCTTGAGAATAAGACTCTGTCACTTTGTGTGTTTATTCTTAAATGTATTAAGAGTTTATTGAAGCGATCAAAAAAACTCAATTTTTTGACTTCTTAAGGCAGGCAGCTTCCACCTAAAGCTATCAGTTTTTATTTTTGTAACTTTTTTATTAATTTTTTACTAGGCGGTTAAACGCAGGCCTCCCAACTAGCCACAGTATATAAGCTGCCCCACATATAAATAAAACATCAACTGTGCCATTTGCTTTGCTTGTGACTTGAACCATCTTAAAAAGGATGATGATTTAATGCCCTCTTTAGCTAAGCTTGTTTATTTCTTTAGCTTTTACATTTGTCAACTCTTCAAGTGGCTTTTCAACACTTAACACAATCCCCAGTTCATGCGACCCTAATTATTTGTCATTTGATCCTTTTCATTTTGTTCGCAGTAATTACTAAAGAATTAGCATTTTGTTAAAGCCGCCAAAAAGAAACTCGCCCCAGGCACAGCTACGAGAGCCTGCCTCCTCTGTTTACCCAATGCGGTGTTGACATTGTATGGACAATTGTAAATTGTTTACTTTACTTAATTTGTTTTCGTCATTTTCATTTTTTTATTTTCGTCCTCTATTGTCTTGGCACAATACAAAAATATTGAAATGGGTTCCGGGTCTCATATTTCGAGGGGTTTGCATATATACATACAGACACTAAACTCGTAACATCAAATTTAATGTGATGTATTTTTAACTGGTGCTGCAGAGCACAAATTTTGCGCCACTTTCAGTGTCACTTTCAATTTCTAGCAATTTAATTCGCGTTTGCGGCTATTTTGTGACTTGTGAAGCATATCCGTCAAATGAGGTCAGCCATTGTGAGACGAGGGCAGTTTGTTGAGTCGTCAACTATTATAATAGATAATTATCTTAATTTTGTGTGCTCTTTAAGCATCACCGAATCGAAGGAATTGGTTGAATAACTATAAATATCAAGTAAAATCGGTGTCAATAGTATAGTAAGTAGAAAAATACTTGATTCAAGTACAAAGTTCTTAAATTAAGTTCGTTTTTTTCAATACCGAAATGCTTGATTCCAGACAGTTTCGAAATATATTAAGTACATTTCGAACTTTATTAAGATCCTTTTGCTCAAACTTTTAGGTCGTAAAACTCTTAAGTCAATGCCGATTAACTCTTAAAAAAAAATTTGCATACTTAAAATAATCACAAAATATTTTTCCTCTAAGTTTAATAAATTCTAATTTATTTCCCCAAAACATTCTTCAAACCAAATAAAAGTACATAAAATAAGTACTAAATGCTCTTTGTTTAGGCCCATTAAATTCTTAAGCTGTTTCCAATTTGTGCTTGAAACGCAAAAGATATTATTGCCTTAAGCTAATCAAAGTCCAAGAAGGTATAACTGTAGACCAGAAATCTACCATCCCTCCCATACGTGAAGTAACAGAACCAGTTGAGAATTTTAAGAATATATTCGTGTTGGAATATTTCTCTTTTCGTACTTAATCTAAGAAATTTTGTACTTGAATTAAGAATGCGTTTTCTAGAATTTTTCGGCTAACAGTAAATACAAAAAATTCTTGATTCAAGAATGTTGGTTCTCATTTAAATAAAATTAACGGTCGCATTTGGACTTAAGAATGTTTCATACTTAATTTAAGTACACCCAAGGACAAAATATACTTAAAATTTTAAGTACAAAACAGTATAAATTCCATCCCAAACTACTACAATTCTAATAGTCGTTTTATTCTGGGTGTAGTTTACTGAATGTCGTTTTGGACGTTCCAGCAAAAGTGCCGCCAAAAGTTCAGCTCGTTACGCCTGAAATCGTTGGTAAAATCCATGGAATGTTATTCGATAAATGGAGAATGGAAGTGCGGGAGTTGGCTAAGGCTGTTGGCATCTTAACTGGGCGGGTACATTTCATTACACAGGAAAAAAGAATCCGCACGATGGGTGCCGCGATTTCTGACACTCGAATCTAATTTAGAGTTATTGAACAGTTTTAACATGTGTTTGAAGTAGAGGTGCGAGGGTGAGCGATTTTCCCATCACGTTATCTTGCCGCACGATTCACGCACTCAATTTTTTAATCGACTTATGTCCGGCACGATTTATGCACGATTAAAGGAGAGGTCACGAATGATCACGGACGATCAAACATCCCCGAATTTTTGCGTGGAGAGATCTTAATTCTATCATGGGTGTCATGGCCACACTGCACCTTTGTATATAGCAGCTGCGAGCGGATAAGTTTTGAGTATAATATTAAAAAAAAAGTTCGTGAATACGCCATAAATTATATTCAGGAGGTATATCTTAAACATGCACGAATCACGGATTCACACGTACGAAAGGCTGTGTTTTCTTACGAACGCGTCGTGAACCGTCGTGACGCGTCGTGAACAGTGACACGTTTAATTTTTGGATAAGAACTGTTTTTAAAGATGGAAGAGGTCATCAGGGAAAAAAATGCCTATTTTAAGCACCTTAAGAAATCCCTTTATGTAAAAAAGACTATGTAGCGCGTTTTGTTCGATAAAAGATATCTTTTCTTAAAGGCCTATTCTCAGAAGACATAACAATTATTTTCGACAAAATGCTTCATATAAATAAAACAGCTGTTCAAAATCATTCTGATTTCCAAGCTCTAGAAAAGTGTTTCTATTCATATGAAGCATTGTGACGATATAATTTTAGATTAGGCCTTTAGACTTGACAAACTTCCCTCGTATATACAAAAATAATTTTCCATAAATTGTCAGTAAATTTTTCCATATTTTTATAAGGGAAAAGAAATCATTTTAAATGAGTCAAAATATTCTCTGGATTGTAAATCACACATATGTATGTCTGGATTAGTAAGAACATATGTTAGATTTTCTAATGACTAACCATAGATTGATTAGTTGACAGCTGTTGTTCAATCTAAACAACAAATTCAATGCACTTATACGTACGTATATACCATGCCATTCATTTCCATAATGAGTATGACAAAACGACCTTGTGCCATTACATGATTACAACAATTCCACAATAACATGCACTCCAGGAATGTAAAGGCAATTAACAGAATATTTGCATGCAACAATTTTAACAATGCAAAAAATGGTCACAAAACTGGAGCACGATTAGCATAGAGGATAAAAGCAAAGTGAAGGCCAGACAAATATGTAGATACAAATAGAAGTCAGGTGGCGCCTGCTGGCCCAGCCTTAAAACTAATTGGTGATGACATGGAATGGAATTAAAATGCATTAAACTAACCAGAGCAATTATATAATTGAGTTCGACATGAGTTGCTGCTGCTGCATTAAGCTCCTCCTAACCTTATCTTTGATGATCTTGCCGTTGATATGCGACAAATGTGTGCCAGACACTTGACATTAAATGAAATTAAATTGCCATCAACTAACGCTGATGACATCGTTTGACAACATTGACACGCATCTTCACCAAAAACGCATCCCCCATCCATTCAATCGACTTAAACTCAGCGAGCACCTAATGGCCCGTAACTGAAGTGGTGAACAAGTGGAGGAGGTTGGGTGTGTGTGTCATTGTCTTTGTATAGTTTCATGTGGATGATATGAGACGTTAAACAAGATAAGCGTTGTGCTTTGAGCTTTAAAAGTGGAGTGCAAGTACTTTGTATGATGTGTGTTAGGCTAAGTTCACATTGTTCGACGCATGAGATATGATAATCTTCATGATGTACTGTTCTGTATGTCAAATGACAAGCTATTCACATTGAAAATAAGACAACATAACACAGCCTAACTGGGAGAATGATGTGAGTTTGTAAATTTAGCAGGCAAAATATGTGCTTTAAATAACCAATGCAACTTGTCATGAAACAAATGTGCTTATAAGCCTGCTTGACTTTCACGCAAAAAATTCCGTCCCCGTCAACTTGCTCAATTCCAAATATTTAATTTTTCCATATTTTAACCATCTTTGGTTTGTCTTTTCTTTGATTACCGCACACACATAAAACCCCATTCATAGCAGTTGAAGTCGGCACCTTAAACGTAAACCAACATACAACAACTCAATCATCTGCCACCACCAACTTTATTCGCACCATTTTTGTGCGCCAAAAGGCGGTTCCTTATAGAGCTCTGAGCTCTACACAGCTCCCCATTTTGAAGTTATACGTTACATCACTTACTTGGGCCCAATTAGCAAAAGCAACCACGACAACATTGCGTTTAAAACGACTTCATTACCATCAATCTTAATTGAAAAATCATTGAGGACCGCTTATAAATTCAGTGAGAAAATGTCAGAGTTGGCACTCTTTTGCCCATGGGCAATTTCTCGAGATGATTTGTGGCCCTCCGATGCAGCGTATAATGTTGACCGTGCGACAACTTAAGTAGCTTAAATTATGCGACAGACCCAGAGGCGAAACGACGGATGAAGACATGCCTCTAAAGTAGCTGCATCTACTACACCGACGACGACGATGACTACAACTGTATCTGTATCTGTATCTTGGCATTTGCATCTATCTGACTGCGTTTTGTGTGTTTGTGCCACTGCCTATATTCGTTTGTGTTGCTTTTTTTTTGTGCTGAGCAAATTGTGGGCAATCATTGTCAATTTACAATGCATATGCAAAATGACTTGTACTTGTACTTGTCGGAGGAAAGAAAGTAAACAGCTACAGTGAAGATTGCTTAAAGGTGAAAGAGGAAGGTGAAAGAAGTGGTCAAAAGTGCTATTTTTAGAATAGAGGGAAATAAAAATCACTCATCATAAACATTTTAGTTGGATTTTTTTCGTTTTCAAAGGTACAAAGAGTATAATGATTTTGTGCAGAAGTAAGCATTTCCAACCCTTTAAAGTATATATATTCATGATCAGCATCAGATATGACCGCACAGATCTTAGAGCTGGTAGGAGTTCGAGGTTCGAAGTATTAGGAACGTAAACTCTTTATACTTGCAGGCAGATCATTTATCATTTTGGTCTGATACATGCTCAGCGGTGTGACTTTCTGCTGAACACGGCCATTAATTGCAGGCTTTGACGAATTCTGTGGCTTAGGTACTTTTTATCAAAAAATACTCTCAGAGAAATAAAATTCAATAATCAAGTATTATAAAAAGATGGTCACACTGAAAGTTTCAATATGAATCCTTACAGCAAAGATGGGCTGACCCAACAATGGGTAATTGCTCTCTCCTATCATAATTTTTGTTCAATTTTTGTACCTGAGAACTCCTGAAAACTGCACAGTGGTTTAATTTATTTAGGGACAGCTGACAAAAAAAAAAAATATCTATTAACGATATATTTATCCTATATGGACTAGAGATGGAGAACTATCGATGGTTGTGCACTATCGAGAAGCCATCGATAGTATCCCTGCACTATCGATAGTTTTTATATAATTTTTTTTTTAAACTTTACACATCACTAAAAAAGATAGCTCTTGGAAATCCATTCATTTATGGACGGTACCGCGGCAAAGTAAAGCTTCTATCAGAAGATATGAATACTTCCAAAAGGGTAAATGTGGCAACATATTTTACTGGAGTCAATAAAAACCCGTTTTCTGGTCTGAGCAAAAAGCAATCACAAGGATAACCTCTATTTTGGACCCTTGGTTCAAAAAATACTGTTTTTTGAATAATTTCAGAGTTTTTTAATAACGATATAGGTACCGCCCTAAAATATTGCCTTGGGAAATGCAAACCGTTTGAAAATAAGAAGTGGTTCTAGTTCAGTGGTTCAAACAGGAATTTCAAACAATCATTTCCGTTTCGGTTCATAAAATGGTTCTGTTTTGGTTCTGTATTTCGGATTCGTACCGTACCGACTTGTTTTGGTTCGGTTCAGTCATGGTATAATATATTATATACGCCTGATTCACGAATTCTTATAAAGAAGAACATTAAACATAATCAATTTTACATTTTTATATATTTTTAAGATGGATCTCTTAGAAAGCATTTTAAATAGCTTCGATTCTCAATAGAAATATATTAATTATACAGACAGAGTACCGCCGTACCATTATTGCCTTTGTGAACTGATATTATTTCAAAAAATAAAAAAACAGATGTTAAAGGCAATCGTCCATAAGTTCAAGGATTGTCTTGACAACTAATATATACCATAATATTTTGAAACGGTACTTGTCAAATAGATTTCCACCAAAAAAGCGTCTGTCTATTCTCTGAACGAGAATAACGCGTACTAATCTCTCTATAATCGTTAAATAGAGAACTTTAAAGTACTGCAAAGGATAAGTTTGATAAGAAAATTCACAAGTACAACATCGTTTTATAACATTAAACTCATCGAAAAACAGAACCGAAATGTTTTTATATTCGGTTTTTGATTCGATTTAGCATTTTCGAAAGAACAACGGTTAGGTTCTTGGTTCGGTTTACGAGCAATTATAAGCGGTTCGGTACGGTTTGGTTCGGCTCGGTTCAGAACCAGTTTGCAGCCCTGGATATTGATCTAATCCCATTCCAATATTAATGCTAAAGTTGAACCCAAATATGATGGATACAATTTTTTAAGTTTGCTTTTTAATTCTAAATTTAAAATTTTTTATATTTTTTAACATAAGCTTTTAAATTAACATACTATGGAAAACTATAATTCACTATCTGTTGGTTTTCAAAAAACTATCGCTGACTATCGATGGAGCCGACTATCTATAGTTTTCCAACTCTAATTTGGACCAAACTCGTCACAAATGTGTTTAGGTTCGAATTTTTAAAAAGATCTAAATTTTTTATTTTTTTCTTCTTGCATTTTCGGAATATACATGAATATGAGAAAATTCTCAGAAAATTTCAAACTGATCCGATAAATATTTTCGGAGATATACCCATATTTCTAAGGCCGTATAACCCATTTATGAAGATCTGAGCGAAATGCTCTTTTCTTTTGAAGTACTCGTACTTAGAAAACCATAACGTGCTTTCAGATTCAATGCTATTTATAGAAAGTTCTGTTAGATTTGCAGAAAACTCGGTTTGACATTATGAAGCTAGAACATTCAAGAGAAAATCTGGCTACTTTTTACTTAAATATTTTTCATTTGATTTTTTGTATTTTCGTCCTATAGGAGCAACCACTGTGCACTGTTAATAAGAAAATCAAGACATGGGAAATAGAAAAGTATAATGAAGCAATTCAAAAGGCAATAGCGACATGATGAAGGCGTTTGATCTAATTCGTTTTGGTCCAATCCCCACTGCACTACTCGCCGCCTTTGGAGGCCCAACTCTCTTGACAGTTCACAGGCGCACCTTGAACTACAAGCGGGGCCATCTCAACAAACACCGAACGACTTATACACGAGGAGCTCATGTCGGTTGAAGCGGCGGAGCCTCATCGTAAGAGGGGGGCTTATCCAAGCGCACAGATCAGTTGGTTGGGTTTTCTTGTTTCGGGGTCGTGGGGGTTTGTTCGCATTTATTTACCTTGTCTGCGATTTTATGAGCGTCTCCATTTCCCCCTCTCTCGTTTACCTTTTTTAGTTGATGCAGTTTGTGTATTGCTTTTTTACATTTTCTTTTTGCACTTTGCTCACACACAATCGCCAGCAGTTTTTATGTGTTTTATTTGTGGCAATTTGTTTTTTGGCGCATATAAATCAAATTGTTAAAGTAAATAGGGAAAAAGGGCGGGGCAGGGCGGGGCAGGGAAACATTGTGTGCCTCTACGCCAAATTGTCGACATCTGGTGTCTGTGATTAATTTTCATGTGGCGACGCTTTGCATTTATTTATTCAAATTTACGGTTTTTGCTTTTATTGTTTTTTGCAAGTGGCTTAACTTTTGAATGTTCTTAATGGAGACATTCAAAAAAAAAACTTACCACACGATTGTCGAAAGACGCCAAAAGTCAATTAATCTGTAAAGAAACATAAGCAAACGAAATCAATTATTTATATTGAAAATCAATTTATTTAACGCTACACAACAAACCCATTAGAGCTTCGCTTTAAACCCAAAATCTAGCCACCAATTTTCAGCTTAAAGCTTGTTGCATGCACCACCCAACCCAAACCAAACCAAAAATTGTAATCTATCACCTGAGCCGACATTATCGACCTTAAAATCTCACGAGCCTTGATGTGATTACAGAGCCGCCGCAGTTGCGGCCAACTGCCAGTTATGAAGTGTAAGGGGTGAAGAGGCAGAGGTATACGAGTTTACCGTTAGGCACGACTTTAGCCAGACTAATTGCAGTTATACTGACAGCAAGAGAGACGCTGCTGTCTGTGTGGCATATGTGCCGCCAGTTTGTGGCAAGGGATTCAGTTGGTAAATGGAAACCAGTTTGCTTGTAAGCAGCCAACTTACTTGCACGTGTACCGCCAGAATTGGAGACCAAATCCGCTCGTAGAACAAAAGAAGAAGCCGACATCTTAAGGAGAAAGAAAATGGAAAGTTGCCTCAATTGTGTGTGAGTGTGTGCGAGTTAAGTAGGAAATCGGAAATATGCATCAGACAACAAATATACAAATTGAAAGCCAAGACTTGAATTGGAGCTTGTAAGAGGATTAGGGTACATGATTAAGAGCTTTGAGAAAGTCATAAGCCAGTCGATACTTTGATACTTTCTTGTCTTATGAAACCCTAAATGAAACCAGGAAATGAATATTTGGGCAAAATTATTAAGCGAAATGATGTTTCAGAAATATACATACTATATGTATGTAAGTTTCAAAAAATTGCTTTCTGAGAACAAAATAAACATAAATGATCCAAATTCGGGTTTAAATGGGAGAACGGAGTAAAACCCAATACATTTTTTATCGTGAGAGAACAATAGTCAATCTTTCGGTCCCAAGTCAGAGATTCGAGTCGGATAACCTGCCAGTTCGCTGTGGTGCTAAAAAAAAACTCTTAAGTGAGCTTTTAAGAGCTAGCATTGTCACAGTAATTCGACTTTCACGTTTGGTAATATAGTATAAAAATAGTTTCTGAATCTGTTTCGCTAGTTTCAACTCGAGTTGGGCTCAGATCGTGTTTTTCTTCGTTTTACAAACACGAAACACGACTCATCACGACCTGTTAGTGCTGGAAAATCAGATTTCGGGTCAGTTTTGAGCCCATAAAACACGAACACGGTCTAACACGACTTAATACCAAACACGACAATAGCTGACACTACTTGACCCAACAGTATGAAAAAATACAAAGTCATTAAGTCAACCGTAAAATATACTTTATAAATATCTTTATTTTAACTTTATCGGCTGTTGATCATTAATTTATGATTATTTTAGGTAGACCTGTTTAAAAAAAATTAAAAACAAAATAGAGAAGGCAATTGGTCGGAATTAGTGTTAAGTTAAAACGTTTAAAATATTTTAAACACGACACGATTGTAACACGAATGGCATATTTCAAATACGCACACCACACGCACGGTGAAAAATCGTATATACAAGACACGCACGACGTTATTTAAAGTAAACAGTTGTTACTGTGTATATTAGATTTATGACCTTTCGAGTTTTAAAAGATTTGCATCCCTTATATTAGATTTTCGTAAAATATATATTCGACTCACATGATAAATACGTTATGATCTTTTGAACGTTTTTGTGTATAACAGCTCCAAAACGCTCTGACATCTTAAAATAAATTAAAATATCGTTCTGTCTTTCTTTACCTTGAAAACGTGAAATATGCGCTTACACTCTAAAAAAAGAGAACCTATATTGGTAGAGTTCCTAAAACAATAAATTGCCAATAACTCAACCGCATGGCATTATTTACCGAAACGAATTTTGGTTCCGGTACGATTCCACGTTGGTAATTCAGTTCTTTGTGTGCACGTCTACACTACTCTTCGAATAATAAGCGTTATCGGGTATGTAAATTATCCGTGATGTTTATTTGAACTCTTGACATTCATACATAACTATTTGAATACAATCAAAAATTATTGGTTTAAATTGACCTCATCTTAGTCACGTCTTACCTAGACCCCCCTTCTATTACAATTATATTTCTTTATTTTGGGGTTTTTTTTTTCTTTCTTTAAAGTGTCGGTCACTGTAATTCTCTGTACGTTTGTATATAACTGATAACTTTAAAGTGTGAGGGTTTTTTCAAAATCTGGGAATGGCAACTCTTTTGACTATCGTTTATCTGGTTGGAAACGATGTATCGAGGCTCGATAAGTAATGATGGTAGAATTACCTAGTACATAACTCGTAAAATTAAAAAATTTGTATATATAATTTCTAATAACATAAACGTATCTATATTAGTCAAGCAGGAATCACGTGATTTTGACCAGGCCATCTCAATTATCGCTCCTCCATACTCGGTCTTTGCCTACTTACACAAATATCTATTTAAAGAAGGGGGGGGCAACTTCAAGCGGCGCAGTCCGGTAAGCTATTGCCCTCTCGCCTCTTTCTCTAGTGGCTTTTGTTTTGTTAAATTTTCTTATGCCACTTTGTTCATCTGATCGAAACTGTTGGGGGCTTGTAGAAATGATGAGTAGAATATATGTCTAAAGGTTCGAACAACCTAACTCCAAAATTGTGGAAGATATTCAGTTTTTTTATTTCGGGGCGGGGCGTGGCAAAAATCAAAACTAAACTTGATCTGCCGCAATAAAAATATATGTTCCTACCTTCAAATCTATCTTACCATCTCTAGATCTCTTCGTTCATACGGACACGACACGACACCCGCGCATCTTATCACTCTTTGTGCTGATCATATTATACTTTTGTCTGCTTCCTTCTGCTTTAATATTTGCACCATATACTTTTACCTCTCGTTAATTTTTTTTTTCTAATTGATTTTCAATATTAAGGCCTTAACTTAAGTTGAAAACGACCTAATCTAAGCCAGCACTTGATCGCGTTTTTTTGCCTGAATTTGTGGACCAACTCAAAGGGGTTTAACAGATCTCCGTAGCCCTTCCAAAAAAAAAAAGAGCTACGTAAATGATCTTATGCGGTTTGTACAGACTGAACAAGTACTTTAGGACTACGTATAAATAAGACCCGAAATATTTTTAATAAAAATTTTTCTAAGAAAAATGTATATTTTGAAACATTTCTAATTGCGGATAATATTTTCATGTGATCCATATGAGTTATCAAATTTATGGGAACAGATTTAGGTTCAGCTTGAAAAACTAGTGTAGAATCACCAATCAGTTTACTATTTGAACTCCTCTTCAGAGAATAAAACAATTTTAAAATTGTGTCAAAACATTTTCTTGACACTTTAAAAAATGGATGTTTTTGGTTTTTAATATTTTTTTAATGGTATAACTAAGTGGATTTTGTTCCTTCCCTTGGTAAACTAGCTCTTAAAACCATAGAGAATCAGAATAAAATTTAACAAAAATTTGCTTAACTAAATACCTTTCGTCATAAAAACTTCTGCACCATCCTGTCATCAACTCCTTTTTCCCACCCACCACCTTCATTCACTAAGTAGCAACTTTGTGTCATAAAATAGACTTAACATAATATAAAATTTGCTAATTAATTATGAAACCATGTCATAAAATGTTATAATATTGCAGTTAAACGGCGACTAGGGACCCACATCTAAGGTTGGCCCCCGTTTTTTTTTTTTGGAAGACTCGTGTTGGCCATTAAGGTGTGAAAAGTTCAACATTTTTGTGGCTGATTGACAGCCTGACGACTGCGCCAAAGGTTGGGGGATTTGTGGTCAATTTTGGTGGAAAAATTTACAAAGCAAAAATACAAACAAAAAAGAAAAAATAAATAACTTGACGCACCTTAAAGTTGATGATAAAGGCTTGACCCGACGGAGTGAGACTTGAGAAAATATTTGACAATAAAAAAACAAATTATGAGTGCTTGTTAATTGGTTTTTGTGTAATTACACACATACAAGATACAGACAACAGACCACGTTTCGAGAGATGCAGAGTGGTTGAGGCATTTGTTGATTGTTTGGCGTCATAAACACAGACGGAAGTTCATGATTAAGTTGCAGTCAACACTCAGGCATTTTAATTGCAGAATTTTGCAGGAATCTATGCCAACTGACCAGTGCAGCAGAATATGAATACACAAGAAGCACTCGATTCTATGGTATAAATGTTTGATAAGGAGATAGGCCACTCAAGTGACATGTGACACAAGACATTGTGCTGAGCTAGGCAGCAAAATTGAGCACATGCCTGAGATAAGATTAGTGTACGATGTCAAATGGAGCTGGTGTATGGCTACCTTAAAGCTGGCTTTGGTGGAATTTAATTTGAAAAATAAAAAAAAATATCTAAACACTTGGAGTATTTCATTCAGCTTTTCCGGAGTTATTTCCAGATGGTTTTTCCTTCTAAGCAATTTAAACTTGCTTAAATGCCACCGAAACCCTTCAACTCCCTCAACTTTTGCCAACTGTCGTGGCTATTATATCCACAGACGGCAATGAAAATGAAGGTTTATGTCAAACGACAAAGATTTTTTCGCTTTCCTTCAACAGGGGGAAATCCTGCTTGGAAAGCAAATAATAAAAAAAAAAAGAGCAAAGCCTGCAAAAGTTTACGCTAAATTTAAAATATACAAAAGCGTCCCTCCACCGAAACCCTCCACTTCGAAATGTTCTTCATCATCTTGGCTTGAGCATTAAGGTGTGTGTGTGTGCTTGTGTGTGCGCAGCTGTTGCCAACTCTCAAGCTTTCAAACTGCGCTCACCCACAATCGACAAGGAAGTGCCCAAAGGCTGTAAATTCGATATGCTTCCCCCCTTCCCCCTCCAACTCCACACCAATTCAAGCTGGATTGCAGACCGCAGACGTTTGCAATTGGAATTTATGAATGCCGGGGCCATGGTCATGTTGAGGTGCACGATTTTAAAGCTTAGCTGCCTGAAGGTGCTGATAAGAGTCCTCAGCTAAAATTTTAGTTTATACGCCCTCCACATACATAAGTATATCATCAAAACAAGTAAGAGAGCTGCTGACATGAGCACCGACTACAAAATATCCTGTAAGTTTGATTTAAAAGTGTTCATTCATTTTAGTAGATCGCGTAGCTGTCGCTGTTATTGCTTCACCACCCGCTCTAGAATGCGGAAACGCAGGAAAATGTTTTTTGTTCGATCTTATTAATAGATATTAGTTCTAAGTAAACATATTTTAAATTTTAGAACTTCGTCTTTAAAATGGTGTGAGAAATTATACAAATTTGAAACATTTACGGAAGAAAAAGAAATTTTTGATTATCCCTTGAAGAATTGGCGTTATTCTTTTGTACTAGATATTGCCATATCCTATAAATATACATTTGATATTAAGAGTATATTAAAATGATAAAATAAAAAGAATATTTTAATAGTAAAACAACTAAGAAGGCTACCCTACCCATTACACTTGATTTCGTGTAACGCTGCTGCAGATGCGACGCCGCAGTCGCTACGCTGGTTCCCCGCCAAACCAACGTTCTGAACACATTTTACTCGCAAATCTTTCGTGTTTTTAATCGATATAGTGTGGCGTTTTAGATTATATAGTTATTAGGCCTAAGTGAATACGTTTAAAGTCACAAGGTTCTAACTTTAAAATTGTGGATGTGACAGTTTTTTGATGTTTCTGGGGGAGAGATTGCAAAAGTTTCCTAATCTGAAACAAACTTGATCTGCGTATGGTAAACTCCAGTGCATAACTCTTTTTCTCTGACTCTTTTTAGAAACTATATCCCTCGGCACGCCGGCACCCAATAGTGCCAGACAAGAGCCGAGGTTTAAATAATTGGGCTTACTTCTTCTATCATTTTTTTTTTTAGTGTACAAGATACTCAGAGAGGGAGAGCAACAATTGGTGAATAAAAAGAGAATCAAAAATAAGATAAGCAAAAACAAAACAACAACACTAGCAATGCTAAATTTACCGTTAATATTTAATTTTCATTTTATGCTACGGGTGCAGCCATAATTATGCACCGGAGTTTATACACTTATTTACATTACAAAGTACGTGGGCTCTATCTCTTATAGTTCCTGAGATCGACGCGTTCATCCAGACGAATATGACTATATCTACTCGGCTGTTGACGCTAATCAATAATAAATATACTTCACAGGGCCGCAAATGTTTCCTATTGCCTGTTACATATACTCGTAAAAAAAAAACGACTCTAAATTTAAAATTTAAGTATGTCCGTTATTGAATTTAGTTTTTGGGAAGGTTGCTGAAAGAACAATTCATGACACTTAGGCCATTAAGTTGACCCATTTTGATGCCGCTTATCCATTTCTCCTATTTGTGGGGCCTAATTTATCTCTAATTTCATGAGCTCCTTTGTGTACGGAACTTTTTAGGGGCTAGCTCCGTCTTAATGCCTGTATGAATACTGAGATTTGTTTTGGAGATATATCCGAAAGCTTGGATATATCTGTTAGGAAGTATGAGCCGAGGAATTTCAGTCTTCGACGACTTAAATGAGGACACGAGCAGAGGAAATGTGAGGCAGATTCCACATCTTGCTCTGCTGAGCAGGCATAGGTCCAATGAGCGTTTTTCGCTGCGAGTCGGACAGGTAAGTCGCGCTGTCCTAACTGTCTGCTATTTTTAAGTAGCTTTTTGCTCGTATAAATCTTTTATGATGAGCCTGCACGTAGCCATGGGCATACCTACAGTCTCCTTATCGGCGATTTTGTCTGCTTTGCAATTGCCCCTCTATGTTCCTAAGTTCTGGTAGCCAAATGAGGCTTATGTCTGACTGTTCTGCCATCACTTGAAAAGATTTGCGACAATTATAAGCCAAAACCGATTTGGTGGATATTGAGCCAAGGACTTTAATGGCGGCTAGGCTGTCAGAGTAAATGCTTATTGTACTCAGAGTCTGAGTTGAGGGCTTTCTTTTCTAGGCCTGGCCTACTTAGGCATGAATAGATCTTAAATTTGTAAACATAAAAGTAAGAATAATAAGAGAGTAACATTTTATTCTAAGCTGAAGGAACTTTAATCAAAAATCGATCAAAAATTGAGAATTTTGAAATTAGTCAGTTATTTAATTTTCTTTGACATCGTAATACCCATTTTATCCATTTTTAAATGTATAAAGGCTATAACAAGCCAAAAACAAGCTCTCTCTCTGTCACCATCGGATACTACACTTCAACAA